>JAUESI010000036.1:3985676-4005943 GCA_032275145.1 Synergus laeviventris
TCGCTGAACAAAGGCGAGAAGAAAACAAACTCTCGTACCACACACGCTCATCTCACACCGTTTACAAAATCTACCGAAAGTAATTCCGAACATTGTCCAATTGTCTTTTCACCACTGTACCGTTATATTATTTACATAATAAATCTATTAGACATCACATCCTCTCTCATTTAATACATAAAAATTATTATTACATCAAATATCAACAGTTGATAATATCTAACCTTTTAACAGGGTCCTTCGTGTCGGATATTTTGTGTAAACGTGATAATATCATTTTCAGGAATCTTTCTACCCGTTACATAAACTTTGATTTTTTATTATGTGAGAACTAATGATCGAAAAATCAATTTTAAAAAAATATATATAAATATACTGACATAAAAATTTTTTAATTTAATATTTTGTGAAATTTGGGCACTTTTTGAGATATTTTTTGTGCAAATAAGCCCTACAAATTTCATCAATTTATCAACAACTGTCGTCAAGTTATAGTGGCGACAAAAAACGGGGGACACCCGTTTATAATATACATAAATTGTAATTAAAGCATTTTTGAAATATTGGAAAATCGAACGACTATAAAGCTTCCTCTATGAGAAAGCAAAACATGCTGTATATCCAGGAAATCATCAATCTTTCTAGTTCCTGGATATGAACCTTTTTTTTTGGTAAGTCTGATCGTCAAAATGTTGAACTTTTAGCCAAATATATCAAAGCGGTTAGGAGAAGAAAAAAAAACTTCACTAAGCTAGATAAAAGTGCTCCTTCTTCTACAACGTATTGTCGCCCATCATGGGATAGAAAAAAATATTATTTCGTACACGGTGAAAAAATTTAACCATTTTTAAACCATTAATTCCATTTTTTCCCCTTGTAAGAAAATGTACTATTTTTTTTTAAATTCGTGTAAAAATTGAACATTTGACTAGTGTTTGTCTAAAAACTGTCCATTTTCCTTACTTTTACTTCCTCATAGATCAAGCTTTGTAGTCGTTAAATTTTCGAATATTTTAAAAATGCTTTAAATATAATTGACGCAGTTAATAAATGTATAATACAACATTCTAATCAATTGTCCGGATGTATGCTTGTATGCATATTATAAACGGGTGTCCCTCGTTTTTTGTCGCCATTATAACTTGAAACGTGGTCACATAATCAAAATTCAAAGCTTATAAAACGGGAAGAAAGATTCCTTGTATCGAGATGAATCGATTGACCTCTAAAATTAATGCATTTAATTAGACATTACGGAAGTCAGAGTTATTTCTAATTTATTATTATTTATTCTAATTTATATCTATTTTCTAATCAAAATTCAAAGCTTGGACAGTTGATTTGAACGTTAGATAGAACTATGACAACACTAGAATAACTCAAAGTTGATGCACGATTGTTTACTTAGTGAAAAAAGAATAAAATATATTTTTTGATATTTAAAAAGTCGTTAATACTTCCTCTTTGAAGAAGGAAATGAAATTGCATCTTCATCATAATGAGGACGCAAAGTACTCAAGAAATGAGTCCAAAAAATATAAATACATACAGTTAAATGACACACCCGAGACCGAATTCCCAGCTAATTTTCATTCAAATTGATGTTCTACTGGTTCGGAAGCCGAAAAAAAAATTAGATTAACATATTTTACAAAAAGTTATTTACTGTACTGTACTTTCGTCTTATTTGTTTAAGTACATAAATATATACATATATACATAATTATAATATATGAAGGACATTAAGTTTGTTTGTGAGGTTGAAGTTTGGTTACAATTTTGTGATGATGATATTCTGCAATTTTCAAACGTCGTACGTGACCGCATTTTGAATTAACATTTACCTCTATTCTAAAATGAGCAACTTTATCTGGAATAATCTTTACCAGCGGAAAGGAGAAAACTAGACAAGAAATGGGAAAAAAGGAAATGTTAGGTACTGCTTCTTTAAGATTCATGGATACGTGTATTAATACCATTCACGTACTAAGATAAATCAATCGACCTTTTCTCTGTATTTGAACCTATGAGGTCATTTTGGATTCAATAGTTTCCGCTGTATTCAGCGAAACATCCAAAATGTCAACTTGAAGACAGCAGCCTCGTTTGTTGCTTGCTACTAATTAATGAATCGCGCGATAATTAATAATGGCAACAGCATGTCATCCTTTATGCGAACTGAAATTAATCGTCCACTCAATTTCAAATTGCGTTTTCGAATTAAAACTTGTCACAAACGTATAGAACAATGTATTCAAATTATTATAATATATGTAATTCACGGTGTCTACCAACCCAAAAAGTCAAGAAACTCGGCAATTGAATGCAATAAGGATAACTAGGGATTTGCAATAAATCCGAGATATAAGATCGAGTCAGGAATCGTATTTAACAGTTTATGCTTCCTCGTAGAGGAAGCTTTGTAGTCTTTACATTTTCCAATATTATAAAAATGGTTTTATTATAATTTCCTCAGTTGATAAATGTCTAATACGACATTCTGATAAATTATCCGGATGTATGCATATATTGGTATGTATGTATGGATGGATGGATAGATGAATGAATTTTTTTTGTCGTCACTATAACTTGAAGACAGTTGTACATAAATTGATGAAATCTGTAGGATTTATATGCACAACAAATATCTCAAAACGTGCCCCAAGATTTTTCACAATATTCAATTTTTTTATTTTTATTTGCATTTATTTTTTTTTTAAATAGATTTTTCAACTATAAGTTTCTGACATAAGTAATCAAAACTTAAAGCTTATGTAAAGAGGGGAAAGATTCCTTGTTTGTCAAGACGAATTGATTAACCTTTATGATCAATGCATTTAATTGAATATTGTTAAGTCCTAAAAGATATCGGACTAGTGGGGGAGGAAGTGTCCGCGTATGTCCTATTCCACGAGTGGTCTAGTTCATAGATAGCGTTCACGGAATTCCACTCGTCCCGTTCCCCAATGGGTTCCGGTTCTGTGGGGGACCAGGGAAAACAAAATACAAAATAAAATAAAATAATAAAAAAAATAAAATAAAAGAATAAATCACTTTAACCTCTTAAACAATAAGGTATAGAGAAAGAAAAAAAAATACCTTTTCTCCTTTAATATTTTTATTCACTAAAATCTTTCTTCACTTCGATGCACAGTTTATATTAATAATTTGATTGACGGAAGTTCGCGCTCGATCGACTCGTGGTAGGTCGACTATCACGTAGGGTTTCCAAAAACTGACTGAAATTAAGCTTCGAGGCTCGCAGGCCCTTTTTGTTGTCGGCGCTTTTCTGCCCGGAGAGGCGTATGGCCTAGCTAGCGATTGGCTAGCTGTACCGAAAAAAGGAGAAAAAAAGGCGGGGACTCTGCCTCCTCTCCGTGCATCGAGCGAATTGATCTAGGATCTATGTAAAATAATTTGAAATTCTAAGTTAAGATAATTTGATCGATTATTATTATTTTTTAACCTAAAGCATATATTAAACATAATTCTAGAAGTTAAAATAAGTTCTAAAAATATTGAAGATATAAGTTTAAATTCCTAAATCTAAGATTAAAAATATTAATCTAAGTTTGACTTAAGTTATATTTTTTTAATTGTAATATTTGGGAGTGATTCGCGACATATTTTTAAGAGATTTAATAATACTTCTCGTTATTGAAGCAGACCGCCAATCACAAAATATTCAAGAAATTTGATCAGAATTTCGATAATAACAAGTTAGAGGAAAATTCCTGATTCATTAAGAGCGAGCGAGCGAGAGAGAGAGAGAGGGGGGGAGGGAGAGAGAGTTAGCGTCTGAAAAGAAACGTGCTTGGGTCCGAAGTCGGCATCGAAACTCTGACCTGCCGGCAGATGTTGGGCCCATGCAGAAATTTGCCAGGGATTACCGTTGTAATTTTTAGTGCTTAGGCCCTGGCAAGGATTTCTTCAATTAGTTTATTTCGGTTAATGTGAATTTGTAATTTTTTTAGTGCTTTGGCCCTGGCAAAGGATTTCTTCAATCAGTTTATTTTGGTTAATGTGAATTTGTAGGCAAACTCGTACTTTACCACCAAGCAATGCGGTGTTCGTCACATGGAACAAAACCCTAAAAATACTTATGGTATTTTCCGAAGTGGTTGTCCATTTATGTTTGAAAGAAGTATTTCTTGATGGTTTATTACTTATAAGTCCTGGCTTATAGCAATATTAAGGAAGTTATAATTATTATACCATATATATAATTATATATAAGTTTTTAAATAACTAAAATGAACAGCTTACAATTAGACAATTGATTAGAACGTTGGCTAGGATTAAGTCAACACTAGCGTAATTTAAATATGATCCAAGAATAAAAAGGATTGTTTGATTAGAGAAAATTTTTTTGTTGTGCTTCCTGGTCGGAACTATTTAATCGTTGTCCTTCGCGCTTCGAAATATTTAATCATCGCGCTTTGCGCTCGATATTATGTATTCTTCATGTGCAAATTACAAAATTTGATTTTTAATTCACAATAAAAAGAAAAGAGAAATTTGTGACCTACTCGAATTTAAATCATAAATTGAGTTCCCTAATGGCGATCTAAAAAGTACAATTTTTGAGTTCTAATAATTAGTAATTTAGATCCTGTTAATGTATTTATTTCCTAACATAAATGAAAGTAAAACATTAAAATAAAATTAACATAATGTAAGTCCTCGACTTACGAGAACGCTTAAGAACAGGAAAAGAATCACAGAAAGTTTCCCTAAATTGATTTCCCTGAAGGGGGTAGACGTAGAGTCGGGAGTTCCTGCAAAGTGGGTCGCTCTACTTTTCTCCAGGACAGAAGTGAAAGTAGGGGAGGACTCCTATCCTTAGACGGGTCCTTAAACTCTAATGCGGTCACTTTGGGAATGATGTGAATGGGGAAGGAGTTACTAGACCTATTCTAATGGGAGACGGTTTCGCGTGCCCTTAATCCCTTGTAGGGTGAGACACTTTTACTTGCACCTAAATTCACTGATATTCCAAGTTGCTTTTGATTTAATATGCGTCGTAGATTCGGCCTACATCTTCTTGATTTTGGAAGAGGTGTAACCTCCGTTGAAGAAAAAACTGGAAAAGGTAGATTAAGACATGGCAAAAAATTGAACCCTTTTATGGTAAAAGGACAAAGATGTTTTGTGTAATGTAGTTGATTAAGTTTCAGCGGGTTGGTAAACGCACTCCCAGAGGGTGGTCCTCCAATTCCACTTTAAGTTTTAATGATTTAAAGTGTTACTGTTTATCCGGCGAACGCTGTATTCCCAGAAGTCTGCCAGTATAAACTCACTTTAGTGTACAGATTGTGTATTCAGAAAGTTATTCCACACGTCAAAAGAGAAGGAACAAGAGAATTACTCCATCATCATACTAGACAGTAATTGTATACGCTGTGTCCCGTACGTACAGGCCCCACTGAGTTATCTTGCTGTGTTTGCTTACGCCCTGGGTGAATTCGCATTGAAGATTCGTAGCGTCCGAGTTCCTGCTGGGGACAGGGGACTGACTGTGGCTTCGCTGCTATCCAGAGAAGCGGCAGCATCACGGCGCTCTGCAAGCTTTGGTGAAGATAGGAGGCGTCTCAGCTCCGCGCTAAGAGAACAAAAAGCCACAGAAGAAAATACTTGCGGCGCGAAGTATTCCGTTCGAAGGGTAAGGTACTAGTCATCTGACTCGGGATAAAATCCTTGTTTTATGGATGCTTGACTGCTAGTGACTAACCAATCGGAAGCGATTCTTTGGACTTAGCCTTGGGTTGAGAAAAGCCGAGTTGGCTTTAATTGCGCGTATCGTGCAATGTTTTCTCAGAGCGCATCGGCGATCTGAAAATCTTTGTTTGGCTTACCCGTTTTATTTCAGGTTATGCTTTTTATAGATTTCAAGAAGATCGACAGGAAGAAAGGAGAAAAAAGGTTTTTTATATAATTGGAGGAAGTCAGCGGACGGCACATTTTTTTATTTAAGGTTCTATCAACCATAAGGAACACATTCTCATCAGGACACTCACGCTTCGTCCTCGATATTTAATATAAACCTCGCGCTCTGGAAAATTTGGTTTTCGAGCTTCAATGCTTCATATTATTTTTGTAAAATTTTCTCATATCTCCCTTTTTTGGTGGAAAAAATTTTTTTTTTATTTTTGAACAATATATAACACGATTAAAACGAAAAATACTTATTCTATCAAAAAATGATCAGGGGAGAATTTGTAGATCTTTTTTGAGAGTTGTCGTGGTAACAAACTAAAAATTTACAGACAGAACACGCCGACAGACACATTCGTAAAAACATGTTTTTCGAGTTCAGGGTGTCACAAAATGTGGACATTTGACAAAAACGGGGGGAGAGGCAAATTTTACGCAAAGCTGTAGTTTATTTTCTAAATTTTAGAAAATGGATTATAGACGCTTCAAAGAAAAGAGAAACACAATAGGCACAGCGTGCCATTACAGTGCATCGTCTATTTATCCAACGCCGTTAAGATCGATGGAACCTTAAGTAAATTTTTTTTCTTCTTCATTTAAAACTAAAATAGTTAAGGCAAAAGTATATAGCGGCGATAATGATTATTAAGCGGACAGATTTTTGGATATTTAAAAAGTCGTCAATGTCTCCTCTATGAGGAACCAAATATGCGATTTGCAACTTCATCATAATGCGAGGAAGTAAAGTGCTTAAGAAATATACACAAAAAATATAAATACAGTTAAATGAAACACCCGAGGTCGAACTTACATGTAGTTTTAAATGTGATATTGGCACTTAATGTTTCTCTTTACTGTAATTTTTCGATGCATAGTAAAACCTTAAATGTATTTTATTTGTGCTTCTCTAATGGATCCAAAGTAACATAGTGCTCGTTCCGCACAGATATTTAAAATCCAATGAAAAGTTTAAACTGCCCTCGCTAGGGTCGCTACAGTGCCGCCATCTTGCCTTGTCATTTATTTTAAATTATTATTTCAATCGAAATATTATGAGTATTTCTCATAATTGGGTGTGGTTAAAAAGAACAATCCTTCCTTTGTTTCTTGAACGGGTGGGTTTGATCTATTTGGACGAGGCAGCTCACACAATTGCGATTGAACTTCACTTAAGGTAAGTTCGTTCAATCTCCTAATTATATTTCGCTGCCTCGTCCTCAAAGATCAATTATGTATAGATGTTTAAAGACAAAATTGCGATTTAGACAATTTATTGCTATTTATGAATGTAATAATCGCAACTAAAACGCATTTGTAACATATAATATTATGAAGGAATATAAATTGAAAAAACAACCAAAATCATTATACGGTATCTCTAAGGATGGCCTCCGCAAAATTTTCATCTTTTCTTACCGGTCAGTTGTAAAACAGAGCAAAGACCGTTTAACCTGAGTTCCATCCTGCTGTCTGGTGAATGGTCTTGATGCTCATACCCTTCCTTAGTGCAGCTGATATCGAAGCATGCCTCGTACTGTCAGCAGTGAAAACTGAGATTTCTGTCGTACGTTTGTGTAGGGTCTCTTTGATCCATCAACTAATGGATTGTGTAGTTGCCTCATGATGCGGTCTTTTGTAGGCGAGAAACAGTCTGCCGACACTTAAATTATCCGGTTAAAGAGATGCTGTCCTATCGATGTAAACTCGAAGAGTAGACGCAGCACATACATTCGGCTGCTCCATAAAATATGGGATGCTGAGCACTGGCTGACATTTATTTCTACCTGAAGTCTTCAACCTCTCATGGATTTTTATCTGGATAAGGTTTCTAGAGATATAATCTCATTAGGATAAAGAGTAGTCAGGTACACCCAGGTTCCGGGTCCCTTAAAAAATCTGATTAGTTAAAGATTCTTACCAAATTCATTACCCATCATGAATGACAAAGCAGATCTGTATAAAATCTCAGATAAGAATTTCAAGATTACTGTTGTTGGACTGGAAAAAAGATGAGTCTTATTTTTCTGACAAAAGATCCACCAGAGATGAATCCAATACAGAGTTGAAGCAATACGACTGTATTGCGTCAGAGTTGCTTCGATTACATATTTCAAGGTAATCTCTATGGATTCATCTGATTCTCCTGTGAGTCTGAAACCTTAACTGATAATCATGCTGCTACCAGGATAAAACTGGCCAACATCGGATGCTTTTTCCTATAAGGGCAAGATAATAACCTCTCAATAGGTTGAAAATACATTAGTTTGCAACTTATTAATGATTTGAAAACCGGGTACCAGGGTTGTAATGGCCAATGAGGGACTAACGCCTTTACCTCTATTAATATAAATTTTTCTCAGCATTTTTAAAATGATGAAGAAAGGAGGGAAGGCATAAAAGAAAAAATTTGACCAGCAAACTATGAAGGCATCTACCGCGCACGCTTCTAGGTCCTTATGCCAGGAGATAAGCTTGTGATATTTATTGTTCGTTCTAGACGCAAATAAATCTAGTAAAATATTACTGTTGTTGGACTGGAAAAAAGATGAGTCTTATTTTTCTGACAAAAGATCCACCAGAGATGAATCCAATACAGAGTTGAAGCAATACGACTGTATTGCGTCAGAGTTGATTTTTTGAAAAGCCGAATTTGCCAGTTCCCACTCGGTCTCCTGAGGCCAGATTCTGGATTGCTCATCTGCCTCAAAGTTCAGTTTTGACTGTAAATAAGAAGCATGAATCCAGATGTCTCGAATCACACCATTGCGATATCTGCTTGCTAAGTTGCGTGAGCCTAGCATATTTGATTCCTTCCATTCTTTTGATGTATGCAATGGCTGTTGTATTATCCATCCTTTGCAAAACATTGCAACCCGAAAAAAGCTGCCTTCAATTCTAGATAGTTGATGTGATATCCCTATTTACAACTATTCCACCAACCATTCGCTTTTTCACCTTTACAATAAACCCCCCAATTTGTTAGTGAGGAATCAGTGAAGATCGATATTTCATATTTTTGTTCTCTAGTGGGATTACTTGACGGCCTTAAGTTAGTTAACTACCAATTTAAGTCCGGTTCAATGTTCTTCGAAATTTTCATTTTTGCCTTGAAATTTTTTTCGGATATTTTTAGAGCTAAATATATTTCTCGAGTTCTAGTCCTTTCATGTAAAGCCAACTGCATTTAATTGACGGACATGCAGTAACTAGGGTACCAATGAGCTCTACTTCAATTTTGCACTCCCGTTTGTTTTTAAAACTTTTCAATACTTGAGAAATAGATTCGCGTTTCCCTTCTGGTACGTGAACTACAAAAACTACATAAACTCCAAAAATAGATATTTATTTAACAGATCTAGTTTTCTCTTATCCAGGTTCAGGATAAACCCTAAAGACTCTAACAATCTTCACGTTTTTATAGTACTCGAAACGCATTCATCCTTGTATTTGTCAATTATCAGTATATCATCTAAATAAATAACCAAAATGACTCCATTTTTAGTAACATTTATACAACTGGCCTGAGTAGTTTGGTGAATGCGTAATGAGCAACACTCATTTTTGTCTGAAATTCAAATCTGAGAAATTTTTTATATTTTATCGCTATGGGGATAAGCAATTAAGCGTGTTTCAGGTCAAACGACGTCATGAAGCACCCCCTAGTCATTATCCCTATAACTCTTTGAAGGTTGATAAGTAAGTTAATAAGAATTGCACGCTACATGGTGAGCTAGATGCAACTGTACCTTTTATTTATCAAAATGCTACCTTGTTTTATTCTGCAATCGATTTTACCATATGTTCCAAAGCAGGCGTTATAAGCAGTCTTCTGGAGATCGAGACGCTATGGTGTAGAGCCGTTAAAAATTTCCCCGCATCGCCAACAACCTTAAATAGTTGTTCTTTTTCAATGTCACCTTCGCAGCTTAACATCTGTGTCAGCTCTTTGCCTATGGCACTCAGTGTACAATCTAACTGTTCATGCGGTACAGATTGAAACATATCTTTTTTTAATATGTTTCCATGACCGACGAAAGCCGTTTTTATTGCCGGATTGAGTTTCGGAGTACCTATAATCGGGAAATTTTTCTCTGGTGGATATTTTTTGGTTAGGTTTATCAACTTATTTTTAGGTAAACCTGATTTTAAGATGTTAGACCACAATTGAGAAACCGACTCATGGATTGCAGCACTTGTGCCGGGATTATTGAAATCTAGATCCCGAGTAAACTCAGCAGATTACCTTGATTAGTCTCCTTTCTTACCGGTTCAAAATCGTCTTTTGTAGGCTTATCAGCAACTAACCTTTTCTGATTTAAAATATCTGTACGGTACGAGCAGTAACTACATGACTACATAATTGATCTATGAGGACGAGGCAGCGAAATATAATTGAGTCTACTTTACTCGACTGCAAATTTTACCACTAGAACTTACTAGCTATTTATCGGATAGAAATCCTTAGATTCCGACCGGAGTTCGTACTCGTAATTTGACTTTCCTTGATTTCCGAAGAAATTCAATCGTTATTTACACGTATTGTAACGTAAATAAAAATACAATTACTATTTTAATTATTTATATGTCAGCTAGCAATATTTGATTTAGATGTTTCGCTAATTGCATGCAAAGTAGAACTAATAAGATATGAGTGGATAAGAGCATCCTCAGCCTCAGCATATAAAGCATTTGGCGACCGAAAATTAGTACCTATAGGTACTTTAATAAATCTAATATAGTTTGATGTAGTGCCGGGGAATATACATATTTTATGACGTTTTAGTCGAAAATAGAAAGGACATGAAACCTCCTCAAATATGAAACAAATTTATATTTATTCGTGTTTTAAAATGTAACCCCAGAGATACATAAAAGTGCTTTGAAAACGTACTAGTTCCAGTTGTAAAACTTTTATTTTATTTTGATACAGCTA
Source organism: Synergus laeviventris (assembly GCA_032275145.1). Classification (NCBI taxonomy): domain Eukaryota; kingdom Metazoa; phylum Arthropoda; class Insecta; order Hymenoptera; family Cynipidae; genus Synergus; species Synergus laeviventris. Next base: position 3,996,544 of record JAUESI010000036.1, read on the forward strand.
GATTGACTCAAACACCAAGAACCTAATTTCTACAGGTTATATGTCAGAAATATAAATGTATGCATATATACTGCAATCTAAATATTGATATCAAGATGAATAAAATTTGTTTTCAAAGAAACACCTATTTCGAGTATGACATGGTATGAAGATATTAAAGATGCTGCCTCCAGCGTTGCGTGTTTAGAGGGTGGTTCTGGAAAATGTACTGCTTTTCCCGAAATGAACTGACGGAAATAAACTCTAGGTCTACATTCTTTTCCTCCCTCTAAGCTTTTTGGTCATATTTAAATTCTTGTTTTCTTTCACGGTTATAATATCTATATTTAATAAGGATATTTAATAAGGATATTTAATAACATGTTAGAGAAAACAGGGAAAATAAATTGTCAAGGAAATCAGGGAAATGCGAGTAGCATGAGTAAGAAAAATCCGAGGGAAAATAAAAAAGCCAAGGTCTCAAATCCACGCAACATTTAAAAGCCAATCGGTGAGATACGTTCACAAATCCCGACTTTTTTCTTGAAATCCGAGTCCTTCCCCATTTTCTCTAAGAGGGAGAAATGCAGAGTAAAACCTGTTAAAAAAGGATTTGCAACTAATCGATATCCCGAGAATGAAAGTCTCGACTTCATGACAGATCTCTTTCACGCAATGTCATATAGGGATTAGTAGGGAAGCTGGACGAAGTAAAATCAATTATCTCTCACCTGGAAAACTAGTCGGACACCAGAGAAGTTTTTAAAATGAAACGTCTACGTATACGAGTAACTTTTAAAAGGGAGCAAGAAGTGAGAGAGGCGACTAAATGAAGGTTGTATTTCTCGAAAAGGATTCCACAAATCCACTCGATTTATTGAGTCCTTTCGAAGCGAATTATCATTCTAGTCATCGAAATTCGAGGAATAATTGACATCACAGAGAGATTAGAAATGCTGAGAAAGCAATACGTAAAATGAAGAGAGAGAAGGCTTTTATAAAAATCGAGACGCACTTAAAAATTCTATTCAGTTTAGAGTTCGAAAATTATTGGTAAAATAAAATTTGAGAAGGTAACTGTTGATAATTTATTTAAGTATATTATTTTTGGGCTGAATTATTATTATTAATAATTCTAATTCTCTAATTAGTTATTTAAATTGGAAAGTGTTTACGTGTCTAGGAGAGTTTTTATTGCTGTTGGAATTTTCGTACCTACCCTTACCTTTTATCACGGGGTCATGTTTTGGGTCGGGCGGTGTGTTTTGTATATATCGGGAAAATAATATACCTCAATTAATTAACACCGTATTTTTTTGACTCTCGAGTGGAGAAGTCGTGTATATAAAACCTAACTAGTGTTGTTCGAAGTGACAAGTCGGATGACGTACACATACGAGCGTCCAGTTGCATCAGGATCGATTATTTTGAGATTGAGATTGCTCAATTTCCAAACTTTTTTGTAAATTTTTTTATATCTATAACACGATTGACTCTGATGTGTACGAATTGGCTCGGGGGTTGGAGCTCGGTTTAAATTAAATTAAATTCTTCTGGATATATTCAATTAAAGTATATTTCAATTTTAAAGTATTGTTCATTATTTTACCAACAGTAATTAAGAAAATTCCAGTATATTACTAATAGGGCAAGAATTTACCGAGAAAATATGAAAAGATTCTTTTTTAATAACATGTATTTGTTATAACATTTGCTTTAAATTTTATGCGTGAAAAATTAGTAGTAATTATTATAAAACAGAATAAATGATTTTATTCTGTTGATTTACAAAAAAAATGTGAAAGGTGTTATATAGAAATAGTATGTAAATAAAAATTGGTTAGCTAAATTGCAATACATATTACTTACATTTCAATAAATGTATGAAATAATATATAATTTAATTGTCTTAAAATTGAAATTAATAAATAAACCATATTCTTACAGAAATGTTTAGAATCCGAAATATTTTTTCAAACAAAATTATAACATTCGTATATAAACTTTGACGTTTAAACTGTAAACCATGCTGGACACTTAGATACTATTAGAAATTATTGTGTTTGTTCCTAAATTTAAATGGGGGGGAGGGCTCGAGTAAGGGGCTCGGTCTTCCTGCCCTTCAGAGGCCCGCGTCATAAGTTTCGGAGATCTATTGTCAGTGGCGCAGATTGTTTACCTGTTCGGAGATCCAAAAAAAGTCCTGAACCTTAATGGGAGTCCGAGCGTACTTAAATTAAATATAACGAAATAGTCAGTTTTAGTCAGGAAATTAATAATTAAATCTTATCGTTACAAAAATGCTTAAAATCTGAAAACATTTTTCGTATAGTAAATTTTCCTCTGAATTCTCGAGAAAAAAGAGGCTTGAGAAAATACGGACAATTTACCCGAATTTTTCTCGAAAAGAGAAAAGAAAAGAATTCGAAAAGACTAAACTGCTACCATCTTGAAAACTCTAAACTAGTAGCAGTTTAGTCATTTCGAATGGAAATGTATTTACTAAATGCATTCTGTTATATTACATTATGTAAATCTCAGAATTGTTTAATTCAAATTGTAATTTGGGCATCGAAGTTATAACACAAATCGATCAGATAGTCTTTTCACTTTCAGGCCACGATCAACGAAGGATAGCCATATTTACACCTGACGACAGTCAACTAATAATGAACTGCCCGGGGTGTGCAATCACCCGATGGCCAGGCGGACATCCGCCAGTAGCCCGGAGAGTTTTCCGGTATGGGATTTTCACTGCAAACTTGTTTTCCAATTTCAATCAAACAATGCTAAAACATTTGATCAATTAAAAAGCAGCAATATTGTGCTCATTATTCACAAATTTTCGTCACGAAGAAAAATTACACATAACAATCTATACGCAGTAAACCCCAGCTGATATTAAATTGTTTTAGATCACTTTAATTATCAAATTTAGATTAAAATGATTCACTGTTGCGGATCAAATCATTCATGTGTGTACAAGCCTAGCAAAAGTTTTGGATAAAAAAAGTTCTGGATGTAATTTCGAAAAGGGCCCACCTCCGAATTTTTTAAAACTGCGTATACCTATGTTTTTTTTTTGATGCGCTGATTACGAATATGATAGTAAAAATTGGCGACTAGTTGATTGTCATGTTGAAACCATGAAAAAACCATACAAATTATTGTTTTTTATATTTATCTCAGCTAATATGCAAAATTTTTAAAAATGTTTCAAACAAAATTTCTACTAAATACCATATTCCTTTACCATTTCCCTTTACCATTTCCCTTTTCCTTTACCATTTCCTTTTACCGTGTCCATTTACCATGGTTTCCCTTTATGATAGGAAAAGCCATGGTTTATGGGTTTTTTAAAATGATATTCGATGTGTCATTGATTTTTTCAGAAACCATTACTCCTAGAAAAAAATTCTTCTGACAAAAAATGCGTATTTCGATGGGATCTACAGCTTCTTTTAAACATTTTTAAAAAATTGTACATATTAGCTGAGATAAACGTAAAAATCTATGATTTTGTATGGTTTTTTCATGATGTCACCATGAAAATCGACTAGTCGCTAATTTTCACTATCATATTCGTATCAAATACATAAGAATACGCAGTATCAAGAAAATCTGATCTTTTCGAAAGTTTACCTAAAATTCTATCTCTTTGAATCCATTTAGTCCAGAATTTGGATCCCAACCAAACAGTTTCATTCCGATTTAATTCCAAGTCTGTCCTAAGATTTCTATCCGAATCCAAGGTTGAACTAAGTATTCCTATAAGAATGACAATCCAACTATGAATTAGACCTTATCCGAAACGTGAAACCTAAGATTTTTATCTGACTGAATTCAGTCTATTCTGAAGTCGAAGCTATAAGGTTCGAATACGACTGAATCTACCCTATTCCGAGTCAAAGCAAGATTTCAAATGATTCGGATTAGGGTTAAAAAGGATTGAAAACTTCTTTCGGATTATATCGGAATGAAACTGTTTGGCTCGGATAAAATTCCTGAATGATTTGGAAAATTTTAGATTGGTTCGGAATGAATTCAAATCCGAAACTTTCGTCAAGCAACTCTTTAATCTTAAATCAATGAAAAATGAATTAAATTTCACTGATTCCCAGTCAAAATTCCACTGTATCTCAGTGACTCTTTTTTCGCGATTTTAATCAGTGAAAAGTTAGAGAAATTTTCAATAGTTTAATGACGATTATTAGTGAAAATTTCAGTGACTTTTCACTGATTCACAGTGTATTTTAAAAGAGAGAAGAGAACACATTTTGTAATAATTCTAACCAAGGATGGTCATTTTGTAGAGTGTTTTCGTAATTTAATCATTATTCTATGGTTTTCTATTATTTTTCTTTAAAAATGTTGTATAATAAACCAATTTCCCTAGATTTTGTTTTCTCGAGAATTCATAAGAGTTAATTTCATTAGCTTGAGGGTTGTAACTGTGGCACCAGCAGCCTTTCTCGTCGTTACGTGTCTCTCAAGTGTAGGAGTTACACTCGCTCTTGCCTTTTTGGCGTTTAATCTACACTTTCGCAAACACAAGTAAGTATTAAATATATAACTTTTTATTGACAAATAGAAGCTATCAAACCGGAGAGAGGCTTTTGAAGAGGATTTTTAATTGAACTTAAATAGAGAACGTTGAGAGAAAATGAAAGAAAGAGAATGAACAAACTAAAATTGCATTAGAAAATCTCATGAAACATCAGAATTTTGCATTTTAGAAGCATTAAAAGTATGATTTATTTTACGAATTTGAGTTACTTTTGGGGAAACAGGAAAATTCGCCTTATCGATTTAAGATCACCTTTTATTTAAAAGTGAATTTAGTGAAGAATCTAGTAGAAGAAGACAACGGAGAAAAAAACATGATGAAGCGTTCACAAGACTTTCTAAATGTAAATTAGGTTCCTTAAGACAAAATTATCGTCTCGGAAAGTAAATTTTCCCACAATTTTTATCACTTTTCTTTGCAATATACATATAGCTATTAATCTTTGCCCACCAAATTCCCGGATTTTTCCTCGTTTTAAATTTGAAATCTTCTTTTATAAGATACATTGAAAGTTGTCAAAGATTTGAAAATTTTTCAAGAGCAATGTATTTAAATCTATTGAATCCAATATATTTCTAGGAATTTTAAGACATTTTAAATACTTTTAAGGAATTGCAAAGAATTTGAAGAGTTTTTAAGTAATTTTAAAGATTTTAAATAGAATAATAAAATAGAAAATTAAATTAAATTTGAATGGAATGTACTCTAAAATAATTCAAGTGATTTTAAGTTTTTTCAAATCGACAATAACCTTGTATATTATTTTATAATACCAATTTCAATCATTTTTCATATGATTTAATTTCTCAATTGAAGAAAGGTAAAAAGATGACAAAATTCCCTAAAATGGATGAAAGAGATGAACAAATGAAAAATAGGTGACGACCTGTGATGATCTGTAGTTATATTTCAATTCCTTGTTTTTCCCGCTTTTCCCAGTTTTCCTACTTATATTGGTAGACATCTTTTGAATATATTTTCCTTTAAGAATCTTTAAAGACAAACGAAATGGAAAAAGATAAAGTCGTATCCAAGAAAGTTTTAAGTCGCTATAAGAGAATTTCATTAAATCCACTTGGAATCAATAAGGTCTCTCTTATCTTCTGTCTCAACAGGAGTATAAAACTCTCAAGTCCTAGATTGAACAATATGGCTGCAGTAGGATGTGGCTTGGTTTACGGAGCGGTCGTTCTACTTGGTCTCGATCACGCGACTCTACCAGACAGTGATGGTTATTTCCCCATAGTCTGTACAGTTAGTATCCTCATAGATTTCTATCTCGAATCACCATTCCAAGCCAGGAACTACTTGAACTTATTTCTTCCAGGCAAGAGTCTACTTACTATCAGCAGGATTCTCTCTAGCCTTTGGTTCCATGTTCACCAAAACCTACAGGGTGCATCGAATCTTCACCCGGAGTAGAAGTGGTGTCGTGAAAAATAAGGTACATTAAATTCAATTATTTAGTTTGAAAATTTCCTTTCAGTTTACCACTTATTTTAAAATTTAACAAGTTCAGATCTGTGGCGGAAGGTCCATCAGTAATTATAAGGATTGAAAGAAAATATTAATCAAATAATTAAAAGCTCTAATTAAATAAGAAAAATGAAAATTCTGGTAAAAACTTTAATTAAAATGTAATTCTTAAACTCACATAAAAATAAAACCGAGAATGGTTCATCAACAAAAAAAAAATAGTAGAAATGATAAAATAAAGGAAAAAGCTCTTATTGTCTGAAATTTGAGAGGAAAAATTTCATTAAAACCATTGACAAGATGCATTTCACTCAATATTCGATTAAAGATTGAATGTCGGTTGGATAATTTCATAATCTGTATTATAGCATGGTATTAAAAATTATCATGGTTCCATGTGATTAAATTTAATGAATGAGACTCCTGACGATTGTTCTATAGATTATAGTTGTGTGTTAAATACATCTCCTTTGGGCAAACTGATTCAAATTGAACTGTGAGCACATACGAAAAAAGTCTGGAACTAATAGATATCATAATTCTGGTTTCCTATCTTTTATTGAATTACATTTTAAAATATTCCTTGCAGTTGCTCCAGGACACTCAGCTCATCAGTTTAATTTGCATATTGCTCTTAATTGATGGACTTGTGGTTACTCTGTGGGTCACTTTAGATCCAATGCAACGGCATCTTCGAAACCTCACTCTCGAGATTAATCCCCAGGATCGAGGAGTCGTCTATCAACCTCAAGTGAGTTCAATTCTTCATTGGAATATATACAGCCAGAAGAGTTTATAGTAAATTGTTTATAATGATGAAATTTGAAATGTCTATAGCGGTGAAAAATTTAACACAGAGGAAGCTTTGATGTCAAAAACAATTCAAAGGGGTCACATTTTGCAGAGAAATTTTTTTCGTAAATAGTCAATTTTTTTCTAGGATTGAAAGGCGCAGGAAGATTGTAATTAAAATATATAAAAAATTCAAAAATGAAAAGAAGTAGCTAGAAGATTTTTTTTTAGAATTGCGCTAAAATTATTTTCATCTCAGATAGAACTTTTATAAACCCTTCTGCAGTCAACACTTGTCCTCGAAAGCTGAGAAATAACTCTAAGATAACGTGGCGGCAATTAATCTTAATGAGCACGGCAAATTACCTCTTTGCAGGTGGAAGTCTGCCGATCTCAACACACCAATGGATGGCTAGGCGCTCTTTATGTCTACAAAGGTCTACTTCTAGTTGTTGGTGTCTATATGGCATGGGAAACTAGGTAAGAGAAATTCATTTTTGGTTCCATAACAAAATCAGAAAGTTTTAGTTACTTGATATTTTATTTTTAATTACCTCTATCATCATGAGCCCCATTTAAATGGTTTTCGATCAATACTTTTTACTTTGAATACCTAAATGAAAAAGAACTCTGAATTGAATTGAAAGCTTGCATTTTAAACGTCTTTATCTACATATATAAAAGGCTTAAAACCACGGGACTTTGGCCGCTAAAAGCATTGAATTTTAAAATTAAGTTAATTTAAGTTAATCTTTAAAGGCGTTCTAATTTTTTATTTTGTTGCAAGAATTCTGATATTGAAGCTTTTACTTTGAAACTAATTTTAGTCCATTGCTTAACTTAAAACTTCATCATATCCCTCCACTGAATATATTCTACATATTCTACTGAAAATTCCTACATATATAGTAGATGCTTATATATGGTACTATCCTATATAGTTTCCTACAGTGTATCATATATAGGATTTTATATGTCATCCTAGAGGTGTGAACTATATAGGAAATGACCTATTATCCTATATATAGTTCCATGATGTTATTTACTTATGTAGAGGCTCCAATAATAGAGAAACCTACATAGGAACCTATTATATACATCAGGAATTTTCAGTAGGGATATTAAAAAATCGTACCTCGTAAAAAACATATTTCAAAATACGAAAGAATATTAATCTTAAAAGCATATTTATGTATTCAGGACTTGACTCTTTGTTTAGGGTGATCATAATTCATTTCAAAAAGTAGGATAACAAAATTTGCAAAATTAGGACAAAAAAGTTTAAAAAAGAGGACTACGTAGGCCGGAAAAATTTGCAAAAGAGACAAGGTGGAACAGAAAAGTGCAAAGAAAGAGTACAAAGCCGAACAAAATAATTCGAAAACAGGAAGCATAAATATAATTTATTATATAAACAGAGAATTTTCAAACATTTTGTATTAATTTGAAGTATTTTTTTTAAATTTGTTGAGGCTAATATTGTGAATTGCCCAATAAATCGTTAGATGACATGGAATGATAAAATTTTGTACAAAACAAGATCGAAATGTTGATTAAAAAATAAAAATCTATGATTTGAAAAATCCGGACAAAAACCTGGACAAAGTAAAAAATCTTGTTGGAAAACTATTGTTTAATAAAATGAATTTTTCTTTCAGGCACGTGAAAATCCCAGCTTTGAACGACTCGCAATATATTGGGATGAGCGTTTACTCGGTAGTGATTACGTCCGGCATTGTAGTGGTCTTAGCGAACCTGATGTCCGATCAAGCGACACTAGCCTTCGTTACGATCACTGCTTTGATCTTGGCATCGACAACAGCCACCCTAGCGTTACTATTTCTACCACAACTAGCTAATATTTTATCAGGAGAGAGAGCCGATCCTGTGGTTCAAAGTTTGGGATTGAAAATAGAATGCAATACGAGAAGATTTGTCACAGATGATAGAAGGTATTTAATTCAAAATATCTTCCTGAGCATTTTAGTCGATTAAACATGTACCTTCACTACTGCGATCTCTTCGACTAATTCTGCATTGACCTGTACTACTGTTGCGCCAAATTTTTTAATCACCATATTAACAAGATTTTGTGATTAACATAACTAACAAATTTTTAACCAGCAGCATCTTGTAACTTTAACCAGATCTTTTTTTGGAGTGAAAAACTTTAAGTAAAATTCAACTCTGCTGGAAGTAAAGGGCAGGAGCGGATCCAAACAAGGGCTTTGGATGGGGCTACCTGAAAAGTACCCTTTCCTTCCAATTTCGATTATCGTATATTAAACTTTAATTTCCTTATCTGAAAATTTCAAATCTAGACTTGGGGGTGGGGGGGGGGCAAGCAGCCCACATCCACGTCTATCTTTTTCAATCCTCACTTCTACTATATCCCTTTGTATCTCTCCTCTTTTTTTTTTATTCTTCTTTCTTTTTCTATCCCTTTGTTAACCTCAATTCGCTCCTATCTCTTTCAACCCCCACTTCTTTATTCCTTCCTATCTCTCTCCTATTATTATTATTATTATTATTATTATACGGGCGGCTACTAAAAACGCCAAAGCACTGCGGTAAAACCTATTGTAC
>JAUESI010000036.1:4024059-4039035 GCA_032275145.1 Synergus laeviventris
TTCTTTTACTTCAGTCCCTCAATAACTATTTTGAATTGCAAGTTATAGGTACATACAAAGAATAATAATATCTTTAGTACATACAGCATATACTTAAAAATCGAAACTTATCGTATAATTCTTATATTCTCCGGAAGGAGAATATTACCAGTCTCTGCGAGAGATATTATTAGGGATATTACCAAATTTTATATATATATATATATATATATATATCTGATATGTGCTATATACGACTTGATACGACGTAACGACTAACGACGACGAGAATCGAGATTGATCGAGATTCGAGATCAACGTTAGAAGGAGGGAGAGTGTGAAGTGAACAAGTATCAGAGAATTGCAAATTTACACGTGTCGTTTAATAAACAATTATCTAACAAAATCAAAATATGGGAAAGGGTCGGAAATATAGGCCAAAAAAGAACTTCGCAGAAAAAAGACGTGAGAAGAAAGAGGTAAGATTTTCATATCAAAATGTTTATGAATTCGGTTAGTGTAGAGGTTATGTTTTTTTTGTAGAGCACAACGACAAAATCAGAATCATATATATATATTTTGTTTCAATTTATTTATATTTTACAGAAAATATAACCTTACAAATTCAAAAATTAATTATTTGAAATATTTTATTTCTTAATGCTTTTTCTATTCTGATGATTCTGATAATATGTATATATGTAGTTTTTTTCTTTTTTTTTTGCTTCTAGAGGAGGAAGCTTTTAGTAAAAATCATATAAATGTATATTGAGCCTAAAAAGACGATGTAAAAAGATGTAAAACCTGGTTTTTGTAATAAAAGTTCAACGCGACTACACGTTCGGCTAGACGGACGATTTTGACAAAATTAATTCATCCGGCTGCAGTAGTCTGCATTGCAAGTATCCAGACGAATTTCTCCAAGATAATTCGTTTTGCTATAGCAGAATGCCAGTATCCGGATAAATTATTAAATAAAAATTTGCCCGGCTATGTACAGCAGATTGTCTAATTTCTAATTTATCTGATTTAGCTTACAAGTAGACGGAAATCTTTTTATTTAATAATTTTTTAATTTTGAAAATTTTCGTTTTTATCTGTCTTTAAATAAAGAGGGAGCGGTGTAGAAAGGGGGGATTGTTTAATACATATATTTACAATGTGAAAAAGTATTATTTACAATAGATTTTTATTTTTAAATAAAAAAAATATATATTAATTACTTAAAGTTTCCTTTATGAGGAAGCAATTTTATTTATATTTGCTTCCAGGAAGCAAAGCGTGCTCATGAGTGAATAAGCACAAAAGTTGATACAACTTCACCGCTAGTTTAAAAATTTTTTTACAAATGATCTAACCTCAACCACATTACTTCTGTATATTTGTTTATAATTATAAAACTTCTTATAGAACAAAAGAATTAATAATTAATATTATTATAATTAATTTAATAATTAGATTTTCAATTTTACATGATTCTTTAAATGGTATTTTATAAAATCTAATTATTAATTTGCCCTCATATAAAAATGATAAAATAAATAAATAAAATAAACAAAATAATTAGTTAAATTGTTGCTAATTTGAATAATTTTGCTTCAAATTAAATTTACAATTCATTTAAATTGCTTAAAAATCGGTTCCCTAAAGTTTTTACTGAATTTTAAGCCAAGAACATATTCCATTTTTCTAGAATAAAGATGAATGGGATAAAAGACCCCAGAGATGTTACGCCGACATCGTTAGGGAAAATAAAGATTTCGAAAATTACTATAAAATGCAACAAATAGTCCCTGAAGCAGAATGGGATGCGTTTATAAATATGATGAGGGAAAATCTCCCCGTTGCCTTTAGAATCACTGGCTCAAAATCAGAGGCCAAGGCTTTACTCGAAATCATCAAGGGCGATTTCTTTGAAGAGATTTTAAACTTGAAATTAGAGGAGGGTCAAGAAGAAATTGAAAAGGTAGAAAAAATGAAGCCGCATTCTTTACCTTTTTATCCTGAGGGGTTGGCTTGGCAATTGCAGCTCACAAGGAAAGACATCCGAAGGTCTGAAGCTTATTTCAGGTTACACAATTTTCTAATAGCTGAAACAAGCAGTGGAAGTATCAGCCGACAAGAGGTAGTTAGCATGATTCCACCACTGGTACTTGATGTTAAGCCGTGGCACAAGGTTAATATAAATGTTTTATTTTCATTTTATCTAATTTATAAAAAGAAAAAAGCAGTAGTAATTCCTAAGTATTAGAAATTGGTATGCTTTTCTAGAAAAGTAAGAAGCTTTTGTTAAAGGTTTTAGATATGTGTGCAGCTCCAGGTTCAAAAACTGCGCAATTAATCGAAATGATACACGCTGATGAAAAGGAAACTCTTCCGGGTAATTGTGATTATTGACATTTAATATTAAAAACATAGTTTTATCAGTATATTCAATTTTTGTTTTTTTCGTAGAGGGTTTTGTTATAGCGAATGATTTGGATAACAATAGGTGTTATATGTTGGTTCATCAAGCCAAGCGATTAAATAGTCCAAATATTCTTATTACGAACCACGACTCGTCAGTGATGCCAAACTTTACTATTACCAATCCTGATGGTTCAAAAGGAACTTTAAAGTGAATATAATCCTTCAATTTTAATCCAATTTTTCCAAAAAAATGTCTTCTCGAAATCTAACATTCATTTCTAACATTTTTTAGATTCGATAGAATTTTAGCAGATGTTCCTTGCAGTGGAGACGGTACAATGAGAAAGAATCCAGATATTTGGTGCAAGTGGAGTCCCGCAAACGGCAATAATCTCCATGGGTAAATATAAATTTAAATTGAATGTATGTATGTTTTTAATCACGTCTATAATTTATCAACTTTTCCAGTATTCAGTACAGGATAGCAAAGAGAGGACTGGAAATGCTGAATGTAGGAGGAAGAATGGTGTACTCTACATGTTCTTTAAACCCTCTTGAAAACGAAGCCGTTCTTCACAGACTCCTGGCAGAAACAGGAGATTCTGTACATTTAGTTGACGGTCGAGATCTCTTACCTGGATTAAAATGCAACCCTGGTTTGTGTTATACTAACAATAAATATTTCTTAATGTTTTCTGACAGTACTGAAAACATTTATATTTCAATATTTGTTTCTAATTTTGCAACAGGAGTAACCAGTTGGCAACCAGCTTCGAAGAATTTACAATTCTACCAAACCTGGGAGGAAGTGCCTGAGCAGTGGCAGACGCAAGTTCGTCCAAAGATGTTCCCTCCGAAGCCTGAAGATCTTGAAAATTTCCACTTAGAAAGATGGTACTTTTTTTTTTTTTTTCCTTATCAAAATTTTTCCAACAAAAAGAGAGCAAAATTTGAAATAAATCTTATCACTAGCATGAGGATATTACCACATCATCAAGATACTGGTGGATTCTTTGTAGCAGTTCTCCAAAAGGTGAAGCTTCTGCCCTGGGAAACCAACTCATATTCCGAAAGTGAAGCCACCGAGAAGACTGAGACGCAAGATATAAAAACTGAGACAAGTATCGATAAAATAACAGAAGTACAAGAAGTGCCAGAAGACAAGAACGAGACCGACAGAAAAAGGGCTTTGAACGATGATAAGAAGCCTTGGGGTCCTCAAAGGAAGAGGAAAAGAATTGGGGGTTATCGGGAGGATCCCTTTGTATTTTTTAAAGACGAAAGTGAAGATGTTTGGTCTTCAATTAAGTGAGTTTCGTCCCTCAACTGTTCGGTAAATCTTTAATTCTTGTCCTGAAACCTTCAACCTTATGTCGTATTATTTTTAGACAATTCTACGACATATCGAGTGATTTGGACCCGAAGTGTTTGCTTGTAAGGTGCCACGAAGGCAAGAAGAAGAACGTCTACTTCACTTCTTCTGCTATTCGTGATATTGTTTTGTCCAACGAAAACCAAGTGAAGATGATCAATACGGGAGTGAAAACTTTTGTCCGCTGTGATAACAAGAATATACGATGTGCATTCAGACTCGCTCAGGAAGGAATGCGAAGCCTTTTTCACTATGTTGGTGAAACGAGGAAAGTGAAGATTTTGAAAGAAGATCTTGTAATGTTGCTGCAGAATGATGATCATCATACTCCACCAGAGATTATTAAACTTAGTCAACAGACCCAGGATCGTCTTAAGGACTTTGGTAATTAAAAATACTTAAAAAATGTATAATATATACAAGCAGTTGTAATGAAATTATTTATTTTTACAGCACACGGAAGTTGTATATTGTTGTATAAGGAAGAAGAATCTGATAATCCTTATCCTCTGAAATTTGAGATGGTAGGATGGAGAGGAACGATGTCTCTAAGGGCTTATGTTCCAACTCATGACGCTGTTCATTACTTGCGACTTCTAGGAGCCGATTGCTCTAAATTTGGTGAGTTTATAATTTTATTTATATATTTTGCGATCAGTATGACGTTTTGAATTCTCGCTTTACTTTATAGATTTCTTTCAAAAAGGTTTTTAGCTTTTATTCAAATTCTTGACCATATGCTTATTTCTTTTATTAGAAAAAAATAAATTCGAAGCAAACAGGCACGCAATGGCTGCTAAAGTAGACGCGGATGAAGAAGATACCAGAGAAGAAATCGGAGATACCGGAGAAATAGTCAACAATGAAGACGGAATTGCTGAAAATATTTCCCTAAAATCAGGGAGTGAGAATGAAGATTCAAAGAACATCAGTTTAGCTACTTAATACTTATGAAATGAAGTTCCGTTGTTCTGAAATTCAGGTACAGCCGGTTTTCGTTTTTTTATTATTAATTTCAAGATATTTCTCAAATTTATTCAGAGATGAAAGTTCAATAAAATTGAATAACCATTGAATGAATAAAATAATTTTTTCAATACCTAAGTAACTAAAATCCTTAAGAGCGGAAATAAAAGATCTTTTTTATAGAGAGTTAAGTGGCATTTTAATAGTCAATTTTTCTAAGAAACCATGGATGTATGAAATTACATAATTTACTTTATAACATTTGAGCGTAAAGTACCCTTGACAATGGATGCGGTTTAGTAAATGTGGCCGGATCGAGAGGAATATCATATGAATTCTAAAAAGACTGACGATAAAAGTAGCAGTCGATAAATTCTCACATCCTCCTGCATTTTGGCTTTTCGACTTTACCTAAAGTCGAATCTTCTCGTGACCCTGCAGCAAAATTTGTATATTCGCACTTTTCTGAGTTTGAATCCTCTTCTAAAGTGAAGGATTTAATCCTGAAATTCTTTAAATTTAATTTGTAATCGATTCAATAGATTGTATTGTTTTTAATACCTATTATCTAATAATTGCTACTGTTACTCAAGAGGACGGGTTTTACTTTAAAAAGTTAAAACGTACATATAAATATTCTCAAAAACTTTGGACTAACAAAAACAATTACATAAATTATCAAAATAAAGAAAATATAAAAATTGACTAGGCTCTTCATGCAAGACTAAAGTTCATTCACTGCTAGTAATCCCGTCCCGTTGGGGACGTTAACTTTCCACTTAGATTTTGTTTATTTGAGGGCGATTTTGTGCCTGAAAATAAAGAGGAAAATTAATCATAATTAATTGGAATACTTTCAAAGCGTTTTATGGTTTGAAAACGTACAAGATTTAACTTTTGTTCGCGGGTTGCTTGTACAGGGATGATCACCCATTAAGTGGTCTCTCCACTTATTTTGATTTACTAATCCACGGCAAAGAGGACACCTACTGTAGCCTTCAACTGGTCCTAAAAGATGTACATTTTTTGTTACTTTGTTATTTATTTTTTATATTTATAACATAAATAACATACTCGTGCATTTTTCATCTTTTGCATGTTCTACAAACATTTTCTCGTTTACAGGCTGCTTACACGTCTCACACTTAACGTAGTTGCTTCTTAAGTCGCATTCGTCTGAAAATTAACGAATAAGAGTATTTTTACTTGAAACTAGAAGTACTTTTTTAAATACTAAAATTACTCACAGAGAAAGTGAGAATTGAGGTGAGAGATCTCCACAACTTGTTTACATGCCTCGCACTTTATTAGCATTGGGCAACTTCGCCAATAATGAATATTTAATCCTTCTTCAGAGTAAACTTGGCCTTTTGATAAGCAGAAGATGCACATTCTGAAAAATGTTAATATTTTCATTCATCACAGGTGTCGTCACCTATTCACCTTTTTTATCTATTTTTAATTTTTTCACCTATTCTGGACATTTGTCACCTTTTCAACTTTTTTCAATTCTTTTTATATCCTTTAAAAAATTTAAATATGGTGAAATACTTAGTAATTCCTCAAAATGACTTGAAATCTTTCAAATTATTTGAAATGCCTTCAAATCAATTAAAAGATCTCGATATCTTTATAACCCTTTGAAATTTCTTACAATCATTTCCAGTCTCTAAAAATCGTTTCGTTACAATCCTTCCTCTACATGTTAAGGAAAATTTTAAACCTCAATTTAAACTTTTTTTCTTTTAGCCAAATTTTCTAATACTTTCGTTTTGTTGGTTTAAGGTTGTTTCAGTTATGTCTCACCTTCTTTTTTTTTTTAAAAAAAAAATTCACTTATTCACCTTTTTTTAATAACAAATAGGTACCTACTGTGATGAATGTATTAAACAAAATTAATTTAAGTTTAAAAAATTAGTTTCAATAGTTAAACAGAATTGAGATACCGACTTGTCACCCTTGTGGTCTGCACTGTTGTCAGAAGGTGATGTGACACTTGTAGAACTTCCAGTGCTAACTGCAGGACTAGCTCTTGGAGGAGATTTAGTTAAACTAGCTACATTATTATCTATCGACCTCGTCCTCGTAGGTGTCGTAGTAGATCTTTGATTACTAGCTTCCATTTCTTTTTTTCTCTAAAGATTATAAAAAATTGAATTTAAGTATGCATTTCTAATAAATATTAAGTGATAACAGAAAGCTCTTTACCTGCAGATCTATTCGATCAAATTCATGGAATAACTGTCGATATAATAAATTTCTTCTCGTGATATCATCGTCTGGTGGAAGTTGTTTGCGAACTAATCTAGGATTCACTTTGTAGACCAGGATTAATATTCTTTCTGAAACTTTTCTGACAGCTTCTGCGGGATGATGCAAGCCTGAGGAACCTAGTTCCGACAACGTTCGGCATGTTAAACCACTGCAAAAATTACAATGTCTTATCAGAGTACATGTATTTTAGAATTCAAAGTGACTTTCGAGACGGGACCACCCAAGTCTGTTTAGTAACAAACATTGTATTTTTCGATAAAAGGCTTTTCTTTGTTACAATAGAATGAGAATATTTTTTCATTCTGTTATAAAGTCAAATTTAGGAAAGACTAGCGAAGAATACTAGCTATACATTTGACAAGAGAGGTCCAAATCTCCATAACAAAGTGCATATTTTTTATTTTTCGTCGTTTCTGTGCTAGGAATCGTCATGATCCTCTAATGGCGAAATTTAATGGAAGTAAATTTTAAAATTTAGAGAATTCAAGAGCTTTCGGATTGGAAATCGTCATTCCTATTCGAAAATCAATCGCCGTAAGAGGTCATTTTGTAAAGATGGTACTTATTTGTGTCACCTTTGCTTGTCCGTTGAAATTCCGTGATTTAAGATAAGTTGTTCGACCATTTCAAGCCTGCTTAATGCTAATCTTTGGTGTGTGCTGCTGCTCACTGTTCTCGTCAAATGAACTGGTATTATGTGCAAATCTCTCACACATTGACAATCAGCCATACTCAAGATAGTGTGAACTGCCATATTATGAATTCTTGGTGTTGTATCTCCAGATTTTGTGAGGAGTTCAGGAAGTAATCTATCCACACTTCGAGCGATTTCAGTTGAGGAGACCCTGAAAAATATCAATTTATTAATTTTTTTAAATGGTCATCAATTAAAATTGTAGAAATCATTTTTATCTGGTCTTAACTTCCAATTTTCTCTTTTGAAAATTGAAATTAATCAGAAAATGTTCACAATGATTTCAAATCCTACCTATTGGTAGCGAATTCCGAGAAAAATGTTCTTAAAAGTTGTGCAGCTAGACTGTAGACACTGAAAACTTTGTCCCTAAGTGCTCTGTGCAAAAGTAAAATCGCTGCCCTAGCCGTTTTGTTGGCAGAGTGTTTCGATGTGGCAGGATCAAATGCTCTTAGTTCTTGCTTCAATAACATTAATCCCTCTTCTTTATCAGTAAATTGCTTAGAGTAGAACTTCTCAACCTAGGAAACCAAATGTTCCAATTATTTTAACTTTAGCTTTTATTTCTTGTTTATTTATATTATAGAAAGTTTTAGTACCATATCCATTCCGAAGACAGTTATCGGCAAGGCTGCTTGTTTCTTTTCCCTATCGTTGAGTTTGGATGGAACTTTTGTATCTGTGCTGTCTGTATGACACTCTCTTGTAAATTCATTTGTGTGAGAGCTAAAAAAATTATGGAAATTCGCTTTACTCTCTCATTCATGTAATAATAAATTAATTACTTAACTGAAAAAAAGAATTGAGTATAAATTCTGAAAAAATCAATTCGAACATGAATTTGAGGACTCTTTCAAAGAAATTTAAGGGCAATGTGTTACTGTATCATAGGAGCAAATTTAGATATGTATAACCCGTTTTTTTTCTTACAATTTATACTTTTTTAAAAACAATAATAGTGCACAGACGTCCGTCTTCACGTTTTTTACGTGAAGATATTTTAAGTCATTTTAAGAAAATTAAAGGAATTTGAAGCGATTTAAAATGATTTAAAATGATTTAAGGAAATTTCAAATGAGTTAAAAAATGTTAAGGTATTTCAAAGAAGAACCTGTGATGATTGAACAATTTACTTACTGTCTTAAAGCTGGAATTGTCCGTTCTTCATAAGCCTCATAACTCGACCTTAGAGCTGGTCCTGCCGACTTTATTTTTCTTCTTTGTAGAGAACCTTTATAATCCTTTTGTCTATCCAATACTCCATTCGTTGGACTTTCGGTTACATCTGAAAAATTATTTAATAGTACTTCAAAATTGGAAATAAAATCGTTCAAAATCAATCCTAAAACTTCAAGTGGAAGATAAATCACCTGGACTTTGAGATTTTTGACGCAAGGGTGATAAGGGTTGTGAATGAGGAGGTCCAGTTGGTGAAATAGCCCCTTCTCGATTAGCTGGAATTGACAATCTCGGTACAGGACTTACATCATCTAAAGTAGTAATATTACTCGATCCACAAAGATCTATCGCGGCTGTTTCCTTTCCTTCAGCTGTCGATATATTATTCTTCTCCAATGGCTAAATAAGCAAAATAGAATAAATATTATCATTTTGTTTTGATTATGTGCGATAACTGCGGATAATACGATTCAAATTTGCTAAAACCATTGGAATATACCCCATTGGCTTCCAGTAAATCATCCACCTCGAGACTCTCATACACTTGCTGTCGATATTTTTGTGCCTGGGCCTTCTTAGCCTTTGCCTTATCATAATCCTCGAGAGCAATCGCATACTTTTTTTCCAACTCGTATTTTCCTAAACGTTCCCCCGCTTTTCTCAAATTCTCCATAGTTATTTTCAATTTTGAAGCGTACTCAAATCTCTCCTCTGTGGTGAATAAAGCATAAAAATGAATGTGAACTTGAACTTAGTTTAAGATAATTTAGAATAACCGAGTAAAATATTCATAGTTCATTACAATAATGAAAATATGTCTACCTTCAACAGCTTGTAGCTTTTTAGACTCCATTTGCCTTATAATTTTAGCTACCTCTCGATCCACGTACATTTCAAATGCCAGATCGTCGTAAGGGGATGTGTAATGAGAATTGTAGGGAGCATCTCCTTGACCACTAAATTCCTGGCCGAAGGGTTCACCGAGAATGTTGATGGCAATGAGCCCAACCTAAACAAGAGAAATAAAAAAAATTTGATGATTGAACTTCAAATTTAAAAAAAAGCCCTCGATATTTAACGATGTTCTGAAATGATACTTGAGATCAAAAACCTTTATTGACCTTCTTCAATAGGCTCATAAAATTCTTGAATTCATTCTGATACTATTTTAAGGACTTTTTTATTTTTTATAAAAGATGCTAAAATATAATAAGAAAATGTTGATAAGTATTTTGTTTGTTTCTCAATTTTTCTTTACTTTCCTAACATATTTGCCTCAGTCATCACACTAGGTCGTCACCTAAGTTGACTGTTGTCTTTCTCTTTGATTCTTAATACTCATAAATTTTCATTTTTTTGTTGTAGTGAAGAAATGTTTGGCTTTAACTTACCTGTTCGTGAATATTGTGCGCATTACAATGAGGTTTGTGAAGTCTAAATTTGAGAGAAACAGCCTCCGTTTCAGGAAGTGCCACGCTTTTAAGTTCTCTACTTTTATACATGGTTGATGCATTATCAGAAAGTGTAATGTACCCCAGATAGGTGAAATCGGAGGAAGTTGAAGAGTTCTCTCGCGACGCCCAAATTTCCAATTTTTGTGCTGAAATATATGAAAATATATTTTATTACAATATACTATATATATATATAATTAGAATTACAAAATGCGTTTTTCAATTATAATTTTAAAAGAATTCGAATTAGCAATTTAGATTTTTACAGGATAGTTATCTGATAATAATACTACATTAATTAATTTTACTTAATTGGTTGTTTATATTTTACGTAAGTAGCAATACTTACGAATTAAATATTGATGAGTCAGGACTTGTATTCTGGTCAACTTTGTTGGTCCATGAAGACGAAGGACAAGTTCTTGAGGATAATTGCATCTTCTTGCACTTTGCCAACCTCTAACCGTCGGCCCATGTATATTCAATTCTAAGGACGAATGCCTATCCTCTTCACCTTTATATTGTACAAAATGAACTTAAAAATTAACTTTTCAGAAATTCATACAAAAAATATTGATCTGTTTCTTCTAAAATTTTAAAAACTAAATCACATTTTTAATAGACAGAGCTTTAATTTCAACATTTTCTCCTAATCTATGGAGTGCTTTTTATAAAATTATCAATTTTATTTTGATTCTCAGCCAATTTAAATATTCTTGAAAGATTTTAATTGTCAGATTCTGTGTTAAGGTTTTAGTACATACATACGGTGCCACCTGGCACTGAACTTATTAATTGGAAAACTTTTCCAACCTTTTAATTTCTTACTGCATTTTATTTTCTACTATAATTTAAACCCCTTACAATTATTTAATTTAATATTCCATTGAGTCCTTTTTAAACAATAAATTAATTCGAAAATTTTGTTTAATATTTCAAAATACAGATAATTACGAGTAAAACATAAAATAGATTTTTAAATCTCTGATAAAAAAAATTTTGTTTTAAATTAGCGACGACTTTAAAATGTCTCTTTAATCTGCTGAAATTTAAAAAAATAAAATTCTGTTTATTAAAAATACATAAATAAAATAAATAGGTAAATAAAATGCAGTCAATGAAATAGTTATAAAGAGATATAAAAATGACACAAATTTTACTTCCTCACACCACACAAATCATTCAAATATAATCAATCTTTTTGATTTCGAAAAGCTTCTATCATTTTGGCGAAAAAATGCCAGATTATTTTAAAAAATTAATATTTTCCAATTAAAAATAAATTTCCATAAGGAGGGCAGAGGTTAAATGACTTAAATTTTTTGATACTGATAATTCTTAAATAGTCGAGCATGGAGCTCGTTTTCTGCTTACTTGAGGCATGTACAACGTTGAATCCAATTTTTCTTGGCATGCTGAAAGATTTTGGACTAAAGAAATCTTTTTAAAACGAAACACTAATAATAAATTAACAGGACGAAACGAACGGAAATGTCAAACATGAAAGGCACAGCCATTTGAAAGCTCTTTAAGGGGAGCTTGCAAGCTTGCACGTCCATCCACTGCGAAACTTGCGACAAAACTGATGCCGAGACTTCGATCTATGCGCAGCCTAAAGAGCAATAATAAATTTATCATAGAATTAGATGATTAATACAGTTTTATTTACTCATAATCAATAATTTGAGAAAAGAAATTAATTGAAATGAGTATCTACATTCGAATTCCTCTTTCTACATTTAATAAAAAAAATAATGAGATTCCTATATCATAAGATCTCATTTTAGATTTGAAAAAATAATCAAGACTTTAAATTAAAATAGCATTAATGCTTATTGTTAGTTTAAATGTATAGAATGCTTATTTTATTTAATAAGATATACTTTTTTCAAAGAGAATTATACAATTAAATATTAATACAATTAATTTTATGGTTTTGAGCATTCGGGAGTGTACGAGCTATAATTAGAAATCTAATGAGGATCTGGTTTCATCATTTAAATTCATCGAAAAAAGGGTTGGTCTAGGGTCGATATTTTTTAGGCTTGGCAATGCAGCTGTTGTGTCTCGGGCTGATTTCTTCTTTAGATGAGGGTACAAAGCACGGGTCGACTTCCTTGCGAGGAGTTTAGAGAAGTTATTTCGTGATTTTTTTCCTCTGTCTCTCCCTCAGTTTTTATTTAGGACTGCCTGAAAAAATGTAGCCGGATCTTGTCAAAAGGGCAGTGCCGTCTGCGCGCGTCAAAATATTGACTAGTATAGACTGACATTTCAGCAATGGATCAATAAACGGAGTTTGTATACGTCAGAGGGTGATAAGGTGGTGCGCGAATCCTCGCGAATCGTTACATGTAGCGCCTTCCACGTGTGTCCATTTTCACGTGGATAGAAAGTCAGATTTTTCATAAACAGATCAATAAACAGTTCTTCTAAGTGAAAAGAAAGAGGACAGTAACAATTCTGTGAAGATCTACAACAAAATTTATTCTACAGTAGAAATTGTTTATTAAAAATTACATCTAGATTCTTCAAAATATACAGTTACAAGAGCTGGATATAGAGGGCTGTCGATTTTATAATTTCAGGGAATGTATGATTAGTCTCACGAAAAAAGCGAAGTGAAAAATAAATACATCAGTCCTTTAGCGAATTGGTAGATTTCCGAGCCTCCTAATTTTGACTCGCCGTAAACTCGATCGACAAAAGAAATTGGTATTTCACCAATTGTGTATCCAAACTGCCGTGCTCGAACCATCATTTCCATTTGAAACACGTAGCCTTTAGAGACACAGGATTGAGTGAGTTTTTCCAAAACTTCCTTTTTGTAGAGTCTAAAAAAAATATATTACTTTAGAAGGAACGGAACATGCTACTGAATACTGAGGGACTGCAAAAGATACTTTAATGTACATTTTTCTGACCTAAAACTTCCGGTTAGGTCGCTAACGCCTGGTCTCAACAGAAACTGGGTTAAGAAATTGGCACCGCAGCTTATTAATTTCCTCATGAAATCCCATCCATAAACTCCACCATCTCCAGCATATCTCGTCCCGGTTACGATGTCGTAATCGTTCTCCTGCTGCTTCTTAATCATTTGAGGAATAAACTTTGGCTGGAAATGTTTTATTGTTATGTTTCTTTTTTATTTTTACTCTTATAATATAATTATGTATTTATTTATTAGTCAGATTACTCATTATTCAGTAATAGTTACATGATGGGATAAATCAGCGTCCATAATTATGATATAATTCCCAGTTGCGTGTTTAATTCCATGAAGATACGCTGTTCCGAGGCCGAGTTTCTTTTCTCTAGGTCGAAGAACGATCTTTTCTTTTCCATAGAGTATCTGAAGCTGCTGAGCCATTTCTAATGTACCATCGGGCGAACCATCGTCGATTACGATTATTTCGTAATCAAAGTCACTGCAGTATTTCATAAGTTATTAGTCATTTAAAGAAAAGATGAATGAATGGAAACTAAATTTTATGAAATGCTTGCTATAACCAGAAAAAAATTGTCTCGAAAGTATAAAATACGATGCACATATGACACGCTCAGAGCAAAAGCGACATATTATTGATATATTATTGTGTTAGTATAATAATAATCTTATGATAATACTAACATCTTACTTTTCCATTTAAATAAATTACCGGCAAAAGTTTCACTTTAGAAATATATAGAAAATAATTCAAAAATTTGTTGCGCCTAAACTTGTAATATTAAATCAAAACATGTAAATTACTCAACTAATTGCTTCGATAGAACAATAATTTATCTAAAATATATAGCAAACTATAAAAGCCAATATAATAAAATTAATTCATTGCAATTAACAATGAAATTACCGAAAATACAGCTAATTTACCAGTAAAAAATTATTGGAGGTTATGTTAACTTACCATTCGTTCAAATATTTGACAATAAGCCAAATAATAATCGGCAAATTTTCAATTTCATTGTAAGTAGGGAGTAAAATTGAATATTTATTGTCTTGTCTAATTTCTTCCAAATCACTGTTAT
Source organism: Synergus laeviventris (assembly GCA_032275145.1). Taxonomy (NCBI): domain Eukaryota; kingdom Metazoa; phylum Arthropoda; class Insecta; order Hymenoptera; family Cynipidae; genus Synergus; species Synergus laeviventris. The sequence goes on from JAUESI010000036.1 coordinate 4,038,413, forward strand.
CACTCATGTTGATATTTTTGTTTAACTCTTTTTCACTTAAAATAACAAAAGTAAAAGAAATCAAATACAAAGCTTGAACTCTTACTTTCGAACAGTTTGTTTCATTCAAAAATAAATAAGAAATTACTGTTTAAATAATAATAGATACTTTATTTTATTTTAGTGACACGATTGTGGGGTACAGGGGTTACAGTCAGGATCGTCAGGAGTTATCAGGAGTCAGGACAGTGCAAGAAAGTGCAAGCAAGTGCAAGTGATTTTAGTGATTAGTGAAGTGGAGTCAGGTCACAGCAGGTCACTGCAGGTCACAGCCACAGGTGGAGTGTGGCAGAGTGTGGACTGTCAACTGTCAAGCAAGTGTCAGTGGCGTTGTTGGCAGTACTAGCGTCATCTGACATCTCTGCCAGATCTCTGCTAGGCTAGCTAGCGTTTGCTAGCGTAGACGTCTTCGAGCGTTTCGTCTATCAAGGCTGATCAAGGTAATGAATTCTATGAGTAAGAAAAAACTTTTCGCGGCCAAAATGCGGAGAAAAGTTAGGTTAGGACTTGTGACAATCTGGGAACGATTGTTAGTCTGGATTCATTCCAGCAGAGGCAGCACCTCCTAGACATTGAAATTTGCG
>JAUESI010000036.1:4039135-4054861 GCA_032275145.1 Synergus laeviventris
TTAAGCATTTATTTAAGCATTTAAATTATTAAAAATTATTATTAAACTTGATTAAAGTTTATTAAAGTCGAATGAAGATAATCTTGAACTTTTCTCGGAATGGAGATAACTTTAGCAATTAATTTCAGTAGTAACGTTAGGTTTCTGAAGAAGTAAAAACGACTGCTTATCTTGCGTCGCGCATAATTGTCAATAAATTCAACCGCCGTGTGGTCTTGCGTTACTATTCCTCGTCGGTTTTTACGCCATTCAATTAAGATTATCTTTTGTTTCACCCCATTTGTCGGAAAGTGCTCTTTAACCTTTTCGTATCTTTTTTTTTTAATGGAAGTTAGGTTTATCTTTAACTTTATATTAGCCGTGGAAGGCTAATCTCCACAGTTAGAGGATAATCGAACACCATTATCTGCCATTATATTATATATACAGTTGGCTTGCAACGGGGAATATCTTCTATAAGGAAAATTTACAGCTGCATGCCCCAAACTTTATTTCAAACAATAAAATTAATGACTTCTTTCAACTGACACTTAAAAATTAAAAAATAATAAAGTTATTACAAACAATTATTAATAAAAATATAGAAAAAGAAAGGACGCTAGATGCCACAGATGCTTAATATGTATATTATAATTTTCGACACCTGCGGTATATTTATGTTAAATAATTTGTGGGAACTGATGTTAATTTACAATAATTTACCATAATTTACAGCATCTTTAACTCCTGTTCATTCCGCGAATATAGAAACCAAATGACCTTTCACACATTATCCAGGAGATTTCGCATTTTCTACACGGCATCGGTTGTTAGCGCAATATCTAGTCTTGCCTGAATGTTCGTGTATTTATACGTATATATGTATTTACGTATATAATGTGTACATATTTATATCTTATGATTACTGTTTTTCTTCCCCAAGGTTGTAATTTGTCGAATTAATTGCATTCCGTGAACGTAGGCCGTTACTTGCGCTGCATAATGAACAATTTACGATTGTAGGTACGTTTCTAACATGCATCGATTCGACGTGGCGTTTTTACGACACAGGTTTTAATAAATGTGCGAATGAAACGACAGACATTGATACACGTCGATAAGGTGTAATCGAAATTATCGAGGGACGGTTGAAAATATCTCATAGGAACTTTCGCCTATTAACATTTAATAGTGATTGTGGATAAGCGTTTATTAGATACAGCTGAATAGTTGGTAACAAATTTGGTACTACATATAAATATGATTTAATCATAATCCATTTTGAAAATATTTTCTTGTATAGAGTTTAATTTCAATTGTGAAACAATGATAAACGGTATTTATCAGAGGAATTATGAGTTTAATATCTTAGTTTTGGAATAATGCCAGCATGATAAATGCCCAGCATTCAAGCGCGGCTGGTTAACAAGGCGGCAGCTGCTGTCCTGTCCTCGGGAAATCTATCAGCCTGTCCAACAGTCGACACGGTGATATGTCTTCGTCCTGGAGAATGATACCTACTGGCTCCTCTAACGCTCAATTGTAATATGACCTTTTCTAATATGTAAAAAATAAATATTTGTAAATTTCCATGCTAAAACTATATAAAAATAGGCAAGTTTCGAATCAATTTAGGTTTTCTCACGAAAGAAAATGGAAAACACAGGAATTCATTTGGATTTCTCTGGATTTCAAAAGATTTTATAGGTATTTTAAAAAAAGTGCAAAGTTTCAAACTGACTAACGGAAGATTATAAATATGGGTCATTCCATATCATATTTACAACTGAAAAATAAAATCGTCTCAAATATTTTTTTTCGTATTTTGGAAACAAAAAAAGACACGTATTTTTTTATTTCAATATAGGATGCAAACTTTTCAACTTACAAGTGTTTAAAAATCTGGAGTAGAAGAAATTGAGGATTTTTTTAAATCTTCCAGGTCGTAAACCATTTCCTATAAATTATTAAATTTTCAGGTAAAGTCGACAATTACCTACACTTTGCATATAGCGATGCATGAAACAATTATTTTTTTTTATATAAGAAATACCCCATAAACATTTCAGAGTGGACCGTTGGATGTTTCATATTATACTATAGAGCTGGTTGCCTATAGCGTACTTAGTTGTCTAATGAAAAGCATCCAACGGTCACTCTGAAATTTTTATGAGGTATTTTTAAAACTACATTGAATATTTTAGTCCTTGAAAAAATTCTTTTTAAAAGGTCCATTTTCCGTCAATGCCATTATTTAAAACAATTGCATATCTCTTATATAAAAAAAAGTATAATTTTTTCATGCATTGATATATATGCAAAGTGGTATGAGTTAATTGTTGACTTTTACCTGAAAATTTCATTAATTTTTATTAAATGGTTTACGAACTGGAAGATTTTAAAAATTCCTTAATTTCTTCTACTCCGCAGATGTTTGCATATTATATTGAAATTAAAGAATACGTGTCTATTTTTTGTGTTTCTAAAATATTACAACAAATATCCATTTTTCCTCGATATTTCGAGCAAGAATAGGAAAATCTCGTAAAACAATTTATTGTTTTAAAACATTCAAGCAATTTGTAAACACTGTGATAAACTTCAGAAATCGTCTTTTAGGTAAGTAATTTTCTTAGTAATAAAAGTTCGATTATACCATTGCTTAAGAGATAAAACTCAAGGAAAAATTAGTTCTTAAAATACCAGCAATATTATAAAAGTTGTCATTTTAGTCTTTTTTTCCATGCAGCAAAGGAGAGAAGTAAAATTCCATCATTTCAACTGCGTATTTAATCTAGTCTAAAAAATGACAAAAAAGGTATATTTGTATCTTTTCATTCTCTGTGCCATTTTGGCTCAGAGTATTATTGGGACTTTCCTTAATGAACGTATTGGTAAGTAAAACCATAATCTCAATGAATGTAGCTGGCATCAAATTGAGACAATGATTTATAAAAAAACTTCCAGAGGAATCATCGAATGCTCTCGTCCGAAGAAAACGTGTTATTAATCGGATAAGCGGTGGAGAGAACCTAGTGGAGACGGGAACTGTAGGATACATTGTAAATATTAAAAAAAATGGTCGTTCGCATTGCACAGGAAATATACTCGCGCGACGCACTGTTATCACTGCTGCTCGTTGTCTTTATCAATCTGGAGAAATACCTCTTTCGAATTTAACACTTATGTCTGGTTCAACATATACACATCTTGGTCAAAAACACTATATAATAAGTATAAAACCATACGGCCAGAGAATGCTTCGTAATGCTACATTGGCTGGAATTGCCTTGCTTATTGTTCATCCAGCTTTCGATTTTAATGGCCTCACTACTGACAAAATAGATTTGAACATTGAACCTGTAATAACCGGTATGATTGGTACTGTTAATGGATGCGGTAGCTACGCCTATGGAAGAGCGTAAGTTTTTGCATAATAATATATAAACATATACAAACACCGAAAATAGCAATAGTTTTAAGTAAAACTCGCTTTTGCTAGCAATTGCACAATTTATTAATATAAACATTATTTTTTTCTCACGATTTTAGACGTGAAACGAGCTTTCCTCAAAGACTGCGATCAATCAGGGTCCCTATAATGAACCATAGGCAGTGTGTAAATATCTACCAAGGTATTTTCCCAATTGGGGAAACACATTTTTGCACTTATCATGCAGAAAAACAATGTGCTCATACTGACGCCGGTACTGGTTTTATTATGCACAATAAATTGGTTGGAGTTCACGTTGGAGCAATTGAAACAGAAGGAAGGGAGCTTCTCATTAAACCTGACGTTTTTGTACTGGTGCAAGATTTAAAAATCAGTACATGGATCAGGAATTACACTCTAGATTGAATGACTGTCATATAACCATTATGATAAATGCTTTATTAATAATCACACATATTGCATATAATTGACACATAATAAATATAACCATTTTCCATTTCTTTGTACTGTTCTGGACATATTATAGATAATGCATAAAATAATGATTATTCTCCTTATAATTATGTATCTTTCTTTATGTTACATATTAATAATTGATTTATATAATTATAAATTAAAAATCCATTTTGCATCTTTTACTCACCTATTTCAAATATGTATTTTTATTTTTAAATAGAAGATAGAAAACCATTTTCTATTTTCGATTTAAAATGGAGTTTGTGAACCTATTTTGCATTTCACATTTTAAATACATTTTGAGAAACATTTTATCCACCATTTTTACAGTATATGAATATATAGGTATATAAACTTTTCTGTGTGTATTCATCGTTACTTAAACAATAATCATTTAATTTATAAATTATCAGATTTGGACACGAGAGAAGAAGCAAAGATTGTCTGAGTAAATATTACAATTTATTTTTCCTTAACTTGATCTTATACAATATAAATCTATATTATGAGAGATATTATTTCATACATTAAATTTATATTTATTGCGGTACAAGCCGTTGATTATTAACTAATAATAGTTTTTAGTTGAAAGATCTTTCCTTATTGACCTTACCTGAAAATTTCATTCATTTATAGGAAATGGTTTACGATCAACAGAAAGATTTAGAAGAATCTTTAATTTCTTCTACTCGAGATGTTGAAACACTTGTACCTTGAAAAGTAAATATTATAAATATTTCTTAAATATGACAACAAATATTCATTTTTCTTCGAGATTTCGAGCAAGATCTGGCAAATCTCGTGAAACAATTTATTGTTTTAAAACATTCAAGCAATTTGTAAACACTGTGTTAAACTTTCAAAATCGTCTTTTAGGTAAGTAATTTTCTTAGTAATAAAAGTTCGAGTATGATACCAATGCTTAAGAGATAAAACTCAAGGAAAAATTAGTTCTTAAAATACCAGCAATATTAGAAAAGTTTTCATTGTAGTCTTCTCTTACACGCAGTAAAGGAGAGAAGTAAAATTCCATCATTTCAAGTGTATTTAATCAAGTCTAAAAAATGACGGAAAAGGTATATTTCTATCTTTTCATTCTCTGCACTATTTTGGCTCAGAGTATTATTGGGACTTTCCTTAATGAAGACATTGGTAAGTAAAACCATAATTGCAGCTGGCATCAAACTGATAGAAATAACAGTTGTTAGAGAAAATGCTATTGATACAATGATTTATAAAAAACTTCCAGGGGAATCATCGGATGGTCTTGTCCGAAGAAAACGTGTTATTAATCGGATAAGCGGTGGAGAGAACCTAGTGGAGACGGGAATTGCAGGATTCATTGTAAATATTAAAAAAAATCGTCGATTGCATTGCACAGGAAATATACTCGCGCGACGCACTGTTATCACTGCTGCTCGTTGTGTTCCTCGTTATTTAGATTTATTAACATTAACAGTTGTTTCTGGTTCAATATTTACATATAGTGGACAAATCCACAGTGTAGTAGAGAAAAAACTGTACGGCCATGATCCACCTAGAGGTGCTACATTGGCTGGAATTTCCTTGCTTATTGTTCATCCAGCTTTCGATTTTAGTGGCCACACTACGTACAGCATAGGTTTGAACTTTGAACCTGTAGTCGCCGGTATGATTGGTACTGTAAATGGTTGGGGTACCTACGCCTATGGAGGAGCGTAAGTTGTTGCATAATAATATATAAACATATACAAACACCGAAAATAACAATAGTTTCAAGTAAAACTCGCTTGTGCTAGCAAGTGCAAAATTGATTAATATAAACATTATTTTTTCCTCACGATTTTAGACGTGAATCGAGCTTTCCTCAAAGACTGCGATCAATCAGGGTCCCTATAATGAGCCATAGGGAGTGTGTAAATATCTACCATGGTATTTTCCGCATTGAAGAAACAGATTTTTGCACTTATCATGCAGAAAAACAATGTGCTCATACTGACGCCGGTACTGGTTTTATTATGCACAATAAGTTGGTTGGAATTCACATTGGAGCAGTTGAAACAGAAGGAAGGGAGTGTCGCATTAAACCTGACGTTTATGTGCTCCTACAAAATTTAGAAATCAGTGCATGGATCAGGAATCAAACTGTAGATTGAATGATTGTCATGTAACGATTGTGATAAATACTTAATTAATAATCACAAATATTATGTGATTATTATTAAATATTATTAAGAATCTATTTTGCATTTCTTACTAATCTATTGTAAATATGCATTTTTCTTTGTTAGATAGAAGATAGAAAACCGTTTTCTATTTTGCATTTCACATTTTAAATACATTTTGAGAACCATGTTATCTACTCTGCCTTTACAGTATACAAATATATACATAAACTTTTTTTGTGTGATTATCTTTATTTAAACCATAATCATTTAATGTATCAATTATCAGATTCGGGCAACGAGAGAAGAAGCAACGATTTTCTGAGTAAATATTACAATTTATTTTTCCTTAACTTGTCCTCATACAGCATAAATCTGTTATGCCAAATATTATTTTGTACATTAAATTTATATTAATTGAGGTACAAGCCGTTGATTATTAACTAACAATAGTTTTTAGTTTAAATTATTATTTCATCCTTCATTATTTGAGTAATTAATCATTCATTCACTTATTTATGTTGCTCTAAGGCAATAAATTGACGTCGTTTTATAAGAGAGTGTGAGATCTTTTTTACAGATTAATCCAAGAGGTCAAGTATTTTAGAACTAGAAACAGACTTCTTACTCTCAAACCCTAATTGTCTCAAGTCAGAATCTTTTGCTTAGTACTCAAACTCTATCTAAAGCAGGAAACGAATCAGAACTCAGATACCACAGTAAACTATGGGTCCTGCCTCGAAAGCGTTTTCCAAAAGTGAATCAGACTTAGATAACACAGTAAACTGCGGTTCCTGCCCCGAAAGCACTTGTAGATGCTCACCGCTCGCTCCCGAGCCCCCGACTGGCCCAAACAGCCCAAACACGTTCTGCATCTTACCTTCTCGACTATCCCTTCCACTCGTGATCCCCACTTTTCATTATATCGCGGGTGGGAGAAGTTGCGTTTGCGCGTTTCTCGATGTACGATGCTAGAACGCAAATGCAGTCCTGTATAATGGGTTAGCATTCTATAGGGGCTAATAGTGTACGGTTACACTACCTAACTGCAGTGACAGTCTAAATAAAGGATAATTAACTTTTATTTTATTTGAGAAATTTAAATAGGTATCAAAATTGTACAATTATCTTTATTAAACACTTTTGTGCCCGCAACGACTATCGAGGGTCCCAAGGGAGCTTACATAGGTGGCAATTTAGGCACTTTTAGTTGAATCGTGTATAAGCGTGAATACAGAAAATTAGAAGTTTATCTTTAAATCGTCGTACTCGGCAAAAAAACATATTACTCATTCTAGAGAAGGTGTTATTCCCAGCACCTATCTGATTATAATAATTACATGTTTTATTTTATGCAAAGAAAGAGAAATGTCCACGTATAATTCTGATTAACAGGCAGTTTGCGATTCCAACGATAAACAGAGTATAATTTATATCGGCATGATGAATCATTAGTCAATGTAGGCATTCAGAAAATAAAATACTCAACGTTACTTCGTATATTTCTCATTAGTATACTCGTGTTGTAACTCATTTATCATCCTTATATTAGAATTCCCTGGAGTCTTCATTGAACGAAATAAATTAGACTTCGTCCCAATTGAATTAATCATAACAGACAGCTAAAAATATTGTGCGAAAAAATGATGTATTGACTTTAAATTTAAGGAAGCGGACGATCAGTAATAATACCATAAATAATAATAATAATTCAATTATTAATAAAGTTTCATTCTAGTGAGATTTCAATAGAATTCAGTTATGATTTAAAATTTTTAGATTAAAATTGCATTACTTGTTTGGCATGCAAATGAATAAGAAACTTGATTATCATTATGAAATAATACATCATTCCTTCATGGCTAATATCATACCAACCAATTAGGCTAATTTTTACAACATACTTTTATTAAATATAATTTCCAATATTTGTAGCAAGATTTCACACAAATTTTAATTTTGTTTTATACATACAATTATTTATTTCATATCACGATATCTTCGAGCCTTAATCTTGAGACTTACCTCTTTTGTAATTAAAATTCGAAAAAATAGTGAAGGGGGTCAGGTCAGCTGGGCGTTAGCGTACCTAATGCGAAATTCTCTTAATTAGTCAAGATTTGTAGCATTCTTTCTAGGTCACTCGTGTGCGGTCTCTACCAGTATCTTGCGGTCTGCAACTAGCAAAATGGCGTGCGGTGGAAGAGAATGATCACGATAATAATGATATATTAATTCCTAGAAAGTCTAGCCATAAGTAGCCAGTTTGTAATTTATCAGCTCATGATATATTCTACTCAGCGATCGCGCTGCACGTTCGTACAGCGCGCATAATCGTATAATATAATAATTAATGGCTGCACATGTATGTTTCCATTGATGTCTGCTTACAAATCACGGAACTTTTTACGTTCCGCAGGTATCATTAAGTATCATTATCACCTGCGGTGTAATCATGCGCTTCTCTGAATGACAGCCTATTATACTTTCCCGTATTAACAATTATGCATTTTGCATGCCAGTAAAAAATTATATAATATATTTGCGTTAAATCGATGCCCAGTTTCTCTAAATTTCTTAAATTAAAGATGGAATTGTAAAATACAAAAAATATTGATTATAGAGAAAGAATCCAGAAAAGTTTTAAATAAATCCGCGGCAAGTGTAGATCGAGCCCACACATTATTTTTCAATTTTCAGCATGGTTCTATCGAAACAGACCGAAGGTAAATCATGGCCTAATGGCCTTTTACATGTACCGCAGAAAAACAAATACTGGCAGTACGAAATGCGGCACGTTGTGCGAGAATAAATCGCGAGTTGTACTTTACGATCGAGTGAAAGTAAAATCTCATGGGATCTGGTACTAAATAATTTTTTCCTTTCCCTCGAAGCTCGATCTTTGCACATATATCCGCATATAATAAATTTATCTAGCACCAAAGCGAAAGCCTCAACGATCATGTTGAACAAAATTATCACCTTTGTTACATTGCACTCAAATGATTTAGTCATGCAAATACATGCGATGCTGTCCGCGTCGGCGGTAAATGTGGAGTCGGCGGCTCGCATCGCGTATAATTAATTGAAACTCTCGCCTGCTTGTTAATATTGAACCCGTTTCGATGGCGGCTGTATAATCAGAGCATTAAAGGTTATTATGTTTCATTGATAATTGATAATCACTCAAAGCCAGAACGTTGCCTGTCTGGAATCATAAATTATGGATTAGGTTTTATCAATCGAAAAAGTTTTGCCAATTCCGGGCCTCAAAATTGACATTGTTTAAATGGCACATTGACCCGATGACAAAAATTATCTTGATTTGGAAAGCAATTTCTTTTCGAAAATGCTTGATAAAAAGCGACAAGCACGGATGTCATTTATCATAGTAAAAGCATATCGTGTAGACCGCCCAAGATTGCACGTGAGATTAATTACGACTTCCGTAACACTTTACTTTCCACATAAGTCCACACCTGTGCTGCAAATGCCGTTTTCTTTAGATAGAATATTACTGTAATTCTAATCAATTAATTGTACTGTGTTAAGAATCTCGGAATTAAAAATGATTCATTCACCGCATTAAGTGATATAATATATAATAGAATTATGGTGAAAACTTAGTTACTGAAGAAACAGTAATTACATGTATAATAACGAATATTTATCGTCAACGTTTCAGAATTTCTTTCCAAGGAGATATTAAATCTGAACGTCATCTCACCTTTACCATTCTCTGACCGGAATAATTACTAGAAAAGCCAAGATTTTTTTAAAGATAAAATGCCAAGAAAAACCACTGAAGAGACTGTATAAACAGTGTTCTTTTGATTCAATCCATGTAGATGTTATGAAATATAGTCAATTGAAAAAAGTCTTTTTTTTATATTGCTGCATTTTCAGTGTGAATTTATACATTGTTTAAATTACAGCTGCCATAGAAATTAATAAGAAATAAAAGAAGAACCTTCGAAATCTTTTTGAAAAAGGAGAGATTTTTGTAAATGACGTAACTTTTTCTGATAATATGACGTCAGACTGATTTATCTTTCGTCATGGAACACAATTAACTTGTCTGCATGCAGATTGATTTATATCACATTCAGGCGGCTTTTTGCGATCTATCACTCGAGCGACTCACCCACGTCACCTTGAAATAATTAATTCGCGAAACGAACGCTATTATAATTTATTGGATAAGCAATTACTCAATGAGATTCAATAATTAAATTACTTGGTTCCCGCGCATTCATTCAAAACATTAATCATTTTCTTTTCGAAATAGCAGCGTAGGAAGAAGATTAATGCCAAAATGCAAAGAAGTTTATGTCTTAGTCACGTTCGAGATTTAATAGCAATTTTCCTGTGAAAAATTGCATTTCATGAACAGGATTTGTGTTTCACAATTTCTCGTTGCCCCAAAAATATATATTAAAATTTTATATAGAACTATAAAATTATAATAAAAGCTTATCAAAGGTGTAAATTACATTTTAATGGTCGGTACAATTTTCAGTTTCTGAGAGACGTTCTTGAAAATGCAACGCATAAAATTAACCCCATTTACGCAATCAGCTAATGGTCACATTTAAAACTTGCTTTGCATTTTACGATCGACGAAGTGGTGGTAAAAATAAAAGTGTACACATAAATCTTTATTTAGAAGTACTGATATTAGTATTCGATATTGATCTGCAGTCAAATGCATATATCTCGGAAATAAATAAATTCATATACAACTGAATTTGAAGTTGGTTTAAATTATCCAATAATTCATGTATTAAATTTTAGATTTTATAGTCGTTTTATTATTCTGGATCAAAGAGCTCAACTTACTGAAACTTTATACTTTTACGCAAACTTTATGATTTAAAGCGCAAACATAAATTAAGTCGCGAATTCAATTTAAAAAAAAATATATAACTCTGTTTTAAATAATGTTGATACTTTCATGAATTCCTGGGTCTTCTTAAATAATAATCCACCAGTAGAATCTTAAGAAATACTTTATTTTGGAAAATGTGTAGATTTGTAGAACACTCTTACCACTTGTGCGGAATAATGACAACCGAAAGTCGTAAAAGCCTCGTAATATGCAAGTGTGCATTATAATAAACCTCTCATCTGGATCTGACATCTCCGTTTTCTATACAATCGAGTTGCATGTAACATATAGCGAGACGCAATTACGAAGGACCGATCGTTCTCGGGTCGCGACTCGAAGAGGTCCTTGAATTAATTTAACGTTCCGATTTGCATTTTAAACCAGATTCAAGATCGTTTGAGTTATTGACGACTACGAAGTGAGAGTGGCTATACGAAGACTCTCTGTTGAATCATTCGTATCGGTTTTCAGAAACGTGCCTCTTAAACTCCAAAGCCTCACTGCTCACCAATTTCCCTCAATTTCCTTATTTAAAAGTTTATATCTCAGTTTAAAAATGTCTCCCAAACCTTTTCCACAAGGAGAAATTTTTCCGAAATAAATATAGTCGACTCTGGCCTACCGCATCCTTCGCTTAACGAAACCTTTGAGTTATTGCACTCCCCCCACCATGAGTATTTTTTTAGTTACCGTACACTCCGAAGAAGCCCGATAGTAAATAAAACTTCTTTAATTTAATTACAGCTTCCTTAAATTTAAACTTATTTGATGCTGAATTGCACTTAATTTATTTTGGAATTTTAAGGGATTTTAAATATAGCAGGTAATAAAAAAAAAATAAAACGCACTAATATCTTATTCATTATATTTATGCTGCAAAATGAATGAATATGAAAATGACTGTTAATTAGAATAGTGATAAAATGGTCTAAAATGGTACGGATTCTCTGAATTGAAAGGCGGATAACGAAGAGTATATGAAGAAAGTTTTTATAGCAGTTTTCAGAGAGTCGTAATTATAAACTCGTGAAATGAAGAATTCAAATTCAGATTTAATCAGCAAACTATTCCAGCGGCTTTTTCAAATTATCCCGCCTGCAGACGCTTGGTTGCGATAATTAACACGTTTCAAAGTCAGAACATTATTTTATGTTACGTTAAGTACAGGTTTTTCTTAACCTCCATTATCGCTTTCCGCTGCGGAGTCTACGGTGGCTTTGAAAAACATGGAGCTCGTCTGAAAATGTCCTGTTCTCCTGTCTTTTATGAGCCACGCAACCGCCACTGCGGTACTTAACGTAGCGAGTAATTTATTTCAGAACGTGCTGCGGGCTAATTACTTTAGAATCTCCTGCCCCGCAATTATTCTACTTCCACATCGCGTCAGAAGGGGGAGTTCCCAGTGTACCTGTAGATTGCAAAAGCGTGGAAACTAACTATACGCACATATAAGAACTGGCCGTTAATCAGGAAGCCAGTTAAGCTGTGATCAGTACTCCAATTATCTCACGCGACGTAAAAATTAATGACACTCAAGCGCATTATTAATCTGACTCGTTCAGCGCGGGGATGCTCGAGTTGTAAATACGTGAAATTAATTAAACATTTAGCAGTTAATATCTACAGTTACACACCTCCGGGATAAATTCCAGGCAGTAACCAGTTTGTGTCGGCGCAGCCATATAATATCTTAATCTGGCGATCTTATCGCGTACATTAACTTGGGAATATATGGAAGTGGTTTTAGTGTCACATAAATTAAGATTAGTCAGTCGGCACTTGCCATTAACATTTGCCATTATGGCTATTAACATTAATTATAGCCGGGCTTCCAAACTATAAAGCACGACACTCATCATATCTCACTCGAACGACGGTGAAGCCTCCTTTTCAAATCGTTAAATCCTCAACAACTTCACTCAAATTTTCATACCAGCCCAAGCTAAACTAAACTAAACTTAACCAAGCTAAGCTCCTCCAGATATACTCTAGCAAACTTAGAATATTACGAAAACAGATTGTGCAAAGGTTCCAATTTCTTGCTATTTGCTATCCTATCATAAAACAGAAGTTGCGGTTATATCGAAACTGCTTCTATATAAAATCGAACTCTCAAAGTGAGTCAAATCACCTGATGAAACCAGTATTTTAAAGTTTCAAAATATTTTAAAAGAATTCCAAAGAGTTTGAAGATTTCCAAGAAATTTCAAACATATCAAGACACGTGAATAGGTTTCAAGAGATTTAAAAAGATTTTAAAGGAATTTAAAAATTTTTTGAGATATTCCAAAAGTATGAAAAATATTGGACAAATTGGCGCTAATTCTAAAATTTGAAAAATCCTTGGAATGAGCCATGAACTATTTCATTAATAATAATTTCGCGGATTTAATAAAGAATTATGTACAGTATGTGCAGGATGAAGGAATGCAAATTGCATTTGATTGTAAAATGCAGAAGTTTATCAGGCCCCAGGATGAAATTAATTTTCATTAGTCTCGATTAAACGTTTCGCTGAATGTACGTGATACGTGTGGATAAACTTGCAAGAAGATCTCAGATTAGAGCGAACCATTAGCTCCATTTTTTCGAAGAGAGTGCGGTCTGACGTGTGCCTTTAATCCCTGGATTTAAGAGTAAAAATAATTATCACGTAAGCCTTCTCGTAAATCAAGGCTTATATGCGCCGAGCTCGCATATCGCGAGGGTTGGCAATCGGTTATAACGGCTGGCGTGTCCGGGCCGTTTTATTGCGGTGGTCCGATCGTATATTACGATATATGCTCTTGGTTAATGCTGCGATTGTAAAATTAAGATATATTTCGAGTATATGCTAATAACAGCTTGAACCGAAAGCCTCTAACTTCCCAGACAGTAGCTACTGTTTAACAATAAAAACAAAAAACAAACAAAATAATAGGACACAATATTATTCGGCCACCAGGAGTTGCTCGTAAAACGCATCGAAACGATCTTGGAGGTGAAAAATATGCTACATGCCTGAAAAAAATTAAACATTCTCTATCCTCCGGTTAGAAATGAAACGCTTTTATACCCGATCGGGGCCAAATCCGCAAGATGGCGCCCCGGTTCTAAATAGATGCAAGATTCGGAAAATAGGAGAGTTAAGACATAAATTTAATTTGCTTTGCTTTTCTTTAGGAGCAGACATTCGTTCTGTTTTTTATCACCATTCAGTCTCCTGACTTTGACGACTTTGATAACTCATGATTTATGATGCACTTATGCTGCAATTAAAATGTCTAATTTATCAAACTGCACATCTACAGACGACTTGATAAGACCTTGAAGAACGCGTAAAATGCATAGGTTCTTCATTTCCGTTAGGCGATAAAGCTTTAGAAAGTATCTTCTACATTCGTGTACAGACTTCAGTTTATTTTATCAGCATCACATTAACATCGCATATTAATTGACTGATTATGCATTCAGGTATAGAAAGACTTTTTTGTGAATGAAACCTTTTCAAATTTTTCGCATTATTCAGTTTACTGCTTTTTATTAACTTATATCTGAAAGCAGAAAGCACAATAGAAAAAGGCCATTCTATATTATATTGCGAGAGTATTTTCAGAGCAGAGCTCGACTTTTTAAATTTACGGTTTAATGACATCGTAAAAACTTTATATCCAGATTTCTCAAAGTGCACTTTTATGGACACTTCCTTTGCATCGGTTGTTTGTACTTGTATAAAAGAGACAAGAATAAAAGGTAATTAAGGGAAATGGTTCAAGTTGAGTTTAAAATAGAGAGGTCTTAAACTCGTTTAGTTTTATTTTTACGTTTCGTTTTTGTCACAGGGAATGAAAAATACTAAATATTGTATATATGCTTCAAAGGAAACATGGGTCAAAATTTGAAATTTAATGTTCCCATTTCTTTTAATAGAATGTCTGGCTTTGTCAAATAATATATTGTAATCGTACACTTCTAACCCCTGCAGAATAACATCACAACATATAGGACTGCATTCGCGTTCTAGCATCCTGCACCGCGAAACGCGCAAACGCGAAGTTCCCCCACCCGCGATATAACAAAAAATGCGAAATGCGAGTGGAAGGGTAGTCGAGGAAGTTAGATGCAGAACGAGTTTGGGACTTTGAGGTCAGTCGGGGGCTCGGGAGCGAGCGGTGAGCATCTTAAAGCGTTTTCTAGACAAGAGCCGCGATTTATCGTGGTATCCGAGGTTGGATTCGTCTCCCGCTTATGAGCATTGGGTAGGACCTGCGATTTATTGTGGTATCTGAGTTTGGAGCGCTCAGCGAAAAGATTCTCAATTGAGTCCAATTTCTGAGATTAGAGATATATTTCGAGCTCTCAGATATTTGATCTTTTGAAGGAATCTGTAAAAGCCTTATATATAAAATATTAAAATATACCATCCTGGTTTCCTTTCAACTTTTCGTCCCGGGACTGCCACTGGACTCATCATTAAGGCAATGTGACAGACACTGCCTTAGACGCACATGAAGGAGGGAGTAGTTTTTATTCTCAGGTGCCGGGGAATCGAACCCGAGTCGTCTTTATTCTCAGCGGCGAGTACTGCCACTGAGCCACCCCGACTGGCTACTCCCCCACAAGCCGTTACGAAACGACATTTATTATCATCAAGCGAAGTAAATATTGTAAGAAAACGCAATCATAATATGCCTAAATGTGTGAAGACTGCTTAATGTATAAGAGGATAATTAAAAGTGAATAAAATATAAAGTTTAAAGATAATCTTTGCTCCTTCTCTCGTTCCGAACCTAATAATAATAATTAAAAGAGTGAATATTCTTCTA
>JAUESI010000036.1:4054961-4086639 GCA_032275145.1 Synergus laeviventris
ATTTAATTGAATAGATTTCAAGAGATTGAACAGGTTTTAAAGAAATCAAAAACATTTCTTATATTTTGAAATTACCTAAAAATCTTAGAACTCTTTTGAATTACATTTTTTAGTGGGATTCAGAGACTCTATGTTTAGATATTACAGAAGACATTTGACAATAAAAATGTATTTTCAGCCAGACCATTAAAAACGCCACATTTCAAGGGAAAGTTCCAAGCTGCTCTTTATTAATTGACAATTTGTAACTTGAGAAATTGCTTACGTTTAAGCAATTCGTTGCTCTCTATATAGTGCTTAAAATTATCCCATATCATGTTGAGACATTCTATATACATGTGGCCTCGTTCGATTTCACTTGATAATAATTAATTAAACTGTCAGTCTGAATCCGTCATTACGTTGACTTGCATTTCGCTGACCAAGCTAATTTATAAATCTTAAGATATCGATAAGGTTGATACATTTAGTTTGACTTTGCATATTTTAAAGCTGGCATGTTTCAATGTTACATACTTTAAAAAATAATTCTTCTCATATAATCACTCTCTGATAACTAAAATTGTTCTGAATCGTTTGAAATATCTTGAAATGTCTTTCTTTAAAATGAGTTTTTAAAAGTTTGTCTTTCGTTGAAATGATTCAAAATGTCTTGATATGTCGTAAAATCTCTTGAAAATCTTTAAACTCTTTTAAAATCTCTTTAAATCCTTTAAGTCCCTTTAGAATTCATCTAAAAATTTCCCAAAATCAGTTTAAAAATATCCTTAAGTTCTTTATAAAGTCTTTATGAAATCCTTTAAAATATTCTAACGAGAATTCTAGTTTTTTTGAGCGCAGTTTGCGTATTGGTAATGAGAAACGACGTTGCGTTCATAGTTTACAGGTGTTATTTTGTCACAATTGAATATATACCTGCCACAAAGTGGTTTTATTACCCTTGATTATATGGCTTGCGCTTAAGCCAATGCAATTAAGTGTAAGCTGGTTTTTATATGAGCACGTCAAGTGTCGCAGCGGTTCGACGAATGAGATTTTTAATCATTATCCGCTTTCATATGGTTAATACGCTGACATGTCGAGTTTAAAACACTTGTCAAGAGGTTTATTAAGACTAATGGGCTTGCGCAACTAAACTTCCAACACTATCGCTCATTTTATTAATCCACTTGGACAGCGAGAGGCACATTACAAGTTGTACTTGTCTATAGGTCACATAGAGTGAGATCCAATGATATCAGCACTGCATTTATAGTTGTAATATTAAAAGATATTTAATGGAATTTTAGAACATTTTCAAACATTTTAAGAGATACATAAAGTTCTGACAAGGAACATTACCCAAAATGTAGAGCACTGAAAAATAAGATACACGTATTTTTTTATACGTCCCCAAATTCATATTTATAGGGAGTGAAATCACCCTTCAAAATTTCCGAGTGATTACTTGAGAAATATAATTTTCAGTGAAATTAACCATTAAATTATGTTAGTAGATTGCATGAGTTAGATATTTATTTTCCAATCATCACCCCTTTAGACGGGGGGCTAACTACCCCCTGTGGCTAACATACACTAAAATTCCCGATTTTCATCAAAGTCAAATTTTATTTTCCGATGATTAATGAAGTGGTATAACGAAAATACAAGAGGGGAAACTACCCTTAATTTAAATTTTTATTTCTTTAAACATTTTTAATAGTTTCTGTTTAATGGTTATAGTGGAAATTATTTTCAGGACAGGAAACATATTCTAATTTGAAGGAGGTAAACCACCCTCAAACCATGTTTCACATTCGTGTTATAGGGAATAAATTAAATAAATTTCTGTCCAATTTCGTATACCATAATAATTAATTTGCAACACTTAAAATGCTTCATGAATGCGAAAACATGAACCATTAAACAGATAAACTAAGGGTAGTTTATCCTCTGTAAATCTGAAACGAACTGTAAAAAGGTACAATGTCTTGTATCAATCTCACTGTAATATACTAACATAATTTAAGTTTAAACAATGTTTACACCCTGCCTTCTAAATTATTAATTTCACTGAAAATTATATTTCTCAAGTAATCACTTGGAAACTTTGAAGGGTGATTTCACCCTTAAATATAAATATGGGCACGTATAAAAAAATACGTGTGCCTTATTTTCCGGTGCTCTAAAACATTGTAACCACTAACTAAATTAGTAGGTAGAATTTGACTAAGAATAGATAGAAACTCTTAGTTTTTTACTATTTCAGATTTATAGAGTGGCATTTCAATTAAATGAAATCATAGTACTTGAACTCTATATGTACTCTATAACTTGTATATTGTACAATAATAGTGAAAATAATGTCGACGGCTCGTTACAGTAAATAAACTGTTGACTGTTACAGCTTAGAGAAGTTTCAACTTGAAAAGTGGAGATATTTATCTCACTAACAATACAATTTATCGATTATAATAAGCAGTCGTTTTAAGCAACTTGGTGAGAGTGGAGCACAGAAAAGGTCTGTGAAGCTGTAAATACAATACAAATACGACTTTGTAGATTATGAGATTGTGCAAAATGCACAAAGGCTAACACCACTGTACGAGTGTTCAGAGGCGTATACGTGTGCTTATCTCAATTCCATATCAGATCGGTACACGCCTCGGTGAGTTGTCTGGCTACAAACTAATGAGTAGGTTGTTTATCTATAGGTTATCTACTTAATCTTATGACTGCTCTTGCACTGTCACTGAACCACCCGTTAGTCGACAGCGGTACTTCAATTTTTTCGTGTACATTTCCACAATTAGTCTCGAAAAAATTAATCTGGTTAATATTATCTCCTCAATCTTATAAACGTTGAAAAATTCAATTAATCAGCCAATTAAATATTACAAGAAAGAACTTTTAGTAAAAATTAATATTTATGAATTATAGGCGTACGAAAGATATTGCAAATCATTATCTTGAAAATCCTTTGAAATATTTTTAACTCACTCTAAAACCGTCTTGGAAGAGGTGAATTCTGATATATATTGGAAATGAAAAATTGGTGGTGTATAATTAATGCTTGCAGTAAATTCTCGGTGTACGTGATCATGGAGAGTGATTGGGACATAAAAAGATAAGAGAATCTTATTCGGAATGTCAGAGCTATGGTGCCACTACAGATCTCCGACATGAAAGTATTTAAATGCAAGGCAAAAAATAAGAGATGAACATTTATTGCGTGCCAGAGTGCCTTTATAAAGAGTCGGCATCTTGATCGATCTTCCAGCCTCATTCTTTCAAAGGATACTTAATTGGTTCACAGTCGACAAAGTATATAATAATATATATTTCTGTTTTGACGATAAACATCAGAGGTGGCTACTTGATTCTAATTAGAGAACTCATACACCTTCTTCGATGGCTCCACACTCTTAATCAGCAATTTTAATGATATAAATGTTAAAATTACGACTTGAGTTCAGCAAAACTTTATAATTATTTTTTTCTTTTTAACAAAACACGGTGAGTTTGTTATCAGACTAATTGCTTCCTTGATCAATAATTTATACATAAATGTTTCCGTTCGCATCGAGTCGTCATTCTGCACTCGTCGTCGCTACAAACGTACATCAATGTCCCGAGTGTACGTGACTTTCTGTTCAGGCAGGTATGCAATGTGCATTCGATGCATTCTGTTCCATCCATCGTTAAAGCTGGAAGCCATATTGAGTGTCAGGTTAGTCGCGCTGCAAATGTATTTTATTACCTCGTGGACGCGAGTCTCCCTGTTTTACGTTGTTATACCCCTTACGGAATGACAGCTGACACTTCAATATTATTAGATATTCACTGCCAGCTAGTCTGACCAGTTAGCCTGACGTTCCTATCGATACTTCCTTCAACCCATGAATGAGGCAAGCAATTAGCGTTTTCTTTATGTTTCCACACTGATCCTAATTCCTAATCGGATTTCTCGATAAAAACATTCATTTCCTGATCATTTTATGCTTGTCTCAAAATAATTTATGGTGAAAGTTAGAAGTGGCTTTTGCGATAGATATATGCTCTCTCTTTCCATTTTTAATAAAAAAAATATTTTAATATAATTAGATATTATGGGGCAACAATATAATAATAATACTTCATTAATAACAAACTTGTACGTAGTATGTAGTATTAAATATACCCTAACTATTTATTCTTTTTAAATTAAATTTTCTGGTAAGATTAACCAGAATTTACTAGACCTATTCTGGTAAGCTTATAATCAGATATTTTGGTAAAAATAAGGCGAGGTGGGGTAAGGGGGGGTTGAGCAGTGATAGGAAAACCTAAATAATGACCCCTTGCTAAGGATGCATATATGCGATATATTTTAAAACGTTTGCTACCAGAAATAATAATCAGAAAATAATAACCAGAATTTTCTAGTTATATTAACTAGAAAATTTGATTAAAATAACTAGACATTTTTAACGAGGCGCTTCTAGTAACTATAACTAGAACTTTTTTTTTGAGTGAACGAACAGACCATTTCCAGCAATCCGTCAAAAAGATTCTGCCAAAATTTTCTCATTTTTTCCAAGCAGCAAATTCTGCAAGATACATCTTGAGCAGTAGCACCCTTCGCAGCAAATAAATTATGCAAGTCACATTCCCGTAGTGGTGGCGTGTGGTCGTAATGTCCGTTAGTTTGAGAATTCCGATCAACGTTGGATTTCAGAGTGCAGTCGTCTGGTGAAGTAGTGTCTGATGGGAAAGAAAAGGAGTTCAGAAACAGAAGGCATTCGAGAGAAGAACTGTCTGCATCGTTGTGTACAGAAACCGCGTGTGTACGAGCCGATCAAGCCGCTAATTCATTGCGCGATTCTTGCTCAAAGGCGGCCCCATTCGGCTGCTCGTATCCCGACAAAGGAAGTTGTTTATCCTTACACGACGCGCCCAAGATGGCCGGCCGGCCGTCCATCAATCAACCGAGAACAGACAAGCCGAGGAAAAAGAGCTGCAATTACCTGTTCTCTGCCGCGGTGGACAGAAGCTTATAGTATCATCGCACGCTGCCCGCTTTTGTACCAATTTCGGCCCCTGTCGCCAGATCGCTTAGCGACCTATACACTTATTTGGTAATTAAGAGCGCAATGTGTTGCGGGCTCCTTTCCAGAATTCAGAAAGCGGTTCAAACAAAAAGGATCTTATCTTCGAGAAAAATTCTAAATTAATTTGCAAATATTTGAGTTGTACTTTCTTAATTGTTGATAGAAGGAAACTAGGGAAAAAGAGTAAAAGTGTTAATCAATATTAGATGGTGACACCATCGTAAGAACTCATGTTTTTCTCATACTTTCGTACGTGACAGGTTGTCACTTGAATGAAAACAACTTGTCTGACGAGTATTCTCCGTTAGAGACTTAATTGGCTTGCATACTTCTACCCTCAAGCGCACTTTTGCAGCCAGTGCAACTCACTTTAACTGACAAAGAAGATATGGTAATCATAAACTAAAAGATTTAAGAAATCTTATTTCTGGTCTTTAACAATTTATAAACAAATACAAGCTTTACGATAGCTTAATATTATATCTTTCATAGACTGGAAATTGTGTTTGAAAAATATAAATATCCAATATTGTTACAGCGGATTTTCGTTTACTAATGCAGTTTTCTGACAAATAATGGACCATGCAATTTAATGTAACGCATAAACATCTATTTTTTCAAGTAAGATAAAAAAATAAGTCTTCGAAATTGAAATCCTGCCAAAGTGTCCGCATTATTAATAGCTGTAATGAAGAAAAATTGTACCCTGCGGTCAGAGAAAGGTAAACTTTTGCGGTTGGCATTCGCGACCATAACCCAAAGTGTAAGGCCAGTAGCAATGCAATGGTATTCGTATTCTGCATTGATGGTCGTATATCGCACATGTGCAGGCGAAGTCGCGTAAATCACAGTAATTAAAATGCTCGCTGGGGAATAAATTGCTGCACGACAATCGAGAGAGAAAAAAAGATCACACTTTGTGCACCTGATCCGTTTATATAGCTTTTGATTAAACCATTTCTTTTTTGTTCTCGATAAGAAATGAATTTATCTGTTTACACTATCATATCCATCATACTCAATACTCATGTTATTGTATTACAGTTTCAGAAGTTTCTAGGAATTTGAAGAGATTTTGGCGATTTTCAAGTGATTTTTACAAAATTTAAACAATCTTGAGGATCTTCAAAAATTTCGAAGAATCGATTCGAGTCTAGCTGAATCGTGATCAAAGGGTGGCTCACGCTCTAGATATGCCGAAGGAAGTCCTTTTGGTATGGAGAACCGGGAGGTCTCTTGGCCGGCAGAGCCACCGCGCCGCTCGTCTGGCATTCCGTTGTTTGTTTCTTTCTGGATATTACCATAACTTCACCGAATAAATGCCGAAACGGCGGCATTCCTGAACGGAGGCGTGAGTTATAGTCCTGGAGACACGAGTCCTGGAGGTACGACTAGAACGACGCAACACGACGCGACGCTTATGTGAATCGCACCACCCATCCTCCCACCTCCACCCTTCTTTCTTCTTAAGTGGCCAACCAAGGAAAAAAAGTTTGATTTCATTTAGAATGGCGTCCCTCTATTGAGGACGCGTCGTACATTCCCTGCCAAATAGGGGGTTCCCCTAGAAAATTCATCGCATTTGCGCTCCCATGGTAATGCACTCTCGTGCGGAGCTGACCATCAAATACCCACCATCGATTAGGAAATACCACTGCAGAAGAAGAGAAAGAAGAGGAATTTCATGAAATTACCTTCTTTCGTCTTCACCTTAGTCTGAGTAATATGAGTGCGTTAAGTGATCGTCTTTCAATGTCCTGAAAGTGTCTCGAGCTCTGACGCAAGATTCATTTAAGTGTACTTTCCCTCTGGCGAGACATCAATTCCAAGTCCTATTAGGCACTCGTATGGCATTTCCTTCTGCAAGGAAAAAGCCTCGGCTCGTTAAGCGAGCGAACGGACTCTTAGGAGTGATTGATGGTTAGTCGTTTCATGCATTTTGTCGAATAAAAAAGAAAACATTACACTCTGGCTCAGAATCACGCTTCGCCCTGCTATTGCCAGGACCATATTGGCTGAATGATCATCCAGAAGTCACCCTAGAGTCCGCGAAAAAATCGTTGTAAAAAATCACTGGTTGTACGGAGTTGTACCTGTACCTGAGTAAAGTACTCAAGTACAGCGCAGGCAAACTCAAAGTATGCCAGTTTGCAGGATGGCCATCCACTTTTTACCTAGGCTCTCCGCTGCTTTGGTGGTGGCCCGTTTGTCCCGAAGCACGCAGGTTCGTGCGACCTGACCAAACAAGTGCTAATTACCGTCGGTGAAGTGAGCCTGTGTGTGTATGTGCAAGTGACGGGTACGCAAGATACGTAATTCATGACTTTATTACGTGCTCGACTGGCGGCTGAACTGAGACTTTTTGTGACTAACAGCCACTATATGGCTATGGAGAACGCCAAGCACTCACGCTTATAGATACATGCTGCGACATTAAAACTCTGAATGACCGAAGAAGGGAGTCTACGTACATGGAGAGGAGCAGAATACGTTTAAATACATCAGAAGTTTTACCCCACTTGTGAATAAAGAATTCCACATGATCGATCGCATTTTTGCACGGATATACGTAATTTGAAAATGGCTGCAAAAACGTCTGGTATAAAACTGGACGAGAGGAAGTTCTGTACAAAATAGTAACTTTGGGACAGGATTCAGAGAATTATTCAGTAGCTTGATGATTGCCAATTAACTTGAATTAATTAATAATATTCAGTAAACTTATTATAATATAATTAGACATTTATGGGCAACAACATAATAGTGATGTCTCATTATTAATGATTTTACTGTTTACAGAATAGATAAATATGTGCTTTGTAAAATATACAGCTTAAAAATACAAAGTAGATGCCAATATAAATTATGTTGAAAAGGTACATTATGGGTATTATGCGTGTAATGAAGTATTTATTATGCTGGTTGCATAACAGTTATTCAAAGTTCTATATTGTTCATAATCCATACACGGAATTCTGAATGTTGCAAGAATGCAAAAACGTCAGGTTTAGTGGGACACTTTACTTCTTTTGTTTCAATTGTTCCAATGTGAACCCCAGCCAACTTATTCTCCATCACTAAACCAGCACCGGTATCAGTATAACCACATTGCTTTTTTTCATGATGAGTGCAAATATCTTCCTCTCCAATCGGAAATATACCATGGTAGATATTTACACACTCCCTATGGCTCATTATAGGCACCGTGATTGATCGCAGTCTTTGAGGAAAACTCGTTTCACGTCTAAAATCGCGAGAAAAAAATAATGTTTATATTAATAAATTGTGCACTTTCTATCAAAAGCGAGTTTTACTCCAAGCAAGAGTCATTTTCTTTGTTTAATATATTATTATGCCACAACTTACGGTCCTCCATAGTAGTAGGAACCCCAACCACTAATAGTACCACGCATACCGGCGAGTACAACGTCCTTGTGCAATTCTATGCTGCCAATAGTGCGGCCATTAAACTCGAAAGGTGGATCAACAATAAGCAAGGAAATACCAGCCCATGTAGCATCTCTAGGCATTCTATGGGCGTACGGTTTTATATGTATTATATTGTGTTTTTGACCAAGATGTGAATATGTTGAACCAGACAAAAGTGTTAAATTCGATACAGGTATTTCTCCAAATTGGTAAACACAACGAGCAGCAGTGATAACAGTGCGTTGCGAAAGTATAGTTCCAATGCAATGCACATGGTTATTTCTTTTTATATTTACAACGTAAGGTACACTTCCGATCGCCACTGGGTTGTCTTTACCGCTTTTCCGATTAATAACACGTTTTCTGCGGACGATAACATTCGATGATTTCCCTGCAAGTTTTTTTATAAATCAATGTTTCAGTAGCGTTTTCTAACAGCAGTTAGTATGAGTTTGATGCCAGAGAGAATTATTCAGATTGTGGTTTTACTTACCAATATCCTCATCCAGGAAAGTCGCAACAATTTCCTGAGCCAAAATGACACAGAGAATGAAAAGATACAAATAAACTTTTTCTGGCATTTTTTACATTGGAACACAGTTGAAATGGTGAAATTTTTTGTGGCATAAATAAGTGGTGTTGTAAGGATCTATATATAAAGTTGAAAAATCATGCGAATGTCATAAATTATATGGATAATATTTCGTAGTCAATTTCTTAGAAAGCACAAATTATACCAGGTGTCACAAAAGTCTCGGGATGGCTGAGATATTTTTCAGGGAGGTTATAATGACATTCTTGAACTAACTTTCAACCAGGAATTTAATGGTGACCTTTATTTTGACCTTATAGGTGACCATTAATGTTTTTAAAGTTCAAAATTTTCTTTTATATGGAAACCCCCTATTTTTTACATAGGTAATTCATAGACCTGTGACCTATGACCAGGGCACATATTTGGATCTAAAATTTCCCGTTCTATTCATTGCCGATGTAAACAAAGCGGTTTTCCATAAAAAAAAGTTAATGTTAAAATAACTTTGAAGGTCATCTTCAAGGTCAAAATAACGGTCACCATTGAATTCCTCTTTGAAAGGTACTTTAAAAATTACCTTGAGCTGCTTGAAACATATCTTTCTGAGGAAATATTCAACCGTCCCGGGACATTTGTGACACCTGGTATTATCTAATATGAAACCGAGTTTATTTGCAGTGCAAAATAGTAAGATTACGCTAAATATACATATTTGCATATTGATAAATATTTTTAAAAAATCATAATGAGTTTGTAAACACTATAATGATCTTCAGAATATTTGTTCTAGATAAGTAATTTTAGTAATAATAAACTTGCTGTCACGAAATTTTCCACGATAGAAATAGAAAAACAGATTCAAAAAATGTTTTTCAAATATTTGTTAGGATTTATGTACAAAATGCCAGAGAATTTAAAAAGATTTCACTGGATTTCATAACACTTTAGCCTATCGCAGCGTTAGTTCAAGACGCGGAATTCATGATGTGAAATTTTTGCCGGAGCTCAAATAAACAAAAAATCTAAATATAAATCTCACTCCTGATTGGTTCATTATGCCCAACTTTGAAGCTTTACTGTGCCCAAACTAAGGCCCAGATCAAATCTTGCCACAGGACTTTTCTGTTTTGCACATTCCCGTGAAGTGCATAATGGTGGGACACCCTGTATTGAAAGGGGTAGGGGTTTTGAACGGAGTACTGAATCATACATAAGGCAACGTCATTTTAATTTCCGGGGTATAAACTCGCAGTAACCTTCCTCGTAACTTGATACTTTTCCGAGGAGATTGGTGATCTTTCCGCGCGAAAAGTCATCAACAACTAAGGCCTGATTCATAGCCAACCCCATTGTATGCCAATTCGTAACGACGCGACGCTTTACCCACGCTGTCATAAATTAACATTTTACGTCGAGCATATCCATAGACACTATATTGCGTGCGTGTGGAGTTTAATGGGGATAGGGTATCCGCTAACTCCGGATACAGGGCTGACTTTACGATTTCATTTACGACAAAAATTAGTAGGCATAATACCTGAGCGACCGGAACGGGGAGTCCCCTTCCGCTAAATGAATTTTTATTCTCTCATTAGCATAAATATTATTTAAGCAGTAATGGCACATTCAGATGCAAAGCGGAGTATTTACGTAGGTGTTAATATGCCAAATCGCCCCCCTAGCTGCCTACATGGTAGAGATAACTTCAGTAACTCAGACTTTACTTCCAAGATATTGCCCACCTTGTCAAATTTCAGAAATCAAAATTATTGGTGAGGGGAGTTCAAATAACGTAACATGTTGTAACGGAGAAAAGATTTATAAATCGTCATAAAACAAATTAAATTTACGGCTTTTTTTTCCGAATCTTATTTATTCGAGTCGACTTCTTGCTTTCTCAATCTGAATTCGTAAGAATTTTACTAATGAATTAGTAATTTTCCAATGAATTGTTCTTTGAACATCAGTAATGTTAAACTTTTTGCTTAGATAACTACTTTTGTTACTTTTGCCATATTATCTAGCTTTTATATAGTTCATTTAGCAGATTTTAAGAGATATCCAAAGATTTCAAAGGACAATAAAGAATGTTCAGTTGTACTATGCGATTGTCATGGGTCTTGTCGAATTTTGAAGTTCTTCATGGAATTTTATTAAAGGTTATTAAAATATTTTTACGATTTTTAAAAGATATTATGGTATTTTGAAATATTTTTAAGAATTATAATGAATTAAAAAATTTTCTCGTGGAATTTTAAGACATTTCTGGGGTTTTCAGGGAATTTATAAGATTATCGGGGAATTTTCTAATATTTTGAGATTTTGATAAATTTTTAAGGGATTTTAATGAACTTCAGGTGAATTTAAAGTCCTTCGCGAAATTTTTAACGATTTAAAAAGAGTTTTAGGACAAATTTTTTTGTGAAATTTGAGATTTAACAATTTTTTCATAGTATTTTATCAAGGAATATTACAATATTTTTATGATTTTCAATAGTTTTTATGGAATTTTAAGAGGTTTTTAGTAATTTTATAAGGTTTTCACGGGTTTTAAGGGAATTTCAAAGATTTTGAAGGTATCTTAACAAAATTAGGTGATTCTAATGTTCCTTGTGGAATTTTAAATGATTTTAAGAGATCTAAACATTTTTTCTTGGAATTTTATTACGGGATAATCAAATGTTTTTATGATTTTCAAAAGATATGATGGAATTTTAAGAGTCTAGTAATTTTAGGAAATTTCATGAATTTTAGAGATTTTGACAAATTTGTAAGGGATTTTAAGTGGTTTATAAAGATTTGTATTATTTTAAAAGGTTTTGCGAAATTTTAATAGATTAAAAAAATTTTTCCTGGAATTTTAAGGGGTTTCTGGTAATTTTAAGAAATTTAATGAGATTTTAAAGAATTGTAGAGATTTTAAAGAAAGTTTGAAGGATTTTGATGAACTTTAGCTAATTTTTAAATTCTTCGTAAGATTTTAAGCGATTTAAAAAGAATTTTTTGACTTTTAAAAGATTTTGCAAAATTTTAAGGGATTTAAAAATTTTATATTTTATTGAATAGTGTTACTATTTCATTTAGTAAGGAGTTTAAAAAAAATTTAGTTTTTCCTTGTTACTAATGGAATTGGTTGAATTTAAATTACTAAAATTTAACTAATTCAGATTTAGAGAGTACTAATTCTTATTACGAAACTTATCATGAATATTCCTTGAAATCTAAGATCATAGTCACATAGTTGTGAATAAAGACCATTACTAAGTGAATTGAGATACTATAAAGAAGAGTCTCGTGCTTAATAAATTCAGCTGCTGTTATTACAGCATGATTTTCTCATAATCTTCTCTTCATTAAACCGAAAATGCTCGGGATGCCGAGAAAACTTTGCGGCGACCTGTACCCATTATGCCCTAATGCACCGACCCCCAGGTTTAACGAGTTGTGGGAAGGCCTTGCGTTAATCACTGGCGCTTGTATCCGCCGCCTTGCTGTAGTTATCCTCGCACCATTTACGATCCGACGATAGCTGCCTTGCTACTTGCAACCATAATCATAATCATCTGCGATTACAGAGGCTGCCTATCTCGACATAAAGGTCCTTTCATATGCATATGTGATGTGAAGATGGCAGTCTGCTCATATTGGCACGTATTCTGATACATTTACCAATTATCGTAACTATATTCCATTCCAGTCAACTTCTCTGTACGACCTGTTTTTTGACACTCAAAAAAAAGTTCTTGCTCAAAAGATTTCTAAAAATTTAAATGGAGTCCAGAGAGTTTCAAAATATTGAATACGGGATTTCAGTAACTGCAAAAGCATATCTTCAATAATTTTGGGGTATATCAACGGATTTGAGGTTTCCGATGATTTAAGAAGGAACATAAACAGAGTGGCGAAAATTAAGGGGTTAGCGATGTCAAGAACGTTGGTGTCGCCAGTTCATTACTTAGCGTGCCGGTGTCAGAGCCTGTGATTGATGACCCACTTACCCCGAAGAGTTATCGAGCAAATGCTGCTACCATTGCTGCCTCGAACGACCCAACAAAACGCTGTTGTCGGGTCACGAGGATTAGAGGTGGCTCTTCTGACTATATACCAGCGAACTGGCATTCTCCTCACTCCTTCCCCTAAATTCATCACACCAATCCATCCCACCCTGTTGCCACTGATTCAATCTGTGCACCACCCGAGGGATCCCATGCATTTGGGACAGGGGTGGCGATTCAGAGTCTAGTGAAATACAAATTCCGAAATTCGATCCTGCTCCACTTTATTGCTCTTTTCAAATCCTTTTTATTGAGTCTGGCTGTTTACTATTGACAGAATGATATAAACAACTCATTTTAAATGTTGGATCAGAAATTAAATTAAAAATATTGCAAATAACGAATCCAGAATATTTTTTTAATATTGACGGGGTATTGACCAGTTTTCCCTACGTGGAGAATGTCATGTACAGCTGTTATGTAAAATCCTTTCTTCCAGTATTTCTGACGCGAATTTATCAATTCTACTGATTTGTTTTACGAAGCGCAAATCAAATCACGCCGAGTAAAGCTTTTTCTTGTGAGACATCAGAGTTCGCTACACTCTTCATCCATCAGTGGAGAATCCGAAGAAGAAAAAGATTTTTAACGAATGGCAAGCCAATTGGCATCGAGTGGAAGTTTTATGGACGTCAAAGCACGAGTTCACATTCGTCAAATCTAAAGTCCCTTTAAACTCTTACAAGCCACGCCGCGTCAGCAAGTAGGGTACGTACATCAGTCACTGGCAGTGTATTCGCTTCGCGAAATTCCAACATCCGTACTGTGAAATCCCGTGACTTTCGCGGTCCTCGACAGTGGAGATGCTTCACCGCACTCGTCGACGTCGGGTCGTTGGATATTTGTCGGACGAACGTGTGTGCGAGGCAGGCAAGAGATGGCAAGCGAGGTGACGTACACCGTACGGCATCGCGACGGCGTGACAGCCCGTCGCGAAGAAGCGAGGCGTACTCACTCCGACAGACGTTTTCTCATTTTCTGTTTACCTCTCGACGACGTGAGCGGATAATGTCTCTTCAGACCTTCCATCCTGGCAGCCAGTCTCATGTCACGTGCTGTTTTTTAACCCAGGGTAAAATGCAGAGTCTACAATAGAATTTTCTCACCCCTTCATTCCATAATTGCAAATGCAATTGATTATATGTTCTCTACATACAGAAAAAAAAGTTTTGCTGCAATTACTTTAATGACTTACAGTTACTTCAGCGACTTCAGAATGATTCAACGACTTTTGGACACTTCTGTTACTTCGCATATAGTTATAACTGTGTGAAAATTGAATTGCAGAAATTGCCCCATTTAGTCCTATTTAAAATAGGGTTCTCACGAGGCCCTGATTAGGATTTCTATTTTTAGTAAAAATAGTTTAATATAATTACAAATGTATGGGGTAACGATATAGCAGTAATATTTCATTAATATCAAGCTTATATTTTTATTCTCACCTTAAAATAATGTAATAAAACTGAGATATTGTTGATAATGAAACAGAGCATTGAAAAGTTTTCCAAGTTAAACCCAAACATCAAGTAAAAATAGGAAATTACTAATCTTTTTTTGTTTTAAAATTACTTTAAAATCATTTGAAATCTCTTAGAATCCTTTCAGATATTTTGACATATTTACAATTTCTTGCAAATCCTTAAATTTTTTGGTGTTCTTTTAAAATCGTTTAGAATATTTTAGTATCATTAACAGTTCCTTGAACTAATTTTGAAAGATTTTTTTAAAGACTAAAAGGAATTAAAAAGAAAAATTAAAAAACATTCTAAGTTATCTCTAAATATTTCAATTAAA
Source organism: Synergus laeviventris (assembly GCA_032275145.1). Classification (NCBI taxonomy): domain Eukaryota; kingdom Metazoa; phylum Arthropoda; class Insecta; order Hymenoptera; family Cynipidae; genus Synergus; species Synergus laeviventris. The sequence goes on from JAUESI010000036.1 coordinate 4,069,847, forward strand.
TTCAAGAGATTTAACAGCTAGATTTTAAAGAATCTTGAAACTCTTTTTAAATTTTTTCAAATACCTTAAAATCACTTAAAATCTCTTGAAATCCTTTAAATTGTGTTTTTTCAAATCTTGTGAAAGCTCTTGAGAATTTTCTGGAGTTCTCTTAAAATCTATTAGAATTCTTTCATATCATTTAAAATCCTTCAAAACACTTTACAAAATTTTTCAATTACATGAAATTCATCTGAATTCTTCTGAAACAATTTTAAATTCTTTAAAACCACTTTAAATCTATTGAAATCGCTCTAAATTCCTTAAAATCATTTAAAATCTCTTGAAATCCTTTAGAAAATGATATCTTTGAAATCCTGTAAATTTTTTCAAAGTATTTGAAATTTCCTAGAATCATTTCAAAGAAAATTTTTTGAAAATCCTTTAACATTCTTTAAAGCATTTAAAAACATTTTTTATTACTTTAAAACCTTGAAACTCCCCCGAAGTCTTTTAAAATTCTTTAAAAACTCCTTAAGACGAGAATATATTTTCGATTTCTGAAAATTAACTATTTAAGTAATCCAATCTTACAAATAATGAATACAAGAATATATTTTAATCTTGATGGGGTATAGACCAGTTTTCCCTACTTGAGGTATATCAGGACCACACTAGAACTACGAAATCTGGCCAGGGCCCCACCAGAAGTCCATCCAAATTTCTCCATCGATGCGAAAATAAATTTGTAATGACTGAGAATTTCAAGGAATTTAAAAAGATTTCAAGTAATTCATAGGAATTAACGCATCATATTTATATTTATAATTTTTTTAAACTTTTGTTTTTAGAAACTAGGATAACTACCCACTATTCTTATTAATATCGTGATAATATCAGAATCAGTGGAAACATAATATTGGTAAGACTACCATTCAAGTTGGGAGTCCGAAGTCGTTAGTCTTTGTGACTAAAACCCTGTGACACGTTCCAGTCGTAATCTAACTTAAATCTGACACCTGTGACAAGGCGGATTCGATCTACTTTCTGACTGCTCATCAATCAGAACACAGGATTTGGGGCTTAGCTCGAGGCTAAATTTTATCCAGAAGTGAAGAAATCAGCCCTAATACCTATCGGCTAGCCGAGCGTAATCGATGACAAGTATCGGCTTCCCGAGATTTCAGGGAGTGTTGCGACAATCATTAAAAACGAGATGGCATGATTCATTATACGACTTTTTCATGTTGTTGAAAAGAAAAAAAGAAAACTGGACGCGATAATCTAAGAATGATGACGTCATCAGACACGTCCAATATTTCAGAAATAAACTGTTGACATGATTCGACCTGAAGTTACTGCTGTCGGTTTCAACATTATGTTGACATCTTTTAATTTTCTAGATGAGACGCATTCATTTTCTATAAGGAAAAATTGCCTGTGCTTCCGCAGGCGTTGCTCTCGCTCGCCTAAAAGACATAAATCAAGAACTGTTCGTGTCACGATATGCGAGACATGTAATCCTGCGAGCCCTTTAATGTGCAATAAGCCTATGGAAGAGGGCATTGCGCTGCTGCAGTGCCGTATGATTTACGTACCCGCGGGGGTGCGTGGAGCCCAGCGGCGTGTTTACGTTTATGGCCTTTGCCATTCTCCAAGTAAACTGTATGCATGTATTTGTTAGGCGACTGCACGAGGCATTGCCGCCATCGTTTCGTGTCGCAGGAAATGACGGTCGTCAATCACAGCTGCGCGAACCCTCTATGCGTCTATGACATACTTCGGTTACGAACTAGAGCTTTTTGCCGATGCACTTTACCGTTTCTTTATGGTTATTGTAGTATACACACTAATAAATATAATCCTATATCTAAATAAAGTAAGGTTTGGTTTTTTTTAGTAATCCGGAATGCACACATACACTGGTTTTTATTATTTCACAAAATAACAGTATTAACTATGAACTTTGCTTTCGATTTCTTTCCGAACATTATTAAATATTTAATAGTTGACCGTGTAATAAATTGAGTTAACTTAGATTATTGTTAATTCATTATTATTTACAGCAATGAAATTTTTTGTCGGAAGCAAAGTTCACATAGAATTCGGAAAGCGTCGGAAAGCGTTTCCTTTTTTTTAGGCAGGGAAGGCCGAAGTATAATTATTTTTCAATAAAAACGTCGAACAATTACATAATAAAATTTTTTAATTTACATGGAAAGTACCTTTTTAAAAAGATAAATTATTAATCGCTTGAAGATTTCTAAACTACGATATGTGTTTAAGTATATTTAAAAAATTTTGAAGTAATGGAACAATGCAAGATTTTCTCAAAAATAGTCAGTGAAAAATTAATGCGTACCAAACTAATTAATTCAATAATAATAAAATCGCAATCTTCTTATAGGTTACTAATGTTTAGTAAAAATCTGCTGATTCTCAGTGAATTTTCAATGTATTTGTATATTAAAATTCTATAGTATTAACCTTTTTTTTACCTTATATACAAAAGATTTCATTTAAAATTTGAACCTCTTCCTAGATGAGATTCATTCTTTATGTCAATTGAATTCAGATGGAAGTGAACCAACGAGCCAAAGAAGACAGTTTTTCAAGCATAAACACCCAATTAAAAGATAATTATAAAAAAAATTCAGTTTGTTAATTTCTACCAACCTTTTGATTTAAACATATATATAATTATATATAGAGGTATTTTATTACATTTCAGAGACTGTTTGATTTTAACAAAATATTTTTTTGCTTCGAACCTTCCATAGGAATATTCCAGGAATGTTTATGGAAACTTTTGTGCTATACGGGAAGTTTAAAGTCACTAATAACAATAGAAAAATCACAAAAGAAGAGCACTGAAAGTCTGCAATAATGCGCTTCCCTTATCCTGTTAAATTCCTTTGAAACTCATATGCATTTGAAATATTTCCTTCAGGTGAAATTTAAAAAATTTTTTTATGGTTTTTCTAATCAATTTTAAGATAAAGTTTATATTTTTGGACGTTTTAACAATTTTAATGACAAGAAACCATTCATTCATTAATGTTTCGTTGATAAAATAATGTTCCTTCACCCCATGTAAGTTGTCGAAGAAAATTATGCAAGTAAGTTGAGTAGTCAAGCATTTTTCTGGCGAAGCGTGGGATAACGGTGGATTAATTCGTTGACGCTGAGTGATGTTCTTGCAGCCAAGCTGTGGAAGCGTAGGTGTGTTCATGTGAAGTGATTTGACCTTTTAACCAAGACTTTTCATCGCTGCTTGCAAGAGTGAGCGGAGTATTATATTCCATTTAACAGGGACAGATGACGTTGTTGAGGGACGTGTTGCCACGATAATGGCATTTGCCACAGCATACATGAAGATAATGAGCTGCCCGTGACGTAAATGAGACAAGCTTGAGGAGTGACCCTTTCCCCTTCCTCTGAATCTGTCATTAGTCGTAATTTATTTGTCATTAGGACCTGCCAACAATGGACCTAAGTTTATTCTTTCATATGGAACTTGAGTATGTGTTTCAAATAACAGAGAAAGGAGAGTAAAGCAATCACTGTAACATACTCTATGAAAAATATTCACATATACCCTTCCATCAAAGTTTCGCTGCGGTAAAGGGTAGATAAACAAGAAAAGATAAAATTGAGTGAAGGTAATCAAAAGAAGATAAAGTAATGTGAGTTAAGGAGGGTGAAGTGCCATTATTTTCATATTAGGTACATATGTTTTTGGTAGAAAATTGTTGCCTTGCTTTTGTGAAGAAAGAACCGAAAGGAAAAGGATATGAACACAAGGAAGTCAAAAGGGAAACAAAGTTATATATATGGCCAGTGGCCACGTTGCTGTATTTTATGGCCTTTCTCCTTTCCCATTTCAGTACAAATGGGTCATCATGTGAACTTTTATTCATGGAATATGTTACATCCGGCAAACAAAAATTCTTGAACGTTATTACGTTATCGTTACTAAAAGCAGTTACTGTTCTTTCAAATTTGAGTGTAAGAAAGGCAGAATCTTGAATCCTTTCCTTTTCTCACACTGAAAAGCAAATGGACTTAATTAACAGAATCCTAGTGCAGGTTTCATGGTATAAATAATTTTGTGAAGGAATGTGGCATTTACTGTTTGCAGGCGTAATACGGAAGGATGATCTTTTGAGGAGAGCGTAGCAGATATCATAAAAGTCGCAGAATCGCAAAAGCGTTTTCTGCAGCAACGAAGTATCGGGATTCGCACAAGATTTATAGCAGTAGTAAAAAGGGTCGGCTTACGCGGTTATCTTTCTTATCCCGTTCGAAAATTCTGGCGCTCGCCTATGGGCGGAAAAACGTGTACGTGGTGTGCCAAGTATATACGCGTAGCTATAAATTATTATGATATACGCACAATTGGTTTGCAGCGACGTTGAACATAACTCCATAACACACGGGACGTGAAAAAGGGGCGTGAAATCTCTTCGAAATTTGATTATGAAAAAATTCCATGCAAATTTTAAAGCCTCCGAAGATTTACAGTTCGAAATAAAATTGGCTTTTGAATAATGCTCTGTGTTCGCTCCCCTAGATACAATAAGGAATAATAGAAGATGTTTATTAATCACGTAATTGGCATCTAACAATGGAAGTAGGTTTCCATAAATAAAATGAATTGTAAACTCTCCCAGAGAAGGAGTGTTGGTACCATTTTTTTAAACGCATATATATAAGAGGATATTTGAGAATTAAAAGAGATTTGTTGCCCTTTCTTTAGAAGCAGTCTCTGGTGATGAATAACGATACTTTGTTCTTGTCGATAACATTGTTCTTCCTGCCATGTTTGGATTCAATTATCAAATAATGAATCGCCCGTGGTGCGAGTTTAGTTCCTGAGGTCTTAGTAATCGGGCGTCGACATCTTTCGCATCGTCAACGCGTTCTTTCATTAAGTGCCGCTATTAATTGCCCAAGATGGCAACCATGATCAGCAAAGAAACAGCTGCAGGCTTTCAACGCGGAATCGCGTGTACAATCCATTCTTCTTGGAAGCAGGAGGCATGACCTTTGCAAGTTGGATCTAACTGATAGGTAACACTCGTACATCAGTTGTTTTAAATCCCAATGGGTTGTTAGCGAAATCTTTTGCTTGCGAAGTTCGCCGAGGTCGGTTCTACGTTTACAGATTTGCATAATGTACAGTGTACAGTGTACACATGTGTAACCTGGTATGAAGCAGATAAATAATAATTGGTACAATATGTTGTCACATTTCTGCTTTTGAGTTGGCGATACACTTTTGCTAAAGCGTGTCCTATAAATTTCGCCGTCCTTTCAGGAAATTCGGGTCAGAGCGGAAATGAAATGGATATTATCGAGTGACAGTTTCCAAAGTTTCGCGTGAGTTATTGCTAAAGTCGGAAATTACTGAATATCGCGCCTGCTAGTGATTTTGAACTGAATCGGCCTGGACACTCGCACATAAGTCACTCTTAAAGGTTTGGCAGCCGAAAAAGCTTAAAAGACGTCCGTGATCCAAGGACTGAATCCAGGGATTGTTAAGATAAATGTATATTTGTGTATAATAAATGATTCATTGTTGATGTTTCAAAGATTTGAAATTTGCAATAAATGAAAATAGGGTTGTGTTTGTGTTTCCTAAAATTATTTTACCATTTTTAATGATTCAATAAGTTTCAATGAAGACCTTTCTTTCTGTATAAGAAACCCAGGTTTGTTACTTCACGCTAAAGAGATTGCCTTTTCCCTCGTGTTAGCGAAGCAGACAGGCCGGAATGAATGTCAATGGTGCTGTCAAGAAGGAGGTGTTGATCATAATAAGCTACGACAAGTCGATCTGAAAGTACGACTAACAGCGTTACGTAAAAACGGATTAAGAGTTCGTAAGGGTCGACCATGCGTGCTTGATATTTGTCGACACATTATATTAAGGGAAGAATTGTGACATAGGGTGATTTAAACTAAAAATTCGAAGTTGAATACGCACACACTCAAAAAAATTTCTGGTTGACCTTCTTCTTACTATTTTAATCAGTTTACTAGTAAATGTAACAAAAATTTCTGGTAAGAATAACCAGAAAAATAAATAATAATATAAGTATGTTCTATAGGTTCCCTGCTAGAATTTGCTTAGGAGCATCAAACAAACGTGGTCTAGTATACACACTCGTGTACGACTGTTTGCGTTCCTTCAGGGGTCGATCTGATGTGGCTATTCTGCGTAAAAAAAAAAAGCTTCTGTGTTGGTCATAAAAATTTCTTTTGAAAAAATCAGCATTTATTTACTAGCATTTTTATAATAAGAATTTTGTTTATTCTAATTTCTTATGAACACTTGTGTGCATTGTGTGTGAGAGCAGTACGTGGAAACTGATAAGGAAATATTCAAAAACAAAGTGGCTGGTATAAAGTTGTGGTAAAATTAACAATAAGAGAAATAAAATTGTAATTGATAATGAAGCTTAAACATTGTGGAATTGCTGATAACAATACGGTATTTCCCCGACTTGCAATTTATTACTGTTCATCATCAAACAAAGATGGACTTGCAACATAGGGGAAGCACTCGCATTATACTTTGTTAAGTATATAAGAATCCGTCATTAATTGAAAGGCATACAGTATCATCTTAACCGATCAAGCGTTTAGCAGAAAGTACCACAGCTAGTAAGTAAAAAGAAATTTTCGAAATTATTCCATACAATTAAATTTTTCTGACTTTGTATTCTGGTTATTTGAATTAGTTTTTCTGGTAACAAAAAACCAAAATTTTTGTGAGATTCTGATTACAAGATTACATGCTTAACGTATTTTTTAAATAGTTTTTTTTAAATTTCAGGCAAACATCAAACATGAGGGGTCTGTTGTCAATTTTTATGCTTTTTGCTGCTTTAATAGCAGTCACACATGCTATTAAAGGTTTACCCACTTTCCCTACTGGCGGAACAGGACCTTTCAACCCTAGGCCACGACCAAATCCCGCCGTAAGTATAACTTTTAATATATATATATTTAATATATTATTTGATTACCCATAGTGACCCTGAATTGAAAACCTTTTGTATTTAAGACGTAATTTTGCAAATCAATTTTTAATCTACAGAACATTCAGCGTTACCGAAGATCTCCTGAAGATGACAAAAATAAGATCAGCGCTAACGCTCAGAAGGAAGGCGGAAAATCATCATACAATGTGGAATATGAGCGCAAACTTTGGGAAAATAAGCACGGCAGCATCAGTGCTAATGCTGGAGTCAATAAAAACCCTTACCAAAAGCCACAAAGCCACGTTGGAGTTGGTGGAAGCTTCAGTTGGTGATAATCTGGGACTTGGTATACGACATCTAGAAAATTTCTTTTCGAAATTGATAATATAATATGAAGAAGCTACCAATTGTTTCTATTTCGTTCTATGTCAAATACTAATTAACTGTACTTATTAGGAGTAAATATGAGCAAATTGCAAAAATAAAATGATATATTGTTCGCAAATATGACTTTGTCTAAATAATACAAACCCTTTCTTTAGTAATAAGTATTTAGTACAACTTAAGATTCTTTGTTACTTGCAAAGCACTATGATATTTTCATTTAGCAAAGATAGTCGCACCTCATGGGAATTACGTAATAGACACAAGACTTTATAACACAGCAGAATTTTGCAGAATTATTTTAGGGGTATAATAAAAATTTAAAATATATTTTAAACCCGCTTCAATCAACATATGCAAAAATTTAGTAAACATTTTTATATTAAATATAATTAACAAATTACTGAAAAAAATCGAAAATGAATTTACACTCTGGAGAGTGTGCTCTTTCCAGTGAATACAAAAGTTTTTTTCGAGACTTCAAAAATCACAGGTGGCTTTCGCAGCGGGACTTTAAAAGTTATATAGAGAAATAAATTTGAGCTAGAAAATAGGCTGGGGTGTGACACACCCCAAGTGAATACCTTAGGTTAATTTGGAGAATTTTTTTGCAATGAAATATTGACAGCGATTTTACTCTTCAATCATTCATTTTTGTCTCGATAAGTTAAAAAGCTGAATAAGATTTTTAATTAATTCATAAGTTATGATTGTTTATTTTCCACTTTCCATTCGGCCGATCTAGTTTGCTGATATTGACTATAAAAATCACTCAAAGAGTTGATCACTCTTAAAATGTGGAGCTTCCTAAAAAAATAATACCTCAAAAGAAACGTATAAAATTTCATAAAATTCAATTAAATCTTTTTGATTTCTTTAAAATGTGTTTTAATATCTTGAAATCTTTTAAATCCTTGAAATCCGGTATACATTCAAAATTCGAGAGATGAATCTCTCAGAATAGCTATTAAAAAAATGTGAATTTGAAACAACATCTTTTTTGTCGAAAAACCAAAATTCCGAATATGAAAGAATACCGAAAAAATAATTTCCGAACATTTTTTTAAACGAAAGTAGAAAATTACCAGAATTAAAACCTCCGAAATGTCAATTTTCAAGATTTCAGTATTCATCCTAAAAAGCTGGTCGACCACCCACGGCCTTAATATTTGTACTATGCATTTTTAAAATTGATACAAATTGTTATGTCACGTGCATTGCATCTGAAAAAACCAGAAAGGCAATTTGTATATATATATATAGATATACGTATAATACAGTGAATAGATACCTAGAATTCACTATAGATGTAAAGAAACGAGGAAATCCAATAAGAAATTGATCTAACAGGAAGTATTGGTCAGAACACTAATTATAAATAATTCATTAATACGGATTAAACAGATAGTGGTGATAGCACTGTGCGTGTGCTTTTGTAACTGTAGTTCCCCGGTCTTCTAAAAATATAACATATCATCATCAAATACAAACATTTGAATGCTTATCTTTCGAACACAAGTTGAACTTGTGTAATAGGGGAAACACAGGAAAATAATTAGCAATTGACAATGTATAAAAGCATCTCGTATATGTCAAAAAGTATCAGTATCACCTCAACAGATCAAGCACTAGCCATCAGAGCAGGAGGTGAGTAAAGCTGCATGATTTGCAAAATCATTCCATATTGAATAATAATAATAATAATTTCAACTATTGTTCTATCACGCTTTTAAACTTTTAGATAGGAATAATTCAACATGAGGGGTCTTCTAGTACTTTTTACCCTACTTGCTGTAACATACGCTTTATACCGTCCTCCTGTCCAGAGACCGAAACCTGGTCAGCCAGGATTTCCTTCTTTCCCCGGACAAGGACCTTTTAATCCAAGGCCACAGCCATTTCCCGTAAGTATCAAAGAAGTCGTATTTGTTTTATGTTATGGATTTTGTAACATTTTATTATATATATTTCATTATTTCAGCGTTTAAAAAGGTCTCCTGAAGATGGAGATAAAAATAAAATTACCGTTCACGGACAGAAAGAAGGCGGTCAAACATCTTACAATGTAGATTACGAGCGCAAAATTTGGCAAAATAAACAAGGCAGTATCGGTCTCAATGCTGGAGTCAACAAGAATCCTTATCAAAAGCCAGAAAGCCATATTGGAATTGGCGGAACGATCCATTTTGGTTAAGATTGCCAGCTCGGACACCTAAGTATTTTTCAGAACTGCAATGAAGAGGCTACGAATTATAAAAGTGCGCATTTTATCTTATTTTATTGGCATATTTCATCCTATATAGAATGCGCTAGACATATTATATTTTAATTCCTTATTTACCAATGTTCTTATGACTATGATTATTTGTTAATTCGTAGTAATAATAAAATTATTGATCGAAAGTACCTCGCACATTAATTATTTTATTTATCCCTATTTAACATCGAGTGCTGACCTGACCCTGGTTGGGATTTTTATTTTCGATAAATATTTTGGATACATTAGAAAATGAACTATTATGTATATTGTTCAAGAGATTCCATCAACAAGAAATGTTAAGTGGATGTAGTTTACTATAGTTTTAACAACGCAAATGTAGATTTTCTAGTTATTATACGTTATACGTCTTTCAACGAAAAGTAATTATCGCGATTTCTCTAAATCGTGTGCGTTGTGGAACAGAAAGGGCATGATGAAAGGAACACTTCACGTCGCGTCGCGTCGCGTAGACTCTCATGTGGTTGGAAAGGTGGACAGTGACGAGGAGGTCCTGGACTTGGCCCCCGTATATTGTTTTTAGACATTAATGTGGCTGGACGGCTGTCAGGAGAGAAATCCGACGGTTAAAAATGTGAAACGTGCGTCGAGAACGACATTTCTCTAACGAGGATGTATCGCGGCTGTCTCCGTTGTCTGTTCACAGTAATTTTAATCTTCTCCACTGCTGTCATATTTCTGTCCTCTCTCTCTCTCTCTCTCTCTTTCCCGCGCTCTTTTGGCATTATACCGATTTCTGCCTTTTCCACTATTACTCATCATACCAATTTTAAAAAAGTATCATTTTTCAAATTATAAAGTAAATGCAGTTCAGTGAGGTGGGGTTACCATTCATAACAATGAAAAATTCGATTTTTTTAAAAATAATCCTTGAAGTGTTTAGAACGCGCTCTTCAGCTCCAAAGGATAAACCTATTTTGGATTTAAAAAAATGGAATTTACTCTGCATTCTATTATATTTTATAGTATATATTTTTTTTAATTTCCGAAATTCATGCATTTATCATCGTTATGAAGGGTAACTTCCCCTTCAGCAACGCTAAGAATGAATACACGTGCAGAAATTGACCCATTTAGTCCTATTTAATATAGGGTACTGACGAGGCTCTGGTCGGGATTTCTATAATCAATAAAAATATTTTTATATTATCAGGCATTTATGGGGCAACGATATAGTAGTAATATATCATTAATAACAATCTTACATTGGTATTTCCATCTTTAAAAAATGTAAAAAAAATGTTCTTTGTTTTCAAATTACTTCAGAATATTGCACCTTTAAAAATGTGTTACAAACTTTGAAATCGTTTGAAATTTCTTGAATTTCGATGATCTCCATAGAATTTAAAAGATTTTCTAGAAGACTTGAAAGAACCTAAAAAGAAACTAAAAATATTTATGTTTTGAAATTACTGGAGAACCTTGAAACTCTTTTAAATTTTTAAAATATGTAACTTCAAATTCAAATTTTTTAAGTCTTGTGAAAGCTCTTGCAAATTCTCCGGTGTTCTTTTAAAATTTATTAACATTCTTTAATATCATTTAAAATCCTTAAAAATATTTTACAAATCAGTTTTGTGAAACTCATTTGAATTCTTCTTAAATTCTTTACAAGATTTTTTAAATCACTTGAAATCTATTGAAATCACTCTAAATTCCTTAAAATCTCTTGAAATCCTTTAGAAAATATTAATATCTTTGAAATTTTGAAAAACCCTTAAAGTTCTTTAATATCATTTAAAATCCCTTGAAATATTTAACATAATTTGTCTATTACTTTAAAATCTTGAAACTCTCCTGAAGTCTTTTGAAATTCTTTAAAAACTCCTTAAAACGACTTGACATTTTTTGAAATCGCTTTATATTTCTAAAAATCAGTTGTCAGCTGAAAACAGATTGTGGCTTCAGATTTCGGGATGGCGAGAAACTGTTTTCTATTTAATACTACCTCTTTTTTATAATCGGATTTTTTACTGAAAATTAACTAGTTAAATAATGAAATATAACAAATAACGAATCCAAGAATAGTTTTTTAATCTTGATGGGGTATTGACCAGTTTTCCCTATTTAGGGTAGTTATAACAGTGAAAGCGTGATGCGCCTTGTGGGGTCCTTGCCAGTTTTGAAATCACGACCACGCAGTAGAACTGCCGCAAACTGGCCAGGACCCCACCAGAACCCCATCCAAATTTCTGCACGGGTACTATTAAAAATCAAAGTACGAGGTCCTGCGAGAGTTCGCACCAGATAATAAACTGTTTCTCTGATAGGAAGAACTTCAATCACATGATTGAAAGTAGATAGGCAGCATCAGCTTGTGAAGCAAACAGCAGCCTACGGGCAGTTTTTATGATTTTCAGTTGATCGAGCAGTTTCTCATTTCGAAGCTGTCAATAGCACATTGTCAGAAATGACGAGCACCTGCCTGCCCCAGGGCGAGAACGTGGAACGAGCAATTCGTGAGATATGCCATAGCAGGGGACCCACGAGAATTCATGTGGACTATAATATAGTTGTGCAAAAAAAAAGGGGGAAAGAAAAGCAATTGCGCTTTTCAATGCACTATAAACACGAAATCATTTAGATTTTTTTCAAAGAATTATTCCTATAAATGCGATAAATGCGACAATCCTATTGAAGTGAAGCGGCCGGGATTTGCGCGTTGATGACTAAATTGCGTTGCCAATGCTGGTTATCTCGTTTTCAACTTGTCCTTTCATCATACAGATTAGAGACTGACATTGCATCTCCATTTGCAGAAATTACACCGTGTAATTATTCAGGAGCATGCTCGCAAACACCCTCGCTTGTTGTCATGTGGCTGACGGATATTGATGATGGATAAGAGCAAACGGAAATCCCACGAGGTCACCGCAAGCCCACTTGAATTCCGCCAACCCGTCATCCGGAAAATTGTAACTGACTTGACACTGCGTATAAGGGGATATATACATCGTAGATCCTCCCTCACGCACATGACCATGTCCTTTTTTCCGATTAAAAATTCGCCAAAATATTTAAATTACAATTTTTGGATGAAAATTTGACATACCTTCTGCATTTAAAATGTTAATTTCTGAATATTGAAATGTTAAAGACTGTTCACCTTAAAGTTAGGGGTTCATATTTGAAAAATTGAAATCTGTAACCCTTTAAAATACGACACCAACTGTGATTTACATATCTATATATTTTAATTTTTGAATTCGCTTTTTGAGTGAAATATTACCCTGTAAAACATGACCTGATTAAAATAAATGTGGCTTCAATCTGGTATTTTTATATGAAAGGTTCAGTGCAGTTTTTAAGTGCAGGTCAACGGCTGCATGTTATAAGGTTGCATGTACATATCATGATTCCTGCATGAGTGCACGTATACATTTTTTTCACTTGTATGACATAAAATAAATGGTTTATCACGTACGGTCGTAACGTAAAGTGAAATTTCTTGTATCTCGACGCTGTGAAGCATTAGCCTGACAATATGGTACTTTTATTAGTTAATTTATGAAGAGTTAGATGATTATAAAACAAGCCGTAAAAGTTGAAACGTGCGCAAGTCTTCTCTCTCTGGACCCTTTCCGGCATGAATCTTTTTACGACTTTTGCGCGAAAATTGGACAGGGCTTCGTACTTTTGTCGTTTGGATTTTTGCTTATAGCTTGTAAACCACTTTTGTGATTTATAGATTATTCAAAAGCTGCTAATAGCTTTCGTATGACTATATGTATTTTCATAATTGCGGTATTCAAGTAAAAAACTCTTATTTTATTGTCCCGTAACATTGCTTTTTAAATTAATCTTGGGCATTTTACTTTCCGGTCTGTGGAGAGCTTTTAATCTATCTTTTAATTTTTTGAGAGCGACGGAATTAAAGAGAGTATGATCTATATAGTAGAATTTTCAGGTTCAACATTCTCTGACAGGTGATCGGTAGCACATGGTGTGTCGGACAGCTTTCTGCTTTGATCATCTCTTGGCACATTACCACTTAAAACCCAGAACGAGACGAAGCAGATTAAAATCCCGTTAACACGTTGCACAAAGAGACTGTTAAAAGTGCTCCCTGAATTTTTCCATTATTTTTCATCGTTCTGGTTTTTTAATCACACTTTGTCATTTTCTAATTGTCCCACACTTACTGCATCTTTGATGCAAAGATACATTATGTTTAGTAAAAATATAATTACAGTGAAACAATAAGCGACTAAATTATTTAGCATGCTGAAAGAAATTCTTTGATGGAGGTTCGCTCAAACTTGTCTTGACAGTATGAAAGGTTAGAGTTCAGCATTCAACATAAATTTTATTCAACGCTCGTATTCAGAAGCTTTTGGCTCGTTTTCGTTATTCAACTAAATGGGGTGAAACTGTAATGCTTCCTGCTCTGATCCTCTTCGTTAGTGCGTCGTCACGTCCGTTACGATAAAAATTCGATTTAATATAACAGTGAAGTAACTTGGTTGATTAATGGAAACTACTTTTCCACCGTTCAATTAAGATTTTTGTTACGTCTCAGCAATCAGCTTTTGTGGATTCACCAATTTGCGATTTAGGATTTAAATTAACCAATAGGATTACATAGAATCCAAAAGATTTAAAAAGAATTTCAAATTTTTGACTTTTTAGTATTAAATTTGATGATCCGATTGGCTCCGTGTCATCTTCATCTTCAAAATATAGAAATCTCTTGTAAAATTTGTAAAATTCTGGGATGAAGAACCGAAGTAGAAGGTATAAGTCAAAATGGGTTATGTTGTCGAAGCTCGCGTTATTTTCATCGACATCCATCTTCTTGAGGTGCAGCTACAGGAAGGTCAGAGCTTCCTGACAGAGACTGATGTTCCATGCTCTCTGCCAGATCTATATATGTTGCAGACTTGCACACGCACGAATAAAATAACCTGGGGAGAGAACTGATATTGGCGTCGCACACATATTGGCGTTAGACTTAGGCATCAAGCTATATAGACATCACCTGATTTATCTCTCGTCGCTCAATCATGAAATGAGTCGCCATATTGCCTTTTCCAGTTCCCTCCTCTGATTGCTCTCTTTCTGACCTGGTCAAACTCATCATTCTGATAATGCATGACCCATCTGCTAGAAATCTACCGTGCGTGCTCTCATAACCATTATTCACGTGATAATCCCTCTGTATTTACAAGACATTACGCAGAATTCGATTTTATAATTATTTCTTTGGTAAGGGAGCAATTTTAAAGATTTTCAAATCTTAGAAAACGCTTGAAATTCCACAAAATCCGCTAATTGTATATTGGAAAAGTGCAATAGAAACGATTTCATATTCCTACATCTATAATAAATTTTTAATAATTCATAAAATCGCAAAAATGATGATTCATGGAAACGAATAAATATTTATATCTTTTTTTTATAGGCAAGATAATTTACTGCATGGGCGATTATTTTATGTCACCCCGCAATCATATAGATTAATTTATTTACTGTGCCGTAAATTTTTCGGAAAAAAAACACGATTTATATTCAATATGATATCTATACATACATATATTTTTCAATATACACATCAAAATTGTTCTATGTTTTTAAGATGGAAAAGAGCAGAGTATACTTGGAGTTAAAGTGGATACATTTTTTTCTCGAGGTCATTATCATTCGTTGTATAATTTTAACTTTCAAATGACTTGTAATATTAATTGTTGTTTTCTAGAGTAAAATATATACTTTGAAGAAATAGTTAATGGCTAAACGAATTCATTATCAAAAGCTGGATGGGTGGACAGGAGGATTATTAGTTCAGAACTTTCGAGTCGTCCATAGTCGACTTCGGGGCGTAGAGTCCATTCGTGAAGGGAAGGAATGAGCAGTTAGGGCGCTAGGACGTGAAAGGATGAATAATAGGGCCGATGATAAGTCGATCTGTCAGAAATGTAATTTATACCTAATTGTTAGACGTGACGGGGAATAAATGGACGGGGGGCAGCTGCTCGTCCGATCCCTCTTTGTTGAACAGCTCATCCTGCTATTAGCCTATTCCCTATTACATCCAAAAGTATAAGATCCTATAAAGATCGATATGTCACTTTAGAAAAATGTCATCATGTAGATTTCTAATTTAACTCATTTTAAGTCTTTAAATGATATTAAATAATTTCAAAGGATTTTATAGGGATTTTAAAAATATCGAGAAACGGAGAGAGGTTCCAAAAATCATAGAAAAAAAGCGTTACACAGAAATAATCGCAGAAATAATTAGTAAATAATAGGTTCAAGAATGTTTTGATGTAACGGAAATAAAATTGCTACGTGGAAATTGAAACGTTTGGAAAGAGCCCATAATGAAGGTTTCTGGAATCGACCCTCGTTTAAAATTGCGTGGGCTTTTCAGAAGGATTCGGAATGTAAAGCTTTGTTGGACACGTGACAAATGCGTGTGGCTTAGGGGATGTTATGCGGTCCACACGGGATGTTCGAAGTCTCATGCCGGCTCGGACCATGACGTCCTATTCACGTCCTACGCTTGTGCTCCTTACATACCCCAGGATTCGGATTCGAATATATATTACGAGTACTTTTGTGCCTACCATATCCAGTATTGCATGGTAAATATCCAACGAGGACCTATAAACGTACTAGGGTGACAATGCCTTGCCCTAAGTTTGCACAATTCATCCATTTATCACCTTGACAAATATGCCAATAGAATTTCCTCCACCGTCTTCTCTTTTGTCCATTAATCCTTGATATCGTATTTTAGGTGCCTACCATAAGGATCGACAATTGACACTGCCTGAAGCTCAAGGGCGAGTGATGTCATGTTACAGTCATCACAGCACCTATTGTCATTAAAGAAGGTGAAAAGGTGAATTCTTTTATAAAAACGGTGGTATTAGAAAACATATTAGATATTAAATTATGGATTATATAATTAAACTTAATCTTTAATTCTTAAGACTGCAATTACTCTATTAATACTTTTACTGTTTTTTAATCCTTAATACTTAATCCTTAAGTAGAAAAATTACGTCATCAACATTCTCAAAAGTCAGAAATGTTAAAACTTTCAGATAAAGTTCGATTTGCCAAGATTTAATAGATTTTCAGGAATTTTAAAGTATTTAACGAAATCTTATGGGATGTTATATAATTTTAAGAAATTTAGTGATATTTTAAAGGAT
>JAUESI010000036.1:4086739-4110291 GCA_032275145.1 Synergus laeviventris
CCTTAAAACCCCTGAAAGTTTATTAAAATTAATAAGAATCGCTTAAAATTCCATAAAAATTTTTTAAAATCATAGAAATATTTTAATATTCCTTAGTATTTATTCATTAAAAAATAAACAACATAGTTATTTATACAAGAAGTTTAACATCACTGATGTTCGAAGGAAAATTAATTGTAAACAATTCAATTAATAAGTAAAACTACTAAATAGATTAGTAAGTTATTCTTACTAATTCACTTTGGTAAAGGTGACTCACTATTTCATTTAGTAGAAAATGTAGAAGTGACTATAAATTTTTACTAATTCAGATTGAAATAGTGGAATTTTAAGGAATGTTAATGTATTTTACGAAAGGTGTTCCACGAAATTTATTGGCAATAATTGTTCATAATTAGCTAATAATTATTTTTGAAAATATATTCATCAATAATTTCCCTAGTTAATACAATAACTGAATTCAGATAAAGCTCCTGAAATCTTTCACCACTTTTGCCCTGAATATCCGTTCCTTATTATTAAATTTGACAATATATTTGGCGTTGAAAGTAATTTGTCAGATGGTCTTCTGACTCGCGAGGAAAGATCTTTTATCAATTATTTTAGATAGAGTTGGGAGATTTGGCAAGGGTGACTACTTCCTCCTTGAGTGAAGGGAATAAGATTTAACGTGTGTGCGAGTTTCCCATGATAGAGAAAGGGAAATTGCGAGGTAAGGCAACCGCAGGGTGAAACGACCGACATCCTGATGAAAAATTAAAAAATTTTGATCAAAGGATCCCGTTTCTCCGTTGGCTGTCACGCGCAACGCACGAATAGTGCTTATAAAGCTCTTGCAAGCGCTGTAGTTGAAGCCGGCTTTGCTCAGTATTCAAATGAGTCTCTTGACAGCTTAGTTAGCCATTACTTCAATTTCCTTCCAAGTGACTCATGCTCAAAATCGAGCAATATGCCGCATTAATGTAAAATTAAATTCTCTCAGATTTCATTACGGCACTATATATACGCAACTATACTTAAATAAATATTAAAATTGTACAATTACATATTCTATAAAAATATTATAAATTCTTTTATATTCTATTTTTTTTCAATCTCGGATAATCGCCAACTCGAATAAAGCAGGCTCGGATAAGCGAGACTGTTTGAAAATTGCTTTGAAATGCTCTTTCGAATTGGCAGATAGAAAGTTTTTAAAGGGTGAAACAGATTGTGATTTTGCTCTAGCTTTACTGGTAGATATGAGATTTGAAGAAAGCAACGACAATCGAATGGAAAAAGCTTATAGACAAAGGGAAGGAAATTTGTAACTGAAAAGACGTCTGCTGGCGTAAGGAGCATTTCAGCGCGTGAAGCTGTTAGGCAAAGTCAAAGAGATGATAAGAGGATCAACGAAATTGTTTGTATTTCCAAGTATTGGCTCGCAGCCCTGCCACTTTTCATCGTTGCCACTTGACAGGGTAAGGCGTTCAGCGGCCGCGCAAATTGGCTTCGGGATTTGTCTGCATTTGTCTGCCTGCTTTGTACCAAGCAAAGCTGATCCAATCTTACAGCAAAGACGGCTGACCGTTAACGCCTTGATCCCTTAGAATATTGTAGCTATTGACGAGGGCACATAACTGTTTACTAGCGTTACCCTTATAAACACTGGCATGAAAGAACAATTTATTTAAACAGAAATAAGTATACATTTATGCTAAAACTGTGGGACATAAACGACGCCTTAAGCTTTCTTGAAATCAATATGCAGTTTTGTCTGATATGGCGTATTATCATGTCGCTTGTGATCCAGTGAGTTGCGCCGATGGTGATGTCCTCATAAATATTTATACTGCTGGCATTAAAATCATAAAATTGCATACATACTGGAACTGCCCTGCTCGCCGCACTATTGGACCCACGTTTTGGAAAATGTCATTAAAACATTCGCTGTAAAACGGAAAGACTATAAATATCGAAGTATAAAACTGTAAAATGAAAGATATAAACAGGGAATGATGGTATAAATGAAGGACTAGATGACCAAAACGTAAAAAATTAGTTTTTTTATATAATCATATAATTTAATAAAAGTTATAAGTGGATGAAATTTACCCATTCCACTTTACCGTTTTATGGACAAGAATATAAACTTAAAATCAAATAAAAGCAATTTGTCACAGTATATCAAGGAAATTTGTCGTGGGTGGAGGAAAAATGGAAGAGAGACATATCTTGACAAAAGCAATCACAGTTTTACAATAAGCGGAAGTGGGATCCAGAGTAGCTGCAGGCGTGGATGTTGAATACGAGAAATTGTGACGGCATCGTGGCAGCGAAGACTGTGTTGGCGGATGTATAACTCTATAGGTCATACAAAGTATGCACGCTTCGTGCTGCCGCATTCGTGTATAATTAAAATGCAAATTAAAAAGCATTTCCAGACGAATCCAATTATTTATGCGCATAGCGTTTTATTTCATTTTCGGTGTCCGCTGTCCGCAGAGGTGCCATTCTCGGAGAACAAGTACGTTTACGAGCACAAGAATAAAGTGTATTTATGTGTATTTATATATGATCCAAGGTTTTTGGAATTGTATCACGCGAGCATAAATCTATAGTTTTGCTACTCAATAACGTTTTTTATCACTAAAACTTTGACGATTGGCACAGTAAGTGATTAAAATAAAAGCCGATATCATGAAACCGAATCCCCCCGTTGCGAATGGAGCTTTGTCACTATAATATAAGCGAACAGTGAGGACGCAATATGAAAATGTAATTATAGGTGATCAGCTGCAGCTGTATGATCACACAAGCTTTCGTTTTACGTGGTTTTATGATCGCAGTTCACGACGCCTGCGGGCATCGAGTTTTGCATTGATGTCTGCGTACAATAAAAAAATGTCTGCTTAAATACTAGATGCATTTGGTTAAAAAATTTCTAATTAACTTTGATCGTTTGTTTTCTGTCGAAAATTTAAATGTCTATGCAATCTTTTGAAATATTTCTAAATTCCCTATAAAGTGGAAGATTTTCATTTGAGGTTGTATTAATGTACCGAGAGTAGACCCTAAATTCATGTAATAGCATTATTATCTGGACATTCTATTGTCGTGGGGATGCTCTGCGGTCTCCTGTTTCCAGCTTTTGCGGGGCTTTCTAATTAATCCAGTGTACAAACTCGGGATCCTATACCAACATTCCCTTTCCTTGCTGTACACGATACCTGTGGTAAGCACGGATTCATAGTCTTTAGAGCTTGAGGCCGACATAGTGGCCACTGTTACACTTACTCCAACCACCCAAACGATTTTCTGTTCCCACCTTGTGCCCCATGTCGACCTCATTGTGTGCATAGCGATTCAGCCCCGCATACGTGACTATTATTGCGAGCGACGTTATTATCACAATATACGAGCACCTGCTACTAACATTATTAAATCGCTTAGCTTTAGAAACCTCATTCTCTCTTTCTTTTCCAGATTTTTAGGTCACTTTATTTTTATCGCCAGGACAGATGCGATTAATTTCAGTCCTGCTACAAATTAAAAGTTAATCAAAGAAAAAAAGCAGGTCTTAAGAAGTAAGAAACAAATAAGATATTTCTGCTGGCTCAAATAGAGCATAGCAGAGTATAGTGTATAGTATATATATATAGAGGGAAAAGTAAATGCCCTATGGGATATCGCCTCTACTTACTTCGTTTTACACCCTATTCGAGACCCCCTCCCCCACCCAGTATGGGTTCGCATAAGAGACATTCCATGATCCCATCTTCTGATGTAATCCTGATATAAGGTTTCAAAAGTCTTCCAGGTGGGAAACGCGACTCCAGGAAGGAAACTCATTCCATGTTTCGAATGAAAACCGATCGTGAAACGTATAATCCATCAAACTTCTAACTCTATCTTTGTTCCATTCTCTGGAAGTTACTGATGAGAAGAAAATATCTCGAAGAAAGGAGAATTCTTGAAAAAAAGAACGAGGGTTCTTATTTCAACTCGATATGATCGAAGAAATAGCTTTAAAGACGCGTTGGTTTGAAATTTCCCTTTTTCGAATTTTCGATCTCGTGGAAAGCGAATTGCGAGCTTTCTAGACAAATAAAGTGATATTCATATTTTCGCAACGGAATAGAATGTTTTATATTGTATTATAGGAGAAAGACGTACATATATTGGGAGCACTTTGGTATCCTTTTACTGAAGCCGTCGATACTCTTATCCACTTCCTCTTTAAGTCCCTGTTGACCCCTCAGTATATAAGAGACGCATCGTAACCCATCCTCGTCGACCTCAGATAGCGTCTTCTCTTCTCCCGAATGGTGTATTTTGCGGAGTAACACGAGCCGTTAAAAAGTGCTTCTAACTGACGGCTTATCAAATCGAACCGACACTAGATGACGTTCTGGATCGACGAATTGCAACAGCAGGGTTGAGAAAATATTTTCTTCCACGATAGGGTCTCTATATACTGGAAAACCCCGGAAACAACCAGGAATTTAAGCAAATCCGGGTCTGGAAGTCGAGTCATATACTTACAAATATTTTTTAATTAATTAAAAATCTTGAAGTTATTTTGAATTTTTTTCAATGCATATTCAACCTTATATAATATCTCAGATACTCAAAAAGGTGACCATTGGTCCCGGGCCTGGTCGGAATTTCTATTTTCCACCTATTTTGTTGATGAAACAGAGCATCGAAGAGTTTTCCACGTCAAATCCAAACATTGACAAAAATAAAGAATTTACAAAATTTTTTGTTCTTAATTTACGTAAAAATCTTTCAACTTTAAAAGCTTTTTGGAATACTTTAAAATCATTTGAAATCTCTTGATGTCTTTTCAGATATCTTGATATCTTTGAAATTTCTTACATATCCTTAAATTTGTTGGTATTCATTAAACATTTTTTAGTATTATTAAAAATCCCTTAAATTTCGACGATCTCAGCAAATTTTAGAAGATTTTTCAGAAGACTTAAAAGAAATTAAAAAACATTTTAAGTTAGTTCTAAAGATTTCAATCAAACCTCAAAAATTTTCAAGAAATTTAAAGCAGATTTTAAGGAATCTATCAATATTTTTTACGTTTCGAAATTACTTGAGAATATAGAAAGTTTAAAAAAATTTTGAAATACCTAAAAATCACTTGAAATCTCTTCATATTCCCAAAAAGCTTTTGAAATCCTTAAAGATGTCTCGAAATTTTTTTAATCTTGTGCAAGTATTTTAAAAATCCTTTTAAATTCATTAATTCAAAAATATTGTATTACTTTAAAATCTTAAAATTCGCCTGAAATCTTTTGAAAATCTTTAAAAACTCTTGAAAATCAATTGGCAGCTTTGATAGAAATCCAAACAATGGGGGAAAAAAAATTGGTGGCTTCAGATTTCGAGATAGCGAGAATCTATTTTCGGTTTAATACTACCAGTTTTCTCTACTTGGGGTATTTAAAGTATGAGTGCCAGTGTTTTGACCACACAAGAACTACGGAAAACTGACCAGGGCCCCACCAGAATCCCATCTAAATTTCTGCACAGGATATATACTAAGTTTAAATAACGAGATAATTAGGCTGAATATTTATATGTTTATGGTAGATATCTACATATTTAGTACGAACATATTTATAGATGTTAAGTTTGAGTATCTATTTTTCTCCGTGTATAGTCTAGATTTTGATTATACGGTTTAACATCCAAATTGTATGGTTTAATATCCAAGATCGCTGTCCCATATTTTTCTAAGATGTTAAACGATGCAATATATTTTTCTGGGTGTTCCTTTCAAATACGAAAGCCGTATTTTTGAGTTATAGGAATTACTCAACTTTAAACTCTCTTAACAGGTCTTCAGCGACGAGATAAATAACGAAAGCTCACCACGGCTTTTGCGACGTGTAAGCTACTAAAAGGTTATACAGTGACCCATAAATCGCTGTGGGTTTTTCATTCCGGGATGTAATTACTAGCGTGCTGGCTAAATAACGCCACCCTAAGAGAGAATTATGATTTCATTTGGTCGCAAGCAAGCACGGGGGAGTATAGTGACACCAAGATGCGGCTTTGCTCCGGGATGTTCCGGGATGTGCCGGGATGGGAGAGAAATAGAGAATAAAGCAAACGGGGCCCTGTTCTTTATCCGTTTAAACGGCTCGTCGGCTAGTATATCGCTCGCCGTCTCATTGCAGTGCAGTTAGTGCGTCTTTATGGGTTTGACTTTAACGTTAGTCATTGTCTCCCCTTTTTTTGCTGGCTCTGCCGCTTCGCTACGAGCAAATTATGCGCAAGCTACACAAGCAAGAGTTGCAAAGCAACGCGACTCAGCCGGGGTAGGATCTGTCGATAAGACACGAAATATTGGAACCTGATGCTAAGTTCCACTCGTAATTTGCTTGAAACTAAGGGGCGTGTCAGGCGGGTCTTATTGCAGAACAAAAGAAATTCACCCAACCAAATTTGCTCGATTTATTAGAACAGGCATTCCGCGGACAATTCAAAAACTGTAAGAATCAATTGAAATCCCTTTAAATCCTTTATATATATATGCATATAACTGTTCCAAAAGTGACAGTAATGATGAAATTTGGATTTTTTTTCCAAACGATTTGTTGCCATTTACCGTATATGGAAAATAGAGTACAGGAGCACAAAGAAGGTTGAGAATATCCTTTTGGTAACGATAAGTTTCAGTTTTTCGAAATTCGTCAGCGTAATTTACGACTTGAGTATATTTTTGTATATGGTATCCTAAAATAAATGTTTTTAGAACGTTTATTAAAAATTTTCTACTTATGTTAACTACAAATTCTCGTTAATTAACTCCGGTCATTTGTTCTCTGCTTAAAAATTTTCTGGTTATTATCTTACGGTATCTGATGATGTTGCGCGTTCTTTTGTAAATTTCCAGTTTAGTTTCTTGTGACGCTGGATATGTCAAATGAAGCTTCGTCGTAAATTTCTATGTAATCTTTTGAAATCCATTAAAACTCTTCGAAACTCCTGTAAATCGTTCGAAATACTTCGAAATTCCCTGAAATCTTTTGAATTTCCTATGAAATGACTTAGGAAGTTTTCGCGGAGATCGGCTCAATTGGGCTTGGTAGACAAATAACAGTTCTCAAATGGCTGCAGCACAAACACTGCCAGTTCAGAATGCAAAGATCAGAGTCGTAAATATGCAAATAGCCGGGACGAAAAAGAAAACCTTCTCTTAAAGCGAGTCGGGTGTCTTGTAATGATCACCCTCCAGTACAAGCTCTCTTCTTTTTTTCTTCAGCTTGGCGCGCTTGAATCTAAAGCCCCTGTAATGCCTTGCGCGCGAAACAATTCACTTTGGAGATAGTAAAAGGGAGACAAAGGGTGAGAGTTCGGGAGAAAGGGGAGAAAAGGAGGACTGCGAAACTGCGGAAACAGTGAACGGAGCGAAAGTACCAACCGGGCATTTGCAACTTTCATGGTGTATTAAATAAAGCGTTTGCCGCTGTAAAAGGATATTAAAAAGTTATCTCGTATATTACTGGTAGCCGGAAGTTGCATCTTAATAGTCAGTTGTGAAATTAAAACATTCCTTTGGATTTCGATTAGTTGAAAAGAACCACAATGGCTTTACTTTTTATTTCGTAATAAAATTGCATTTATATTTAAATTTCAAATCTATTCTGGTTAGATGCTTACATCTCTTGAAATCCATAAAAATTTCTTTAGTATTCCCGGTATTCCAAAAGTAAAATTAAAATTTCGACGTCAAACAATGTTCAAATAACCCCCAGTGCAATAAAAACTAACAGGAAACTATCCTTGGAACCGATATTGCTGCAACCCCGTTCATTCAATGAGCGAAAATGACACCTTTGGGATTCCTGATAATAACTTTGTATTAAATATTTCAACCAATTCGAATGCAAGAAGAATGTTTTGATCACTTATTTATAAACAATGAGTATTAATATAAAGCGAAAATTTGATATATAATTATTTTTATACAAAGCTTCTCTTTTGATCACTGTAACGCTGCCTGAAAATCACGTTCGTTCCGGAAGAAGAGGAAAAAAGTGATGACGCGGTCGTTTCCTAATCTTAATGGACTATGAGGGAAATCTTAAAATCGTAAATTCACTCTGGAAACAATTTCTACTCTTGCTGTTTTGTCTCTAATCTGGCTTTGTCAGCAGGTAATTGAAGGTACTTAAACTTTAAGTGGTTGTAGGGCACTGAAAATGAGAAGAAATGAATTCCTTCGTTAAACAAACTTTAAATAAGATAAGTAAACTTACTAAGTTAAGTAAACCTTACTTTATAAAATATAAAATGATTATTACAATTGTGGTATTGTTAATAGGTAAGTCGGTGGTAGCGTGTGATGATAAACGTTCATTTGTCAAGTCTATTATTAATCGCAGTGAATACGACGGAAGATGAGACGATGAACCCTTAGTGAGTAATGAGATCACTTCGTGCGATCTTGCTCTCCGGTCGTGGATGTACAAGATAAATAATATCCACCTAGTATGATTAATTAACCAGCGAGTTGCAGACTGTACACATTATAGTATATGTTTGTGTAAGTACGAATGTGTCATGGCAGCAGTCCAGAACTTGGCCTTCAGGGTGAAAACCGCCCTTTGTTGTCAGGGTGGTAATAACCGACACATAATTGATGTACTCTGTTTCGGGCGAGGCAGCCAACTATAAATCATAATCGCAAATGCATGCCAGCAGAAGCGAAGAAGGAAAATGCAAAAACGGTCTGAGGGAAAGAGCTTGAGTAGCTTAACTGATTCCAAAATACTAATTGTAAGTGTCATCCTATCAGATCATCCAAACTCGTTAATCATTTTCTTCACAATAATTTAACTCTGGGTTAATTTATCAGCATTACGTTCTAAAATGGGTAAATAACTTTGTGATTTCATAAACCTATTTTCTGCGCGTACTGAACATGTCATGCAGCCAGAAAATTATTCAACTTTTGATGTTTGATTTTGAAGACTAATTTGCAAGTCACTGAAAAACGATTACTCCTGCCAAAATAAAATGCACTCTTAAAGCCACTTCTGAGATTTTTAGCTCGTCTTATTTCTCTTGCATCCGCTGCTCATGTATGCACGTCATGTACAAATTTTCGCAGAATATAAAAAATTGATTGGTTAACCTCCCATTCGCGCGGGTAAGGTAATAAGCGCATCCGAGACTTCCTCAATTAGTTCATCATTGGCATGAGCTTGTTACTTTTGGAGAAAGCGTGTAATTTAAGCACCTGCTTAAATGCGGTCATCACAGGCTATATGAAATCACGGCGCAATTAACTGAGAAATCACTGCACCTGTCTTTTCTGTATTAACGTCGCCACTCTCAATATTTTTTAAGTAACATAAACCGGACAGCCGTGGCCGGCGCAGCAAGATCTTCCTGAATGCGGCCGGTTGGCATTAATTACCAAAAGCTGCTCCAATGCGAAATAAATAAGATATCTGCAGTGATTACGAGAGCCAAGAATGCATTGAGCACACACCTGATTTTTTAATTAAATCTTGAACGACCGAATGGAATAAATTCATTTGCAGGAACAATTAGGCCAGAGTCAACTTGCAGCTGTTTCGCTAATTGAATATTTTTAATTTTAAATTACTGAGAGGAACAAATATATATATATATATATATATATGGTAGATACATATTTAATATATATGCGTATTACATTAATCAGTCAATGAATTTGTAACTCAAAATTTAACTATTAAACATTTATTGGAATCAACATTTTTAGGATGTTCTAAAAACGTCTTGGGACATTCGTGCCCACTAGGGTGAGCCTTAAAATTACTTTGAACTTTTTTTTTTAAAATGACACTTTTCGTGGATGAAGGCAAACTTGAGATTCTATAATAATAGTGACAATGACATTAAGTGAATCCTTTTTTCCTATTTAAAAACAATTAATATATTAAAATTGAAAAAAGCATGCAAGGGCGATTTGTACCTGTGAGAGAGGCGAAAAAGATAGAACTTGAGAGAGATACTGGGCCACTTAATTATCCACGAGGCCAATTAGGCGGCCGCTAATGGGGATCTGTGGTGAGATATGAGGGTGCGGGCTGCGGGTGCAGGGCGGCCAGTCCTCATTGCGCCTCATTAACTATCCATCAGCGCCACACGCTCTCACCAGTCAGCTAGTCAGTCTGCTCATTCTGCCAAGGCTGATTTATTGCAACCGCAACATTAAACATCATTTTATTCGCGAACCAAATGCACCCATGACTGATCTATTCATCCTCAAAGCTCATCCCCTTCGAACTTTTATTTTCGATTACATTAACAGTGAAAAGGATATGACACACTTATATGCTGATGAATCAGTGAATTACACTGATTCTGCTGATTCATCAACGTACTTGGGAAGAGTGGTATATGGGTATACTTCTAACTAGAAATTTTTTAAACAGAAGCATCTGGTAACATTAACCAGAACTTTTTTTTATAGTCTTCTTTAAAAATTTATTTCAAATTTAAATAGATATGTGTTTTAATTAAAAATAGATGGTTTCCATTACAAAAAAAAAAAACAAAAGCTGATTCCCCTCTGTGTTTTAAGGCGACTGCAAGTAGTAACGACCCGCTGTGGTAAGCCATGTCTAACGCGACAGTTCTACAAAGCATTTCCGAATGAAAAACAAATTAATATTAATAGGGTGTTCAAACTTCGCACATTTACGTATTTTGATGTGCTGATGACACAAATGTTTTAAATAAAAGTACATATCATTGAAATACACATTTTTTGTTACATTGAGGGGAGGCACCTCCGATTTCAGGGCTTCACCCCACCCCCTCCTTTACATGAGTTGCTTTTTCTGGGCAAAATATACCTCGAGGAGGTGTCTTCGAGTTTGGGGTGTTATCCCTTTAAACCTTTACAAGGGGTTTTTCATGGAAAAATACACTTAGGGAAGGTGCCTCCGAGTTCTCGGAAACTATCATTATTCGGAACGATATCCCAATTTAGAACTGTTGAAATCTTTAAAATTTAATTTTAATCATATAACTTTTTTGAAAAAATGTTGAAATTCGGCAGAGCGCCGCCGACTACTCTTGCTACTGGCCGTCATGGCTTCCGCCGACCGGGTGATAAATGACGTACTCAGGATAATTGCCTCCTAAGTTATGGCTTATGGTGCACATGAAATATGGTATCGCTCCACACGCAATTACTGCCCTGTTATTTATCTCTCGAGCCATGACTCTCCGCGGCTCTCTGCCTTTAAATCCCACCCCGTCCGCCTCTCCTTTATTCCACCCGCCGCGTTTCCTATCTCCGCTTTGTGACGTTTATGAGTCGTAATCTCCATCCTATGTGGCGTGGAATGAAGAAAAATGCTTAACGACCAAAAAATGGATTTTCTGTTTTATCGATTTGTATTGCGTGAAAAATATGCCCCTGAATCGATTAATACCAGGCTCGAGACTTTAAATCGTTTTTTCCCTTAAAAACTAATTAGGTCGTATAACATCCTGGAATTTTTATAAATTTCATTGTAAAACATATATATATAAGCAACCTTGATTAGGGGTTGTGTAGCAAAGGAATAATTAATCATATACGTTAGGTGCGATCATAAAAAGCTCTCGACAAAATCTGTACAAAATTCTCCGATCGTGTCCCGAGGAACTCACAGTAAAATACATCCCGAAAGTCGTACGACCAGGCGTAATCCGAAATAACATTTTTAATACAATCGGATAAAATTCGTATGACAAAAACCGGAGTTTGTTTCAACCAAGTTTGGTCTTGACCTCAATTTGTCGCAATAATTTAAATTTACAACAAAAAAAGTCTTTTATATATTTTTTTACAACTAATTTATATTTATTTATACACAGTTACATATTCGGTCATTACACGTATAAAACGCACGCTTAAGAGTGTTGGATCAAAGTTCTAAACTTAAAATTCAATTTTCATTTTACTCAACAAATAGTAAAAGTAGCTGTAAAAAGTAGCTTGTACTTGTATCAACTTTTGTGCTCATTCAATGACCACTTTGCTTCCTGGAAGCATTAAGTAATTAATATATATATATTTTTTTAAAATAAAAATAAATATCTATTGCAAATCATAATTTTCCACATTATAAATATGTATATAAAATAATCTCCTTCTTGATCCCCTTTAAAGACATTTAAAACCAAAATTTTCCAAATTACATAAAACCATAACTTTACTTCCTTAACTTTCAATCAAATGCTTTAATCACATAGGTGAATTGATTCGTCTTGACATGAAGAATCTTTACTTTTCGTATATCAGCTTTGAATTTTGATTATTTGAGAACTTATAGTCGAAAAATCAATTTTACTGAAATTATAAAAGTACATAAAACTTATAAAATTAAATATTTGGTGAAACCATTGTAAAAAATGAGGAAGCAATTAAATGCCTTTTTGCTCTGTAGAAGTATTATTTTGGAAAATAATAACAAATAACAATAATGAAATAATAATAAAATCTTAAACGATTTCGTAGAGATTTGAACGGATGAAATCATGCATTTGCAATAAAATATCTAATTACAATATTTTTCGAGTAAAATGTAGAACTCGAATTTCGAGTATAGAACTTGATTTGAATATCCTTAAGGTCATGTATCAGTTATCCGATCCCTACCTTACCAGTATTTTTGCTCCTAAAATGAAATTTCTATATTAATTAAGATATCGAGTTGAAAATTTGTAAAATTGAACTAAATGCATTAAGATATGTTTATCTGGTCCTAAATATTTCCTTACTTTTTACAAATTTTCAACTCTATACATATCTCAATAAATCTACAAATTATATCGCCAGATATCGCAAAGGAAAAAATGCGGATAAAGTAGGGACCGGATAACTGATATATGGACTTAAAAGCTTCTAAATAAAAGTCTCATTTCAGTCCGGTAATTTTATACTTCGCACTTTTATTATTATTTTTTTTTTGAGCATTTCATGGAGATGTAGGCGCGCTTTTTTTCGTAACGCAATCCAATATTTATATAAGCAATGATTACAAAAGTAAATAAATAACTGGAGATACTAATTCTGAAATTGAATTTCAGATAATCTTCTCTGGAATGACCCATACGGGCAAATTGTAAATACACATGTATTTAAATAATACACATGCTTGTGAATTCACTTCTTATTATACAAATCAAGTAGTATCAATTAGCAAATCTCTACTCTTGGGCTAAAATCATTCCACTCGTAAGAATGTTGTACAGTTAGTTGTAATTAAAAATATTCGGGTCATTTGAAATGTATTTATCGAAGATACATTTAAAAAATGACGGTGCAGGAAAATGGAACGCGTAGCTTAGGTCAGTCTTTGTTATTCACTCTTCTTTTGAATTCTTTCGACTGTTCTCTCCGATTCCTTCGTTTATCGGTGTCCCTAACCTGTCGTCGACGCAAGAATTCATATTCGACATCTTTCTCGTCCATCATCGAACAAAGGAGTGAAGTGCGTTGTAGTGAAAATCTCTGCACAGCGGATCATTTTAACACTTTAGGTCTTCCATTGCACCGTAATTGGCAAGAGATTTTTTTATTCTTAAGGCAGTCAATCTTGCAGCAGCATTGTGATACCAGCACTCTTTCATGACCTTCGACATCACATGAAGGGCCTGCACATAAAAATGACATACAAGAAGTTTTTATCTAGATATATAACCAGAAATAAATGCATTATTAAAAAGTGATGCAAGGGAGTAGTCCTTCCTCTTTTCGACTAAAACCCTTCCTCCCTTTATAACAAAAATCCCCTTCCCTTTCCATCCTGGGAAGTAGGCTGAGGCTACCCAAGGTTCTTGTATCAAGGATGTGTGAGTGTACACCTTAACCATGCACCTGGTCAGAATATATTTTCCTTCTCCTTGGATTCTGTCTCTTCAGTACGGTCATCAGTTCCTCTTTGGATCCCGGTAGTAAGGCTATTTATATTTCTGAAGGACAACGATCTACACCACCTTCATAGCTATCCCCTTTACACTTGCAAAGAGGGCAAGCCTTGCTTAGCAGTATCCAATTTTATGTTATCAAGGTTTGACTGCCTGCCTTCATTGAAAATTAAACTATTTTTTATTAAAAATGAATTTTACTCACATCAATCGATTGCCATCGATTTGGTATTGACGGTCTCTGCCTATCAGTGCAAACGACTTTGCGCATTTCTTCAATTGTAGGATCAGAGGGCACTAAATCGTAAAATGGAAGTTGGTAGTCATCGTGAATGCCTCCAACATTACATCTTCTTGCGATTTCCCATAGAATTAAACCAAGAGCGTACACATCGGCTCTTTTGAAAGAATCAAAGTGATTCATATTTATCGTCTCT
This sequence comes from Synergus laeviventris, assembly GCA_032275145.1. NCBI lineage: Eukaryota > Metazoa > Arthropoda > Insecta > Hymenoptera > Cynipidae > Synergus > Synergus laeviventris. Next base: position 4,101,097 of record JAUESI010000036.1, read on the forward strand.
TCTAGAACCTGAAAATCCACAGTTTTTATTACTTTATATAAATTATAAAATATGAATTTCAGAATTGGATTAAAAAATTGTTTTTAATTGAAAAGAATTTTACTAAAGTCATAAGGAATCAAAATAATTCAAGATTGATTCCAGGTGAATAATTCAAAATAATTAAATAGGATTCAAGCAAATTAAAAATCATATCAAATTTTTTTTAAGAATTAAAAAAATATTCAAAGCGAATTCAAAGTAAATAAAATTACCGCTAGCTATTTGGTGCGGGGTACTTTGTTTACGTTATAAACTTGTAATTTTATTGATGAAAATTTACCTCTGGTGCCATATAACGCTTTGTCCCTACTCGATTATTCAACTGTATATCCACAGTATCAGTGATAACATCATGTCTAACTGCCAGACCTAGATCACCAATTGCGCACGTTCCATTAGTTTTCACTAGGATGTTTTTTGATTTCAGGTCTCTATGGGCAATCGCTGGCTTTCCCTGTGTACCTACTATCTCCATATGAAGATGTGCTAAACCTGTGGCTATTGACAGAGCCATTCTGATCATTCCATTTGTGTCTACTGTAGACCTGTTGAGGTAGTCAAAAAGAGAACCTTTCTCGTGATAATCTGTTATAAGCCAAAGCTGCGTCCATGTTCCATTGTCTGTAATAAAAATCTTCCATTAGTTTTCTCAAGTAATTTTTTTAAAGAAAGAGATGTCAAGAATTTTATAGAGTTTCAAGAGAGTCAAAGAAATAAAAATCAGGTGAAATACGGTGATTTTTTCATGAAAATAGGGAATTTTCTTAAATGTCTTACTTTGTATAATTATTCTTATGACAGAAATTTACCTTTATTGTCTGCAGCGATGAATCCGAGAATGTTGTCATGTCGAAGCATCACTGTTTGGTAGATCTCAGCTTCTCTAAACCAGGATCTCTCCTCTCGTGAGCTGAATATCTTGACAGCAACATTTTCTCCCCGCCAACGTCCACGCCAGACCTCACCAAATCTACCCTTTCCGATGGTTTCAACCAATTGGATCTGACGCGCTATGCTTCGTTGAACCAGAAGCGGTAAACCTACTGGAGATTTCAACATATTTATGTATTGTATACACATAGAAAGATATATAGATAGAGATTTTGAAGTATAGAAGAATTTGACTTACCAGAACCACTGCCACTTGTTGTCATTTCCAACATATCCCTGATAGTGACACCTCCAAGAATAGGTCTATCCGGAGCTTCCATTGAATCATCTGGAAAGTGTCTAGCTGGTCGTTTTCTTGTCATGTGAACGTGATAGACAACCATGGCGATAATACAAATCACGCAGATTGGTAATGCTATTGTCAAAGCGGTCTGCCAGGTTTCCCAAGTAGTCCTACCTCCATTTGGCAGCACTTGGATCATAAAAACAATGTTATATTTGTTGAAAATTTACATAACAATAAAAAATACGAAAATGCAACCTTAGCGAGACACAATGCACAAACTATTGCAAAAATAACTTGCAATTATTTAAGCGATCAATCAGCAAGCTAGTGAGAAAGTAAATGTATGCTCTTATACTCATTAAAATTAACCAGATTTTCTACAGATGATAATCACATTCCAGTATAATATAATACTATAAAAAACCTGTTAAAATTTCAATAAAGCTGACTCGTAAAGTTTCCCACAATTTTTATTATATCAAGAAATTTTGAGGATTAAATAATACAATTCAATCAATTCTGTGATTAAGACTGATAAGATTTCAAATCAAAAATCAAATTTTCTGGGATATTTACCCTTAAAAATTTCAATTTGAACTAAAATTTTTTAAATTAAAGGATTCTGAATAAAATTTTACTTTATAAATTGAAAACGGTGATAAAGGTGTAAATAACTGAAAAAGGTAAATAGGTAACGACCTATGATTACTGCTATTATTTCTCCTTAAAAAGGACTTATCTGGCTTCTTTCAATGAATAAAGGCAAGGCTCGAGGCAACCAAATAAGTAAAAAAATTAATAAAGTGTAAGTACAGTTAAACCAAATCCCTCAATTAAACATGCCCATGCAATCAATGGAGGATGATAGTAGGATCGTCAGGGGGAAGGTAAAGGTAGTTCATAACTTAATTTCGTAATTCAAGGCATTTATTTACCATACCATTACATCCTTTGATATGTATTCCTCGTATTGTATTTTGTACGTTTGGATACATTTTCTATAAATCAAGATGCAAAAACTTGAAAATTTTCCTCGCTCTAAAATAGTAGGTTACGATATTTTTTTATAACATGTGATATAACTTTTTTTAATTAATCAAGATAACAATTTATGTCTGCAATCTCGCATTTTTTATTTCACCGTTACAAGAGACTAGCGAAAAATCGTTTTGCTCTATGATTGAGAAACATAAAATTGAACGCGGACTGCCAACATTGGGGCTTTGCCTTACCTGTACTTGGTAACAATAACACATTTTCTTGGCTTGTAAACAATAAACTAGATGCTGTTAAACAATACTCAAGTAAAAACCACACATCAAATGTTAGCAACTGGACAAAACGAGCACATACGTTCCAAAGAGATTATAATAATCTCATCCATGTTCTGACCTCAAAATTCCATCTTCACATTTTGCAAAAAAAAAATTTTAATTAAAAATTTTTTCGTTCTGTATGCATATTACTATTTGAAAATTGAATAGCACTACATAGTGAAAGAATATCTAATTATAATATTTCTTTAGTAAAATGAGATCAAATTTTGTAGTTAGAAAATGGATCCAAGCCCTTAAGGAAGATGAGGAAAATTTGAATACAATATAAGATTTCAACAACTGGTATGCCAATATATGGAAATTTTTGGTAATTTGTTGTAAGTTACCATAAATTATGTCAAAATGCGAGCTAACAGGTGTATATTTTTTTATTATTTACTTATCACGTCACTGTTTATTCCCTAGGAAGAGAAAAGTAAAGATTTAACCCCGTTTAATAGGCATAAAAAACGGTTGAAATCATGCATATGTTATAACATTTCTTCTTCCGTTCACGTAAATGTTTCTTGCTCAATTGATGATAAAATTACAGATATTTCAAAAAAGTTATTATTATATATTCTAGTACGTGCATGTCTTCATATAATTTCATTAAGCTTTCAGAGAAATACACTGACCTAATTTTATTATTTAACTTTATAAACTATTATTATTTTAATAGATATAAATTTCTTTCTCGTCAGCTATCTTAAGTTTCCTCGCAGTTTCATATACAATGTTCTGAAATGATGAAAACGCATGTAACCTGTGAGTGAGATGGTGATAACAAATAGTGAGCCCAGACGCTTCACAAAAGCTCCATTAGAAAATTTCAAGTCATCATATTTTCAATTGTTTATATTATCAAAAATTTAATAATAATAACACAAAGACTGCTTTTTTCAAATTAAATTATATAAAAATAGATGCCTAAATTTTCAAGAATATACCATAAGATGACCCGAATCTTTTTATTCTCTATTTAACAATAACGTTTCACTTTTTGAACTCCATGTATTTTTAAAATTTATTCTTAGGATTCCATGTATTTGTTATGAAAAATAATATGTGAAATCTTTAAAAATCCTTTCAATTTTGAAATTTTTCTCCTTGAAGATCCCAAAACATACGAGTTTTTTTATTATAGATCATGTCGCTTCACATATAATTAAATAAAACAGAAATTGAATAACTTTTCGTATCATTTAGTTAAGATGCAGTACAATTCTACTTTTTTTTTATATAAACACAGTCTTTGTGCTAAAAAAAAAATTGTAAACGAAAAATGTTATCTTTGGTGCGTACCGCGAGGAGTTCGCTCCACCAAGAACTTAGGAAACGAAGGCCTTAGGTCGCGGTTGCAGAAATCATTGTGATCACAACAAGTTATCACGTATTCATTGCCTTCGGGACCACGGAGCGTCTCATTAGTCTTGCACCAAATCGAGTATTCGGAAGATGGGAAGAACCGCGTCCTATTGTAACACCTGAGAACAGTTTCACCTGAAGAATTTCTGATTCAAGTGACTCAAGTTTCGACGTATCTGCAAGGCTTTTCAGCCAATTGTAAGAAGCGCAAAAGGTATCGGAAAAATGAAAACGTGATTCGTTTCTTTTATAAGGACTGAATAAAGAGTGGTTGAGGTGCATTAATATTCCCTAAATTCCATTCGTCATAAATTTCCTCTATCCGAAAAAGAATTATCATCCCGGTAAAAAGGTGTGGATTGAAATGAATTAAAATTATTTCAAAAATCTTACTGAATAGCACAAAACTAAAAAATTTTCGGAAAACTTTAGTATTTACTCCGAATTCTTTGAAATTGTTAAAAATTAAATTCTTTTCGGCTAATCTTCGTGACGTAACCAACGAATGTTTCAGTTACTATATATCCTTAAAACTATGCAGAGGAAAGATAAAATAGTTGACAAATGGATTTGAAGAAATATTCATGCTCCTCGATTTGGTGAAAATTAAATATATTTCAAATCAAGATTTGGTCTAAATACGAATGCTTTGTATTCATTATAAATCAATAAATCGTATGTAATTATTACTATGCTGAAAAAAATGAGAATTTATTAAAGATGGTAGAAATCAGTCGCTTTAGGAAAATGTCTTAAATTAAAGGATTTTAAGGATAATTAAAGGTACTATAGGCTACAAGAATGCTTTACTTTGAGGATTAAAAGGTTATGCCAATAGATTATTCCGTTGTAAGCTGCTGAAAATAAGGAAGTAAGTTCAGAAACTAAGTATAAAAGCTACTACATTAAGATCAAGAAATAAAAATGACAGACATAGAGTAGCTGAAAGGGAGAAATGCAATTTGTTAAAAAACATTATACGAAGTTTGCAACAACGGTGACAATTAATTATCACAGTTAATTATCTTTTTGTAGAGTGTGCATCGGTTTTTTACAGGCACAAACTTGCTAGAATTAATAAGTCGCTGTAGGAGGACATGCGTAGAGAAAGCTACGTAGAAGGTGCAGGATAATGTGAAACGCGGACGTAATTGACGCAACATTTCAAACATCTCTTGTTCTAGAATTAGACTAATTGAAAATTTTAACAAATAAATTGCACAGAAAGAGTAATACTCTTATTTACTCTTGGTGATTTTTTTTACAAATTTTTTTCCTTTCACCCTTCCCTCTCCCAATTTTATTGGAATGCCCAAAATTCAATTTCAGTTTCTTCATTTTACTTAAGGTCATGTATCGGTTATTTATTTTTTTTTTTTGGAAGCCTTTCGCATTCATCGCGAATTTTTGGAATTGACTGTAAATCATTTAAGTCTTTCTCTTAAATTTTGAGATCATTTCTTTGGGCATTCGAACGACGTAGAGCCGTAGAAGAGTAAATAAGGATATTGATATTTTTGATATTGTGTATTTTTTTATACTTTATTACATGTATGATATTTCAAATATTGCGATTACAGTCCACTATAAACCTCAAAATTCAAATTCGTTATTTCACTCAACAAATATTAAAATTAGATAAATTTTCGTTCTGTAACGGTACTAATTTTTCTAATAGAATTATGTGTACTGAGCGGAAAAATACCTAGTTTTAATACTTTTTTTTTTGTAAAATGAAAAGATTGAATTTTGAGGATAGAGTTAAAATTCTTCGTTTTTTGCAAAAAGTATTAAAGTAAAATATTTTTTGCTTTATAGAACAACTTCTAGTTTAAAAAAGAGTAGCGCTACAGAGCAAAAAATAACTAATCATAATATTTATTAAATAAAATGAAGAGATTAAATGTTTAGGATAGAACTTCGACCTGAAACCCGTAATATTGTAGGGAAAAAGTATTAAGTAGTGGCAAAAGAAGTAAGAAATCTACCTATTTACATTATACATAGTAGCTGTATTTTCTATTTACAAAGGACGCCCTTCTGCTCAGATCGGTTTACAGTGCATTTGCGTAGTCATCTACTTTTGCGTAAGTGCAGAACATGCTAGTGTCTCTCTTCAGGGCCTATAATGTTTTGTAATCAAAGTATGAAATTCAAAATCAAAAAGTGTGCCGTGAAAAATTTACTTAATTACAATGAAAAAGTTCAAAATTGTACAAATTTGAACTAACCTAATAATTAAAAGAATATTTCGATAAAAGTACAAATTTTTTTCGTTCTATGCACATTCGTAGAGTTGACGAATAAGTACCACTAAAAAGCAAAAAAAATTGATTAATTTCTTTATTGATCTCGTAATTATTCTTAGAAATTTCTTTAAATCTTTTGAAACTTTTATTAATCCTAAAATGTTCCTGAAAATTTTGTAGATCCCGTGAATAGATCCCAAAATAATTTTAAATGTTTTTAAACTTACTAAAATTCGTATTAAAATCTTCCGAAAATTCTTGTAATCCTTATAAATTTTTGGAAAGCACTTAAAATATTTAAAAGTGAGTGTTTTCTTATCGAAACAGTTACAAAAATGGTTTCATGGCTTCTCTTTTTCTATGTAGTGTGCGTGTGTAGAGACAGCAAATAGAATACAAAAAGTGTGTGGTCAAATATTGAAAACATTTTAGGCCCTGACTCTCTTGAGCTTGTCTAATATATCGTGATAACTCACGATTGTGAGAGAAGATCATAGAAGTAACATCGAAAATGGCTAATCTCCGTAGGTGGCACAGTCATGTATATCTTGTAAGTAGTGTTGTAAATAGTCTTGTGAATATTATTGTAAATATTGATGTAAATAAACAGATTTTTTTTAAATGATTCAAAATACAAACCTTTGAAACTTTTTGAAACCCCGTGAAATTCCTTTAAATTATTTTAAATCCTTTGAATTTCTTAAACATTCTTTAAAATCGCTACAAATCAGTTACATTCCTTAAAATTATTTTAAATCTCTTGAAATCCCTTGAAACCACTTGAAATCCTTGAAATCTGGTACTCACTCAAAATTCGGGCGATCATCGCCTCGTTATCCTCGACAATTTTAGAATCCTAATTGAATATTGAATGTTAATATATTAAATTTTAGTGAAGAGAGTATATGGTAAAAGAGTAAGGAAAGTGTGTTTATAGATAATAGACGTGTATGTAAATTGTATAATAAAATAGCGAAAATGTAAAACACGTGCCACCTCCGGAGTATCTTGTAGTCCCAGGACAGTAACTGTACCTTCTTTGATGCGGGGTTGAAGCAGGGGTTTCAGATCACGATTGCAAAAGTCCTCTTTGCAGCACTCGATGACAAAGGTCGTATTTACCGAATCGCTCGTCATACAGAAGATCAGCGGCTCAGGCTGCGACGGCGACAGTTGTTTTTTCACGCACCTTCAAGTTCATTCCAAGCAGCATATTTAGAAAAACTATTTCGCACATTGCGCAGTTGAAAGGATACGAATATATTTTTTATATTCTTTCTCATTAAGTAGAATTTCTAAATTTCTAAATTTCTAAAATTAAATTAAAAGCATCAAGGTACGTTCAGCAGGTCCTAAATATTGACATTGATAAAAAAAAGTTATTTAGAAAAATGTCTTCTATTTTACTACACATCTATGAACAGGTAAACGTACATTAGCATATTTTCTTTAATTTTAGAAAATTTCAAATCGATATCTGAATAAATGTAAAAATGGCATAACAGGGAAAAAATGCCAGTAAAGTAGGGATCGAATAACTTATAAATGCCCTGAAATTGTAAAACTTATTGAATTGCAATTTTCAAAACCCCAAACACTCTAAAAACCTGGTAACAATCTCTAGCGTCTTCAATATATCTGTCGAATTGTCAAATTAAATTGTTCTAAAATATAGTTAGGAAATGTTAAGTAAGATCCTCAGAACCGAATTAAGAAGAATTCTTCAAGATCTTCAAACATTTGCGTTTTTTTTATCATGAATTCAAACAGTTATAGGAATCAAGTAAAAAAAATATTTTTTAAAGTAGAAATGCCTTAAATTTAATGAACTAGATTTTCCGTCAATTAAGAAGCTTAAATTTGCTAATTTATTTACTTAAAGGCGTTGTTTCCAAGTTCTAATTTCAAAATTCACTTTCCTCATTTTATGAAAAAAATATGAAAGCTGGACATTTTTTCGCTCTGTGGCCTTAATTAAAAAAAATGAATAGCGTTGCAGAGCAAGAAAATATATAATTATATTATTTGTTAAGTGGAATGAAGAAATCGAATTTAAAGATTAGAACTTGGATCCAACAACCTTAAGCTTTAAGCTTGTCTTGTTTGGGGCTAAATTTATAATAAACCTGGAAAATATTTAAGTCCTCTAATTTTTTTACTTTCTATTTTCAATTAATCAATATTTCTGCTGTTTCACGTAGCAAATTTGATTTAAATGATACATAGTAGCTAACTTTCCACTAAATGGATCTGTAGAAGTTCACCAGTCGTTATTTAAATTTCATTACTCACAGTATTTTTGCAACTCACCCATTTTCTGTAAAATAGGCATGATTTCGGCTTCCATAGAATTCACGTTGAATTCCAAAGAATTTACAAGGAATTCCAAATCATTTAAATGAAATTATGATGAATTCCAAAGGATTCAAGGTAAATTCCTCAAAAACTATTGCGGAAATTATGCCTGTCACAAAAAAAATATTTATACCACCTAACGTATTGCTCTTTCATTTGTGAAACCTGTTTCTAGATTAGAAAATTGTTTTAAAATCATATTTAGTGAACGAATTTTTGGTTCACACCTATAACTATTTTTGCTCTCCGTGTGTGTTTCACTCATCTAAAATAAAAACGATTCATTGACTGAAATATCGGGCTGATTAGAAAAAATCAAAGAACGTATACCGTTTTCTTCATTAGAGTTAATATTAATAATAGTTATAAAAAAACATCACATAAATTGGGTTAGTTAACACACTCCATACTCTGCACTGCAAATTTATCAAAAATAAACCAAAATCAAGCGAAATAGGAATTTTCATTTTTAAAAGTTACACCACTGGCTAAAAATTCGAGTCGAAATCCTATCTGAATGAATCTAATATAATCCGAACTAATCCGAATCAATCTGTATTTTCAATCAGAATGACTCCGAATGTTCAATTCAAACGAATTTTCGGACTGATTCACCAGGGCAACTTAAAAAAATGTATTTCAGTTTGAAATTGAATATAATTCTAGCATAATAATTTTTTCAACTTCC
>JAUESI010000036.1:4110391-4147477 GCA_032275145.1 Synergus laeviventris
TCACCAGGGCAACTTAAAAAAATGTATTTCAGTTTGAAATTGAATATAATTCTAGCATAATAATTTTTTCAACTTCCGTTTTCGAATGTTTATTTAGTTTCACAGTAAAAAACTTCACTTTCAACTCCTCGCTTGCGTTTTTAAATTGAATGTATATAATCACATAATTTTGATGAATGAAACATCTGTTTTTCAAGGAATTTAGTAGAAAATAAAAGAGTTCAAAGGATAGCTTCTCTTTTACTGCGATCAGAAACGCTTCACACGCAAATTACTAATTCTCACAGCTACGTAATACCTGGACTAGGAAGTTTTAAATTGATGTTGCAGAAGTTTCTATCATCACAATACGCTTTGGAATCACCGGCTTTCAATGGTCTTTCCGGTGGAAACCATTGACTTCTGTCATAACATCCTCTTAAAAAGAAAATAGTTTTTATAATAATTTATAAAGAAAAATTAACAAAATATTAAAACAGTTATTTGAAACTGAAAAAACTACCGATCGCCTTTTGTGGGAAATACCTATGTAAATCACATTGCAGTCATCACACGACAATTTTTAGCTAAAATTTTGGTCCTAAATTGAATATGAAGGAACTGGTAAATTTAATACGAGCCAAATCACGTTTATATGGTATACATACATGAGAATTATTTTTTAATACAATTGAATTTTCGAATTTTTCTCAAAACAAACGCAAGATATGAAGAAATGTCAAGAGATATCAAGAGATTTCATGGAACTTTAAGGTATTTCAAAACTTTTTTAAGAAGTTAAAAAAATGCAACCTTACAGATTGAAATGAGGTGAAAAGGTGACAAATCCCAAAAATAGATTAAAGAAAATGAATAGATTATGGCCTGTGATGACTGCTATTGTGGACTCTCCGTAATGTCTTCAAAAAAATTGATTCCAATTAATTATACATTCTCTTCTCACTTCATGTCTTTTTCCCTGAAAGCTAATTCTTTGTCAACTTCACTTCTTTCTTCCTAGAAGTTAAAAAAACCGCATCACGAACCAAGCGAAATCGGTTGGAATTTAACAAGTTAATACGGTATTCCTGTTACTGCACGACATCAAATTATTTTGTACCGGTTTGACGAAGGCTTCGGATGGAAATCCTATCCGAATTAATCGGATTTATTCTGAGCTAATCTTCGAAAATCTTCATCCAAGCAAATCCGGACCAATCTAAACGAATCCGAATTCAATTTTTAAAGGGGATCGGATTGACTAGGATTGTCTCAGATACAGATTTCAAATTGGCTTAGGTTCATCCGGATAGAATTCTTAACGAAAAATTTCATCAGAGATTATAAATATTGTCGGTTTCCGCGATGCTTTATCTATGAAAACAAAACCTAAGAGAATATTTTTCGATATCCTTGAATTTATTTACCCAATTGAAAATCAACAGTGGTAAAATTAGAAATCTTATCAACTAATATGGTTAATGGTTTTAAATTCAGTGAGTCTAAAATGTAATAAAATTTCAATCCAGTTATTGTATCGGAAAAAAGGTTTTCACCCTAAAATACTGGAGGAAGATTGTTTGTTTAAAATAGGTTTCAATTTGACCTTTTTATAACTACCCTCTCCTCATTTTCCGCGAACAGTCTGGCCATGAAACACAGATACTATCGTCATGAAACAAAATATATTATACGCTGTAATCAACATTGATGAAAAGCAAAAAATGGTCGTTTACCTACAAAAAGTTGATTAAAAGTTCATTTAAAGCGAAGAAACATTCCATATAGTTCATTACGGAAATGAGTTTACCTGTATGCATGAGTAACAACACCGCGATCCAAGCTGGTGCTAGCGAAACAATAGCCATCTGTAACGCATGTGTGGTTGTTCTCTGTGCAAATGTCGCAATGACATTTCAAACCTGTAAATAGTAAAAAATATAAATACCATCAAAATATCTACCAACTAACAAGAATAGTATATTAAGCACGTATGATATTTTTTGTAGGCAAATGTTACGTACAAATGTTAAGCGTGTTGAAACCAAGTTCTAACTTTAAAATTTAATATCCTCATTTTACTCAACAATTTTATTGATTTAATATCTTTTCCCTTTTTACATATACTCGTTTTAGAAATATAATCGTATCTATAGATCGAAAAATGTTTTATTTTAATAAATTTTACTGAAAACCAGTAATTTGAAATACATAGCCTTGGTCAACGGTTAAAAAAATTGAAAATATGGTGTGAAAGAATAAACAAATTTTTTTTAATCCTATTTTGATGATAAAAAAATCTAAATTTTGGAAACCGATTGAAACAAATCATTCCTATTTAGAAATACGTCTGTTGAATCCGCATTCTTACAAAGTCTAATTCAATAAAGCAATATTGTTCAATCGTTTCTTTTTTTCGGGGTTCGTGTTAATTTTTTAGTGTTTTGTTAATTTGTCTCTTCTCTGCGAGAACGTGAGCCTGACATAAATAACAAGAGAACAATGCTAACAAATAAATAGCGAACCACCTACCGTTGACAAGTAGCGGGATGTGAAATAAACACAGAAGTGCTATAACGACTAAGTGCGCTTGCATCTTGTAGTAGAGTGTCATCTTTTTTCCTTTTGTCTTCCCTTTCTTGACAAAACAAGATCATAAATCGTTGACTGTTCGTCCAGTCGCTTCACTAGTATTAATCTGTATTATATTATTGATATCCGATTTCCGAACAACAACAACAACAGCAGTAGCAACATGAAGTCGACCTTATCATTTTGCCCTCCAGAAGATAAACAACTCTCTTCGTAAATTCGTACTCTTCCTCGTTATAGCGTAAAACACGTGAAATACACCGGCCGAACACCTTCGACAATTCTCGGAATTTTCAGGAACCTCATTCGCGATGCGCCACTAGACGATTTTATGTAGATATTAGAATCACATTGTGTATTAACTATCTACTTCCTTCATAGAATTCAAAGATCGCTTCTTCAACCTCAAGAGTTGAAATTGATTTAACTTCCTAGATATTTGATGGAAATTTTGCACTTCTAATCGCACTCGCGAATCTACACTGGGCATAACGACATACGGATTACGGCCATTTTTCTGTAAGAGATAAAAAAAACTTGGCGAGTAGTTGAATTTTGGCACTTATACACGACCGTTTAAAGTTTAATGTAAGTTTTATAGATATAGTAAGGCCATGCAATTTTACAATCTTTCACAACTACAATTGCAACTACACTTGCATCGCCTTGCACTGTGACACATGCATACAAAATGTTTAGTGTTTACGAACATGCAACACCACTACATAGCAGTGTTGCCACAATGATCATTGAATTTGTAATCCAAGATCGTATTCAAACTTCAGAAATTGTTCTCTTGACTGCAGCGCCATGGTGACTGCGCTGCATACTAACAAAATTTTGATACAAAATTTAGATTATTGAAATTCATATTGTTTAATTCTTAAATTAAATGATATTTATTAATTAATTTAATTATTATGCACCATAAGACGTAAATTCGCTATTTCAAACGTATTCAAAAAAGTAAAATAACAAAGATAGGGTCAATTAAAAACAAGGGAAATAATCGCCAAGCAAAGTCTAATGCAAAGTTTCAGACAAATCAAGGGTAGCTTCTAATGATTGTGTTTTGCGTTGCGCCATAACGAGAGAAAAAGAAATATACTTTTGTCCCTTTTTCTCTCATTATAACGCATTACGCAACGCAAAACGCAGTCGGGCAGAAAACGCCGATCTATCTGCCTCTCTTACTCTTACGATTTTCTGCTATTTGCTTCGCGTTTTCTGCTGCCATGGAACGGCACCCTAGGCACCCTAAGCTCCGAGAATTTCTCGCGAAGCATGAGATCGCAACAAATTATTATTATTATTTTTTTTTTTTATTTTCCTCAAGAATTTTTCAAACCACATATGATCTTTTCTAAGGGAGTGTTCAAATCGTTCAAATGAATCAAATGTCGCAGTTGTCCAATCGATAATAAAGAAGAAATTTTCTTTACCATCAAAAGAATTCACTATATTCAAATGAATAATTTTAAATTAACTTTATTTTAACTAAAATTATGAAAGATTAGTCTCTCTCACTCCCTCTAAAATAAAATAAACTGTTAAATTTAATTCGTGACGCAAAATAAGTGACAAATTATTCAAATTAAATTGAATATTTGACTTGTCGGTTTGAGCGGGAAAATATAAAACTAAACTTGAAATCCAGACTTGCTGCAAAAAGGAGAATAGAAAAAGAAATTTTTATTCCTAAATGTTTCAAATATCCTAAACTTTTCCAATTCAACATCTGTAGAGAGATCAATAAATTTATGTCCTTCTTCTCTCGAGGTAAAGCGCGCTTGGGGGTGAAATTCAAATAAACATTTTTAATGAGCACGTGCTCATATTTTAATCATTATAAAAATATTGATATTTCAAAGAAAATTTCTATATTTCTGTTGAGATGAAAGTTTTGGATAAAATTATTTTATTTGCTCATTTTCAATGATTTTACATTAAGTACATAATACAAATTCCAAATCTATTCGGTTCTTGAAAGAACAGAAACTCTTGTAAAAAGGAGAGGATAAGAAACTTAAAAAGGCATTTTACACATAAAATCTTTTTAATATTCTCCTGTTTAAGTTCATTCAGTCGTCGTGTTGTATACAACGTTTGGTGCCATTAAAATTTTGATTTCACTACATAAAGTAGGAAACATTTTTAAAAACGTTCCCATAATGTTTAAAAATCTACGTTAATCAATTACAGTTTCGGGATCTTTATTATTATAATGAGTAACCTGTGCAATTTCCATTTAGACAATTGCGTCAGTGATTCATTTTTTTTTATTTGTATTTATTTTACTATATCCAAACATGGACTTACATATCATAAAATTGTGCGAATGCTACACTAACACCCAAATTTTGATATCCTACTGAAATGATTTCGGTCCTTAAACAATTTTCAAAGTCGAATTTGCCACTGCTTGCCATCCGTTAAAATGTACAAATTTAATAATAATAACATATAATTATAGAAACAGACACTTATTTTAACAGTCAGTTATCGTTGATAAATTTTGAACCAGCGCAACAATAAAAATAATCGAATTTTTCGATAAATAAATACATTACATAAATTTTTTTTTTCTTTTTTATTCAAAGTTTCGCGAATTCACAATCAATTTACAAGACAGGCTTGTGATACATAAATTTTTTTAGTATCACTTCTGATGACAGTTAACGAGATTTTAAAATTGTCAAAGTCATAGTTTTAAAACCTGAAACGCATGAATATCAATTTCATGTCACCGTATGGTTTGTCGTTTACAAATATTTATTAAGTATCTATACAATATTCCGATTTTTCCTTACATAATCTACTTCTCTTAAGCGACTATTTTTACAACTAAATACATATATTATCATAGAACCAAATTCATGTTCTAATCATTAAAAATTTGGAATACCTTCGTAAATAATACATTGCAATTTCTTAGCTGGCGATTTAAAATCAATTTTTGAATATTTTAAATTAAGAGACTTGAACACAAGTTCTAATCTCAAAATTCAATGCATTCAGTTTATTTGACAAATATAATAATTAGATATTTTATTTCTCTCTAGCGGCATTCATTTTTCAAATATAAGTATGTATAAAGAGCGAAAAAGTGTCTACTTTTAGTACCTTTCGCATAAAATAAAACAATTTAATTTCTTAAAATTCTTCCATTTACGCAAAAATCATTGAAATTAAACATTTTTTTCGCTCTAGAGTTACGATTCTATTTTAAAAAAGATTAGCGCTTTTAAGTAAAAATTGAGAGATGGAATTTTAAGGCAAGAATTAATTTGAAAAGAGCCTCGAATCCAAGTAATGTAAAAACAATAAGAAGCAAAAAAATCTGTGAGATCTTTAATCAATTCATTAAATAAACTCCTTTAACTTTCTCCTCTTCATTCACCAGCTTCATACCACATTAAAATATGAAAAAATCTATTGGATTCATGTCCTTGAGAAATTTTCTAAGCTACAATAGATGCTAACTAAACCGCAACACCTTGCTTAGCGAGCAGCTGCTTCCTCTGATGGAGACTAGGTGATTCGCTCTCAATCTCGAGAGTCTTCGAACCCTCGAAGGAATTTGAGGTCTTGAGTACTTTTAAGCAAGATTTATGGGACATATCCAAAGACTTGGAACTTTTCAAGGTAGCATTAGCCAATTTCTTTATTGTCTCAGAAATTGGACACTGGATGAAATCCTGTCTCTCGTTTTCCTTAGCCTTTGGAGATTCCTTCACACCATTAGAGTTCAAGTCCAACTCGTCAACCTCTTGACTTCTACATTCTTCTTTAGTAGTAGAATTTGAAATTAGAGATACATTCGATTTTTCCTCAAGACTTGAATCTCCATCTGAAGATTCTGTCCTAAGAACCTGAGTTTCTTTTCTTTGAATCTGCATTTGAGGTTCTACAGTATCCTTTGTATTTAGAGAGTCTTTACCATCCGTTTGATCAATCAAAGGATCTTTACCATCAGTTTGATCGATCAAAGACTTTGGTGGAGCTTCGACGTATCCGCTTTCATCACTATCAACTTCTTCATCAAGAGAGTCTAAAATAAGAAAGGTGTCCTCTCCTTCTCGAAGTTCTTTGCAGACCCTTCCAGGATATCTCTCGACACCAACCTTTTGTTTTTGGAGATTCTCGAGCCTCTTAGGATTTTCTCCTCGAGGTCTGTAGTCGACGATTTCATCGAAATCTTCAACGTCCTCAAATTCGAAGAGATTAGAACGTGAGTATTCCATTTCTTCTTCCTCCTCTTCTTCCTCCATAGATTCCTCACCTTCACTCCTAGAGGAAAAGCTTTTCCTCCCGGTGGATTTCCTGCGAAAGCGAGGACTTCCTGCACAGGTCATAAAATTAGGAGACCCGTCAGAATTCCTTCTAGGACCGGATCCACTCACTATAAGGACGTCATCCGCGAAGAAGACCTTCCTCTTGCTTCTCGGGTCGGATTCGTTCGGAATGTGAGAGTCTTCAGAATTGGAAGCCCTCTCTTCACTGTTGGCTGTACTCGCGGTTTCGCAACCACTCGAAATACTCCCATTTTCATCGGAGGATTCTCTGTTAAGAACATCGAGAAGTCTTGCGAGTCTCCATCCGTCCTGGTCCTGCCAACTTCTTGCCACACTTTCTAGGGATCTAAGCTCTTCCAACAAACGCTTTTGCTCGATTTCTTCGGCGACGGTGTCCTCCTCGATAGCTGAGAGCTTTGGAGCGCTTTTAGATCTTTCTAAGGGTGGTCGGTAATTTTGACCACCAGTGCTCAAGAGGATTTTCCTTCGTGGCAAGGAGGGATTCTCGTATACAGCGTTCGCCAGAGATAATCTGAAAATTAAAAGAGTCTTAGCACTTTCTTATACGGCATAATTTATTAAATAAATTAAATAATAATCCCTCTAAAAATAATTGTAGTTACACAATACTTTATTAACAGTAATAAAGTACGATCTCACTAAAGAAAATTGTTTTAGTTAGAATCATTTTTTCCAATTATAAATTGCAATAACAAGTTTTTAAAGAAATAAATTTCGTCTTACAAAGGTGTTTACTGAGCTGTAATCATGGATCCTTTTTGCAAAAGAGCTAATCTCATTCCTCACATCCTGCCCTTTATTCATCACTTCTCTTATTACCCCTTTTCTATGCCGATGTTAGCGCGCAGTTTAGCCTTAATCACACTTATCTTTTGCATCCTCAATGTCCTTGTAAAACTTAATTTATATACCTTCCTTAGTTCCAAGTGTACTTCATCATGAACAAACAAAATCTGACGTAACGAATAAACATGATAATGAACAATCACTAAGCAACTGCAATTTTTCAATTCGATGAATACTAATTTATATGGGATCGCTTTGGACATTTTGAAACCGGGATTGAAGTAAAGAACCCACACCGAAATACCGAAGCACTTTGCGAGGCTAAACTCAATGGCCTGTAATACGATGGCCATGACATTCGACCCTATTCGTGACTCTTGTTGGCCGAGATGTTGGAAACCTAATAAGCATGACTTTCGAGTCTCGACCTCGATGCACATCAGATTTATTGTAAATTCTGAATTTCACTTGACTTCCTAATATATTTTACTTCTTTTGGCAACGACTTGAATTTTAACTTCCCTTTTTAGAATTCCTATTCGAAACTAATTTTTCACTTCTAGTTAAAGGTCAACAACTTCGAAAAATGAAACTAGAAATAATCCTCATTTTAAACACCTTTCACCTTCCTTCGGCAATTGATTGAAAGCATTCTTTTTCTTATAAAAAAATTCCTTAAAATTAGTTGAAATCTTGTGAAACTTCTGGAAAATCATCAAATTCTTCTGCGCTATTTTAAACCCCTTCAAATTTATCAAAATCTTACGGAAATCCTAAAACTCTTTTGAAACTTTGATGAGTAATATTAATTAATTTTTACGGATTCCTTCAACTGTGCTGTGATATTTACCTGGCATTTTGTCTGGAAACTTTGTCCCTTCGGAATTCTAGAAGAGCTTGATGCAGTCTCGTGTGTAATGTCGAGGCCAATCTTCTAGCTGTAGATTCCTTGGAACACAAGGCAGCGTGGCATCTCAATTCGGGCCTTAATCTGCGCCCTTCATGTCGGTATACCCACACAAAAAGCCGTGGGTGGGAGGCTGGTGCTGTACAATACGTCACTCTGTGGGCCCAATATTCCGTCAAGCCATGGTCCTTAGTTGTGGCTGTCAAACCACCGTTTGTCACTGTTAATCTCATAGAAACATCGGGCCTACTACTGCTCACATAATTGCGCCATAACGTCGATACGGGCTTTTCCACGCAGCCTTCACCTGAAAATCAAAAAATAATGCTTGAAAAATATGAAAAATATGAAAATATTACTACATAAAGCGTAAAAACTATGCCTTGTTTTGTTCTTAAAATCACTTTTATTACTATTTCATGGCTAGAAATTCCTATGGCTATTCCTAAGTCAGACGAATGAATGATTCTTAATGCACTAATAAAGATCAAATAAGCTTTGAAGATTTAGTCTGTTGCCGTAGTCACAAAATTAATAATAATAATGACTATTATCAATCTCTAGAAAGATTCTTAGTAATAATTTAGTGATATAAATAAAAGAATGTGCTAGTTGAGTAAAAAATTCTGAAAAGTCTGAACCATTTACGAAAATAGAAAATTCTACTTTAGCATCCACACAATATTTTCTCGGTATTATATGCACGGAAAATATGATTCAGCGTAATTCGAAGGAGGCGCCATTTATCCAGAAATAAACACAAATGGTGAAATCCATGAAATCTGCGAAAATTTATTGACTTTATTTATTTCCAAAAATAGATCAAATTATTTTGGGAATTCTTCTATAACTACAATTGAATAACGTCTTATGAGAATGAAATACTTCCTATATCATAATTTTTCAGACAAACTCGTTTACTATCCGTAAATATAATTAGGCACACCTTCATTTTGAATATTTGTTTGGATGATGTAAATTCATGAATTTTAGAAACATAAATTTAGTAGCGAAATCATTTAATTTCCGATGATCTTGGCCCGTTTGGCGTAGGTATAATATTAATTTGGACTGTCCTTCCGTATTTCTATAATTTCGTTCAGAGGCTTTTTGGAAAGGTGAATATACAACGTGAAGGTCATGTTTCGAAAAGGCACGTCCTTATTGATGATATGCAATATTATTAATCTATATTTACGCATCAAAGTGAGCACGTTGCTTACATTGGAACCTTGCCAGAAAATATTTTCAAGTTCTTGGTTATAACGTCCAAAATCCGATATATTAGCTATAAAAATATGAATATAAAAATATGCATTTTCATTTCAGTATCTACAGACTGAAATGACAAATGACTTATAATTGATATCAATTTCAGTTCGATTAGTCTTCTTCCGTCTTCTCATAAGGAAATAATATTCAAGTGAATTCGTGTTGATGATTATCAAATTTTCGGAAGACATTCCTCGTATCTATTTTTATTCGCAAAGAGAAGTAAATTTCGATTACTAGATTGCAAAGGCGATATTACCCGAATGGATTATTATCGTCAAATCCAGGAATTTTCATTTGGCTTGAAGCTTGAGGAAATTTAACTTTTCCTAGAAAAATATTCAATTTATAGTAACAGTTTAAAAGCTTTATTTATTTTTTTTAAAACCTATATTTGTTTCTGCTCTCACTTTTATCTCCATAGAAATGGCGGAGTGATAGTAAAGATTTGCACATGAAAGTCTCATTACAATGACAATTCGTATAGTAACTGAAAAGATACATTGCATTCCATGACGACAGGTGTTGTGTCTGATGTGAACAGAAAATAAGGGGAAAATTAACAGGAAGTCGTTCGAAAACGGTTTTGTTTTCTAAAATGCCGGAAAAGAACCGCTAGAGCTCGAAATTGTGCATTTACATATATTATTTAAGACACTTTTTCCCCATGAATTATTAACAAAAATATGATGAACAAATCGTCCATCGCACAGGCACCTTCTCTAATTTTAAAAGCAGTCTTCTGCAGTTATATTATGCGAAATTATGTATTTATCGTGAAAACTTATTTCTTCAATGTGGAGCGCTGTAGAAAGGCCGAAGTAGGGATCTTCAACAACAAGAAGATAAATACAAATATAAAATCGTGTGAAAACGCGTATACGTTTTTTTATGAACACTAAATAACATAAACTCGCGGTCTCTTAACATCTAAGATAAGACTTGGTCGAGACATGTTCCACTATACTTGTATTCCACCGGTGGGTATGACTATCATATTTTCTAAGCGCAATAATAATTTCCAATTTCAAATCGTACCTCTACTTTTTAGACAGTTAACATATTCACTTTTCTAACATATGTACAATATATGATGTGTATTGTATAAGGATAACAGTAAGCAGATAAACCTCACGAAATGAAACAAAGCGAAATCTTTCTTTTGTAAAACCATGTAATAAAATTGTGTCAATAACATACGAATCTATTAGCGATTATTCCTGATAGTGAATTATTTCAAAGGAACTTCTATGAATGAATAAAACCCTGCACTTGAAAGCTCGATCGTGAAAGTCGATTGTGAATTATTGTCAATGTATATCGAGGACAAACACATATTTTATTCGTCATTCTGAGAAATTAAATCTATATATATACTCTCGAACTGTCCTCTGGGGTTGATAAACTTTTGTGAGGCCATCAGGTAGTTCCCAGCAATCAATAATCCTATAATGTTCAAGCCTGCTGATTAAAATCGTTTAAACTTCTTGCAGGAAAATTGATTAAAAAATGCTATACAATTGTTACAGGAGATAATGCCATAATAATCAATTTAAAAGTGCGTTATATGGAATATGTAAATGATATTTTATTCCATATATTAGTGAAAATATATTTTCAAAGAATTGTTTGTAAGCGCAAATATTTGTTAATGCAAATGAATCAATACAAAAATTCGTTCATTTGAACGTTCAGAACTTTTTAGGCATGACAAGGTTGATTTATGTATTCGCATCACAGAGTGACGCGCCTAATTAAGAAAATTACGTATATCGCACTTGTCTTGGAGTACGTACGTGAACATTGATAAATATTCTGAATCTTTGACTTCTCATAACGATAATTGAGTGATAAGGTAATTCCGCTTCTACCAATTACGCCTCCATACATAAAACATGAAGCAGATAATTATTGACGATTATGCGGATGAAACTCCCTTATCGATCACGTTAAATCGTTCCGTCAGCAGAGATCAGGATATCAAATACGTCGTGCAAATTCCACTTTTTTAGACATTATGCGGTTAGTGTTTCTTTTTTTGAAAACGAAAACATGGAGAAGAACTGATTGCAAAGATTTATCTCAAATCTAGATCAGCTACATGATTCATAAAAAGAAGAAAATATCTAATCACTTCAATCAAGTGACAATTTACTTGTAAGGGGAATCCGCCAGAAAAACGTGATAAAAGTTTAATATCATAAATTTAATTCACAAATCAACTAAACCGGTTTATTTGACTTGGCATTGAGTTTGATGTTAGAATAAAATAGAATTAAAGTAAATAAATATTGCTTCCTCTCGAAAATCGAATCATCTAGAGCAACTTTCACAATTTTTTCAGAGAAAGAAAGAGAGAGAGAGGGAGAGAGGCATCAAGGTCGACAAGAGGGAATCGAATTTACTAGACGTGTTTGGAACAAAATTGGAACTAAGGCAGTATGATAATAAAGCGAGAACTTAACATTCCTTATGCAAAACAGAAGAAGAATACGGACGTTTGTCATTTTGGATTAGTGTATTCAGAACAAAAGAAAAATATAAAAGAATAATAGAAGAAAATAAACGTCGGCAAACAAAACTTTGGGGACGTCTTTTGATCTTACTTAACTTTTTTAGGCTGAAAGCGGACAAAAGTTTTTTTTTCTATCTTAAAAACTGATTGGTCTTTTAGAAATTTCGCGAATTGGGAGAATGTGCCAAATTTGAAATCTATCTTGATTTCACAGTATTTCAAGTATTCCATCATAGGATTTTAAGTAATCTAAACGATATATTTTAAAGAATTTACGAAATTTGAATTTATTGAGATTCCTGAAATTAGACAAGGAATTAGAAGCTCTTATATTTCAAAAAATTTTGATACTTAATTATTTTGTTGCATTCTTTTGAAGTCCTTCGATTTGAAATGATTGAGAATCCTCTGAATCTTTTTTAGCAAAATAAGTGCAACAATGAAAAATAGTAACAGTGAAAAGATTATGAAACACAAATTGCAATAAATTCTTCTGGTAACGCGCCGGCAGTTAAACTCGAGTGAGTAGGTAGTTGTTTCCTGAATTCGGGAGACTCTTTATTTTCATCGGCAATTTAACCAATCATTAGCTGAAGGCCATAATAGAATGATGTGTTAAAATGAAAAGGGGTAGGGAGAAATTTGTTCACAGTGCATTGACCGGACGTTGTTGCGGTCTTATAGTTAACAGCAGAGGGGGTCCCTACTTTCTCTGCATACCTTTCCCGTGAAGACTGGGTCGCTTTTAATCATCAGAAACGCCATTATTACGGTACGTTTATTCGCGACCGTCCCTCGTTTCTTTCGATTAATTAATTCCTCACTGTCGCCGGGAAACGACGCACTCGGCCCAGACATTCGCGATTCTTTTGCGAAGGTCATACCGCTACGCTAAGTATGTAACGAGGTTTAATCGCTCTGAAATGTTCTTCCTTACTCTCAACTAAATTATCGTTATGTGCATGCTTAATCCTGAATGGTATTGTTGCTCTTGAAATTTGTCGACAAGAGGAATCAAGGTTTATATATATAAGATAATTTATATGAATGCTTGTAAAAGAGATTACATATCTTTATTTATGCGCCGCATTTTTAAAACACTGAAAGCTGTTTTGGGTCGCAAGAAGAAAAATTTTTACATAATACTGGATAACTTATTCTGTAGAAGAATATCCTCCATTCATCAAAATTATGCAACAAAATATGTTAGCTGTCTCATTTTTTCTTTTACAATCTGATATTTAAGTACACAGTGTCAGTGATTGTGCGTAGAAATTGCAATGGCCTGCGTAACTTGTAATAGACGTCAACTAGGCACGACTTGCAACAATAATTGGAAGGTCCATAATAGTGGGTGCGCATGTTTAGATGGTACCAACTTTGCTCTCTGGAATTCTAATCACAAGAAGTACTGCGTACTTCCGGCTTGTGAACATAGCGCGAGTCGAGAGTTAACTCCCAATCCAGAGCGCACGTTCGATTAACGGCTCTAATTACTGTTCGTCTATAAAGTTAATGAACACGATTGCACTCGTGCATACGAATAATGAAAAGAATTTCAGGAAAAGATTGAATTAAATTACTTTGCTCGGATAACAGCTCATTCTAACGCATACAAGCAATCCTCTGCACGGATTTTTTTTCTCTTCTTTTATACCTTTATAATAGTCAAAAAAAATTAACTATGCAAAAGGCGGAATCAATTACTAACATTACTAATATTAAATTACAAAATCAAGCAGTTACTGAAGAGTTTAAAAAGTTATTGAATTTCAGTTAGTTGAATAAAAAAAGTTTTGTCATAAACCACGAAACAATTTCCACAATAGAACAAAACCACATGTTTGGAAGATTATGAAATTGAAATATGGAATTATTAGAAAATTTATATTTAGCATTAAAAATATTTCATTTTACGATTTTTTACGAAGAAACCAGTTTGCTTTTTTAAAATTATTTCTTTCAATTGCCTCCATAGTCATACAGTTTAAAACATTCTTCTTCTGGCATGGCAAAAAAGTTTTGAGTACTCGTTTATTTTCTCTTGTATCAATAGATGGAATAGCGAGTTGCAAAAGCAAATTCCAGCCTCTTAATTATTGAAAAAAAAAGAATGTGGAGAATAACTCACCTTTCGCCCATCCCGTCAATACGTTTCCAAGGTAAGCAACTTTATAACAGGGATCATACTCCGTAATGGACGCATTTCCACGGTGTCTTTTCCACAATCTTCCTAATCCTCTCTTCAGTGACCTCAAGGTCCTCTGGCCAAATTCTTTTCCAGAGGATGCATTTTGAAGGGAACCGGAAGTGCCATCCTCAACAGGGTCAGCGACAATGTCTCCCATTGCCTTCATAGTCCCGAATAAAGCAAAAGTTTTTTCTTATCAAATTTATTTTTCTTTTTATAATTTTCTTAGCAAGTTTCACTTTCACTTTTGTTAACCGCTAAAATCGCCAAATGCGTTTAGGGTTGAAAACCTTTCACCACTGAATTCTCAGACATTGCACGAACTTCCATATCACGTTGTCCGGTTTCTACTACATCGTGTGTCGCAGCCGAATCGCGAGCGGAGGTAAAAAAGCGAGCGAATTTAAGTCCCGTTCACGCAATGACTCCCTCCTACCAACTACCCAACTCCCTCTCCAATTCTGACTCTTGGCTCTTATCTGGTTTTGCAAAAAAGCACTGTTTATTTTTTTCCTGAAGTTTTTTTTTTATGGTTATTGGAAACTTTGGAACATTTTCTGAAAAAGAGGAACTTTTTCTTCCTTTTTTTACAGTCCTGCGATCTCGTTCAGACGATATTTCTATCGATTTTTTTTCCGAAGAACTCGCTTTCTCCAGTCTCCACAATTATGTCTGGTTATCTAGAAAAAGAAAAAGAAATTCCATTTAATAAACTAGTAAAACAACATGAGCGCTACGCGCGCGGTTTTTCTGTTTTACTATTCTTACAACTCCAAGTCATCAAAAGCCAATCAGGTTTGAACAATTGTATATATGGGAGATTTACGAGAAACTTTTAGAGAGGAACCTCTTCTTTAGAGAGAAATTTCAAGAGGTTTCAAGGTGTGTGTGGTGCCAGACATAAAAATAAAATCCCTGGAAGCTCAGACAATTGTTCGAAAATCGACTTATTAATCTTTGCAAATTTAAATGATTTAAGCAGATGTAAAAATAAAAAAAAATAAACAAATAGAAAAATTGTATTCGAGTGTAAACCAGTTTTCAATTTCAAAAGACGAGAATAATTAAACTTTTTTATTTCCTTCTCCATTCCTATCCTAAACTCTTCTTATTTAATTTTATCATTCGTGAATTATTTCCTTTCACACTACACACTTCAACCATTCACAATAGCACATAAATCGTTATTATTTTTCGAATTAGCTTTAAAATATGTAATTTCACGCTTTGATGCTCCTTTTCCGTGCGAATTTTGCGAGATTAAAATCAACAGTATAATTTCCTTTTAAAATGCGCTCATCGAAGAGTTCGTCAGTTTGACGCCTTTCTCAAGAACTGACATTGAGTCAGAATGCAGGTTCACACATTCACAGAATGATGAATGATCTTGAAATGTTTTAGCAGGATTATTGTTGATTTTTTTGTAGAGTACCCTCGCTTCGAGATTGATGAATAAACTTCTCGGGTGGTCAAGTACCGTAAGGTCTATTCTGAACTATCAAAAACCAAAACGTAAACAAAAAAGGGATTTTTCAATAACAATACTGAAAAGTTGATACTTGAAAAATTGACAAATAAATTGTTTTACGAGAAAAAACATTTATTCCAAAAGAAGTTTCAAGAAAAATAAAGACAGACAAACAAATGTAAAATCGTAGGCAATTATGATCGCTTCCACTATCCGGTGGAAATTGTATAATTTTCCATACTTACCGCCTTTCATATTTTTACATATTGCATAATATTTTGAAAAATACCTACAATTAGATATGCTAATGTTGAAAAAAATAATAATAGTAATAGATCCTCTTAATACTCGTTTTTTGGATGATCGATTTCAATGGTGATGACGTAATTTATAAAGATAAACTATACCTAGCATTTCGTTAACTGTTTGCAGATGTATTGTATCATTGGAAGCGTTACGTCCACGTTGATTTAAATTTAGAAGATTTTGTAAATGACGTTGATATGTTATGTCGTTTCCATGATTAGGGAGCACAATGCAATGAAGTTGAAGACTCGATAGGATTTGAAAATCGTATCTTTGTTCGTCATTATAGTATAATTTAAAAGCAAATTTAGTTTCGACAACTTTATGTTCGCAATAATAGTGAAAAATATTTATATTGAATAACTGAGACATGACTTTCAAGATTTGTTTATATCATTTCTAATCTAACTTCAGTAAATAATTTAAACCAATAAATTTCCAACATACTTTTGAAAGATCACAACATTAAAGAAGATCCTGTTTCTATTCTTTTTAATTTTTACGTGAATATATAAAATAGATTAAATTTGATTAAAATATGGGTTCCTCGTCCCTAGGCGGAAGTTCTTATGTTTCCATCTTTAAGGTTTCTTAAACCTTATGGTGAAGTGAATCATAATTATCTCTTTATTTCATCCTTGAGAAACGTTTCAGCCAAAATGTCTTATTGTGTTTATCATACTACAAATTTTGTTTACTAGTTAGAATCTATGAATTGTGCTGCTGTATCCGGTTTAAGAATCAGGACAAATCGTCTACTGCTGCGTTAAGAAGGCGCGTGTATCCAGTGTCCTTCCTTCATTTTTATGAAGCAACAGACTCACAAAGTCGTAAGGCTGCAGATATACGTGCCGAGAATTGTAAATTATTGGCCAGTATAGGTTGAATGTTGTCAGTAGGACCGTGCAATTTTTCACGTCGTCATGCAAAACGATGCAAACGAACCCATTGCCCGAGCCAAAACGACCAACTGAAATCTTCCAGGATTCCAAGGAGAATTTATTCCGATTTCAATTCGACATTACGATTGAATGTGAGTTTTCCATACACATCTAACATTCGCAATTTATTATCATTTACCGTACATGTTAAATACATTTCAGTTTATCGCAACTTCTGTAATCGTTTTCATATTTTAACGATCAAATTCATCTAAGACTTTCTAATCATAGAGAAATAGAAATAATGCTCTAAACAAAGTACATGTAATCGAGTAACATAGATTAGAAAAAAAACATTAGAATTTGCTTTATATTTCCGGCTCAGTTAATTATCATTTGTGTGAATTTGGAATTGAAAAATTGTAGAAGACAATTGTGTATCTAGAAGACAATTATACTCTTGCTGACAGGTGATTGTAGATGAATAACTTGTGGATAACAATGGAACCTTTAACAAATGGACTCCTTCCAACGGATAACAAGTGACGCAAAACATCTTCTATTCAAATATTAATTTCATTATTGACTCAGTTTGCAAAAAGTAGACTGTAGAATTATACTATAAATGGACCAATTATACAAGTAACTCCGACTTGGATTCTGAGGTACATTTTTATATAGAATTTTCAATATTTAAAAAAAAGTATCAAATAAAAAATGAACAGGGTCAAATAATTGACCTTCAACATTTATGTAACTACCTATTTAAAATGGAAACAAAACTCGAAAATAAAACAGTTCGGCTGTTATGTCAAGTAAAAATGTCTCATTCATATAATATTTTTTTTATGGATCTCGCTTTTCGCAATTTTTTAAAACTATAATTGATGAGTTTCTTGAGAGATAAGAGGGATCAAATTTATTATTCTTGAAAAGTATATGATAATTCTTTGAAAGTAAAATTTTGTTTAAGACTTTTTTGTTTTGTTCTTCATATACATATTACCCATGTAGTTTGCAATTCCCCGTCCGCATTCATCTACATAGATAGAATCTTTTGGTCCGGTGAATAATATAGAAGTATTCGATAAAGTGTAAGTTGCACGCAAGGAATCTTGGTCACGAATATAACGATCGATATGTATACACATATATGTATATCACAATCCTATGTACTTGAACAGGTTGAAGGTAGAGTGGAAAGTCTTCAGCAGGTGTTTAACTTCTATCCAGACGGCCTAAACGCCGAGGTAAGCACGGTGCAATAATATAAGAAAGAACAAGGACGACCAATTTCGGTTCAAAGATCTTTCTTCAGAATTCAACTCATAATTCAATAGTCAATAGAAAGTACCATATTTTTATTTATTTGGCAGTTAAAGAAATTTGGTTACATTTATGCATTTTAAGGGTATCTCATGTTTTAACGAATTCATGAACTTAATTCAAATGCAAAGAAGAAGAAAAATATAAATTTCTAAGCATGAATATAACTTTGCACCATATATTTAACCTGGAATAAAAAGCGTGGAATAAATCTCCATTTAAAATAATTAGATAATAAAAGATTACTAGTAATTTTTTCTTCGGAATCTACAGTTTAATTAGTGAGATCTAAAACTGATCAAATTATTATTCTGACATTAAAAAGAAAGACACTTTTCTGCCTTTGGTTACCTAACGTTACGTGAGACTGTTGGAAAAAGAGTTGGAAAATGTGAGTATAATATTCAGAGGTACTTTTTATTGCTTGGATATATTATGTACCTGATCTTCCAGTAAATCACGTTTTGTTCAGTTTTCAAAGCTTTATAATTAATGATGGAAAATACATTAATTGAAAGTGCAAAAAGTTTCTAAAACAAGACCTGGAAGAATACAAAAAATCGTTTTTAGCTGATTTAAAGAAGATGCGATTCGACCTCTGGCATTATTTCCTTATGTTCGAGGAGGAAAAAATGTAATTTATGAGCGTAATAAATGAACATTCATTGCGATTCTTCGGTGTTTTAATATTTAACGCCTGTGACGTACAGAACGGCGTTGTTTTCATGAAAATGGCTAACCGAAGGATCGCTTAACCCCGAAGCGCATTAAATAAGTGCTCGTAAATATCTCTGCGCCCTTTAATTACAATATATCTTAAGTTCTACTGCTTAACAAAATCATAAATATATCATAAATTCCAAATTTTGCAATAATCAGCGAATTCATTACTAATTTACATTTTGTTTTCTTCTTGCGTCTGTATTATTTTTCCACATGAAATAGTTCATAACATACTAATGTCGTCTCGTAATTTATGAAATTTTTTCAGCTATTCTCAAAACTATTCTTTTCATTGTAAACACGAAAAGCAATTTGTTTTCGTAATAGCCAATGAAATATATTTTGTTATGAAATAAGTCAATCCTATCAAACTGCCACTCATGAGGTTGGCGTGTCTTGAGACAATCCGAAAAAATGAATTAACCTTCGGTACATTTTTATTGGTAGTTTATTTATAATACATTAATAAGCGAGGAAAGAAAACTTTAAGGAGTTCCTGCGATCGATTATCTATTGATTCATTTTTTTGTATTTTTTATGTAGAGCTTTTGCAATATCTTCCTGGGAAGTCGAGTCTATTAACAATGGACGAAACTCTCCGATGATTAATCGCCCCAACAATGTCGTGATCCCACCTCGTGTATCGAACGGATGATTAATTTATTAATGGACTCTGGTATTATGTCATGAAACATTGTATATATAGAGAGTCTAATGTATATGCGACATCGCTGCGTAGGACGTTGTTCAGTTATTGGTATTAAACAGGTGGCGACGAAAATAAAAGGATTATATTATAGACCATGACATTTCGAATAG
Organism: Synergus laeviventris; assembly: GCA_032275145.1. NCBI lineage: Eukaryota > Metazoa > Arthropoda > Insecta > Hymenoptera > Cynipidae > Synergus > Synergus laeviventris. The sequence goes on from JAUESI010000036.1 coordinate 4,130,473, forward strand.
CTCAAATGCTATCCAACCTTCTTCGGTATTTATCTTACTTTTTACTACAGATTTGTATGCAAATTCGCTACTATACTGCACCGCTTTTTACAAATTCGCATTTAATTAAAAGAGAACTTTTTAATTCATGCCACCTAACACATATAAAGGGTATAACGCAATGTTTAATGTTTATGACATTTTACGATTTGTTTGGTATAAACAATTTCAATCTGCAAGCAATTAGGAATTATTATTTAAACTGACTAGCAAACAAACACGCGCGCGATTTTTTTTAGGTTTGCAACAACAAAATGTATGAGAGCTTTTCGAGATTTCGAGACATTTAGTTACACAACTTTTTTTTTTACCATTTTACCACTATAAGTCGAAATAAAGTTGTGTTTATTCGATTAATAATTTTACTGATGCGTTTCAGATGATGATAACCGGCTTGCATTGCATAGTAACGAATCACATCGAATTGTTTACAAGTGTAAACCTTTAACCGCGTTCTCTCCGAGCGACCCATATTTCCAGATAGGTATTCCAACCAACGGTAGTTGTGCACTTGTGATCTGTAAGAATGTGAGTATACTTATCGCGACACCTGTGCTCATGTACGTGACTCTACGTAACCAAACATCAGATGCATATTGAAACGTAGAAGAAGCGAGAACTTTGCTTCCGTTATTATTAACAATAAGAAAAATCTTCAAAGGTTATTGCGAAAAAAAGTATCTCGCATAATTTATGCACATTTGAATGTTAATCTTGAGAAGAAAAAAGTTCAATGAATACTTTACTGCGACATTTATAAATGAAATAATTGTGCTGATACTTAAATTTCTTCATGCTATAGGCAAAAAAGAATATAACTTTTCAGTCAAATATCGAAGTGATTTTAATACAAAGAAAGATATATTATTCAGAAGTATGCAAAATAATTCAGAATTTTTAATTTCTGGAATTTCCGAAATCTGAATAAGTTTCATAACGTTCCTCAATGATGAATCCCCTAAAACTGTGATGATCGCAATTAATTTGAACTTTTTCATGATCCTTTCGCGAAAGTTGGGTCATGGATAAAAACTTGTCCAGCTGTTTCCGCCGTATACGTACCGTTTCCGCAGTATTTTTGGTATAAATTTGTGAAAAAAGAGAAAGAGGGAAGAGAGGCAAGAGAAAGAAGAGGAAATGGAGCACGGAGCAGCAGCTAGCTTATGCACTGTATCTTCTCACGATTGTATGTTAAATGTATGTTAAATGAAAAAAATGTTAGTATATAAAAATTACATTTTCCATGAAAAAAAAGTTTAAGTTCACTTCTTCACTCTCGAAATAAAACCGAAGGAAGTTTTCCCAATATTCAAATTCAGGACTAATCCTTTGTTTTACTATAATAACTATAATCAGCGTATGGAATAATCGTTTAAATACGAAATTCACAAGTTGGACTATTTATACTCGTATGTTAGTTGTTGCAATGCCATGTCTACTTTGAATCATACCATGTGCAATATGTGCAGTTCGTGAATTTTGCTTGGCTAGCCGCTAGTCCAGTGTTCTGACCACTTCAGTGCTACGTTACAGATGCATTAAGCACACAAATGCATAAGTCATACATGTATTATACTGTATCTGCTCCACATGTAACCATCGGCGAAAGTTTTGCCAGAGTCAACGTCCTGTGCTGGCGAACCAGGGACGAGGTTATCAGGAACAACCCCCCATCCAACTGGTCCATTCAATTCATCAAATTCTTATTGGAAGATCGATTAAAATTCATCTTAAATGAAAATATGCAATATTGCCTTTAAAAAATGTAAATGTCAATGCAATATGTTTGTCTGTTTATCTATTTTCCAAGATTGCATAATTCCATCAACGTCGTAACATCTTATTATTTTGAACTAAATACCTCCACAGGTTATTGACAGAACTTCCGACAGAAAGTGGCTGTTATAAAAATGAACACCAGCAATATTTGAGATAATGGTACCAGCTTTATATGTATATGAAATACCACCATTATTGCTATAAGAGTTACGACATTAATTAACATGCTTTTAAATAAATTGTGAGCTGGTCATAATGTCGCGTTCAAGTACGACACGTTCATAGAGAAAGTTGAGGTATGCGACTCCGATTTTCAACAAGTTTCCGTTCACATATAATTTAAAGGAAATACCATAATCTCTTGAAGTGTTAGTAAAAGAATTACATATTTATTTCCAGAATTCTGGAAATAATTATCGAATTTTACAAGTTTTTAAAAACTTTCTTGGTCTCTGAAAATATGAACTTTGAAAAAAGCGTCCTCGTCAAAGAAACTATAGGAAGTAAAGAAACATGCGAGTGTTTCTCACGATAAAGGGCCGCTGGAACTATCTCGAATCTCGCTGGATTCTAATTGCAATCTCCTACGACCGCCTACGAGTAACCGCAGTCATTAAATTTGTGTCATTACATTCCGTGCCACGTTCTAGGACGTGGGATGTACATATTACTTGACAAACATTCGCACAACCGTACAACAAACAACTATACACGTGTCCAACGTGGATCTTCTCGATATTTGACCCTTAAAATCATTTGATTATTCCATCTGGCGCCGACCTTTCAAGTACATACATGCTTGAATCTATGGCAATCATTACACGACAGTAATAATTTTATGGCCGTGCATTACATGAACGAAATAGTCGTGACAATCTGTTAATCTTCCGACTGAATGTTACTTTGAAGATAAACCTTTTTCTTTTATTTAATTCAACCGGAACTAAAGTATAATATCTAATAAAAATGTGCTAATGGAATTTTTGTAGGACAGTGTTCAGAAAACTCGATGCATAAAATTTACACCAGGATTTATAGTACGATAATATCATATAATTCAAACTTCTGAGTCTTTTCTTCGTTAAAACCTAATTAGCGCCTTCAATTTAATACCTCAACGTAACAAACACTAATTGAGCTAAGTGCCCAGAAATCAGAGACTGATTACCAGTTATGAATTACTTCGTTATGTGACATTAACATCTCGCTAAATTTAAAATGATTACCAAAAAAATATGACATATAATAATAATTGATGAAGGTCTGGCGACTTATAAACAGTGCAAGCTTTACGATTATGTGATGGCTGAATGCATGCCTCTACGTTATCTGGAGGAGATACCGCGTGCGCAGTATAGCACTTTGATTGGTGAACGGATGAGAACATGTGGTAGCATGCTGAAGTGATTTGCCGGCAGTAATAGATTCCTTCTTGAGTTGTTTGTATGATTTTCGAGAAATACTCAAGCACTTAAACCACAGCTTCAGCATTTAACATTGTACACACATCTCCACCCAACGAGTCACTTTTGTTAACAGGGGCATGTATATTACCCTATTAAAAGAAAATAGTACCTGAAAACCAAGATTGCCAAAGTGGCCCCGACTTGTCTTATCGCCAACTATTAACCACTTGAAGAAAAGAAACGTAAAACATGTCTCGTATTGGAATATGAGGGTAATTTCCACAAGTGTTGATTATTTTCATAGAATAGAGTATAATTAAAGGACCTTGCTAATTGAAGAAAACTCGACTCATGCAAAAGAAATTGTCAATCAAAACTCCCAACCCTTTTCCGGTCGTAGCATCCGGCAGGAATAAAGTCTTTCTGGTTTTTTTCTTCTTATTATCTTCCTTCGCACCTGACAGGAAAACATCATTAAAATTTCCGTCACATGGCTGAGATTGCCAACCAATCGGTATTCAACGTTGCATTAATTCCAGCGACGCTTACAATGAGTTCGACGACGGGCGCCATTCCCAATTGTGAAATATCGAGAGTCGACTAGTCAATCTGCAGTTTGTCAACGGACGCCAACACGGAAAAGCAATTACGTTATCTTCAATGTGATTGCAAAGAAAAATGAAGAAACGATTTTAATATGCATTATTCATATCGTATTTTATAAAAGATACTCAGTTTTCTGTTTCTTAAAGCAGGTATTGGCAAAAAATGTTATTGCAGCAGAAAAATGATTGTACCATTTTAACTTTCAACTACGGACATATTCTAAGAGATTTTCATGATTTTGAAACGATTTCTACGAATTTTAAGCGATTTCGAAGGTGACACCGTGGGATTTAGTGTGAATTTATAAATCATGGTATGAGGGAGCTCTAAAAGGAAATTCATAAAATTACAGGAAACAATACTTGGAATCGATAATGCGGCCGGAAGAAGTCGTTTTTCGCTGATCGTTAGAAAGCCGAATAGTATGCGAAGAAACTCTCGGATTTCTCGACATTTTTTTCTTCTCACGCTGCTTTTGCAGTCAAGCAATCGATACTGACGATCTCAAAGACTGCATATTGCAAACGAGTTACTGTAATTTTTTGCAGTAGTTTCATTCAAATTTGCTGACCTGAACATAATGGTCAGTCTAGCTCTCGTCAGATTTCTTATGTAAATTGCTTACCGATCGAGAATCGTTTTGATCGTTTCAGGATGGAAGGAAGATCGAAATAAATGATTTTTTTCGTATCACACCAAGATGTATAGAATAGTATAAAAAATACCTCGAGAGGAGAAACTCACCTGAAACAAAAAACAAAAAAAATCTGTTAAAAATTGAATTAAACAATTTTTTATAGGCTGTAAAATATAAACTTCTTTTTCAAATTACAATTTTTTGTGTGTCTGTGAATATTTAGCAATTAAATGTTAATTTTTCCTGACTTCCCTGACTTATGACTACCCTGAATAAGATTGATTGGAATGATAATATTTATTAATTGAAGCTAAAGTAATTTTTATCGACTATGACCCGTGCAGAAATTGCCCCATTTTCCCCTATTCTAAATAGGATTCTGACGAGGCCCTAATCGGGATTGCCTTCTTTACTAAAAATATTTTTATATAATTATGCATTTATAGAGCAACGATATAGTATTGACATCTCAATCTTAAATTGATTTTCCGACCTTAAAACTGTTAAAAACTATTTTTTATGAAAATATACAAGTTGGCTATCATTTTACGAAAATTAATATTAAACTATAATACATTTTGTAATTATATAAAAAAAATTGATAGATGCTGATAAGTAAATAAATTATTCTCTAAAAAGTGATAAAACTTTTAGACAAGTGAAAAAATGGTAAAGTGTTAAAGAACAGTTAATAAAATATTTCAAATAATGAGCGTGACGCGCGTTGTGGAGTTTTGAAAAGTTTGCCAGTTTTCCAGATCAGGACCAGACTAGAATAGGGCAAACTGACCAGGACCCCACGAGACCCCTATTACAATTTCTGCATCTTGAGCATATATTATGCAGACAATCTTTAAACGCAAGAAAACTAAAACCGGTTGCACGTGAGACCTTATATGATCCCGAATATGTCAATAATACCGTGTATGACAAGCTATTACTTTTTTGTAGTTTTCTGATGTATTTTAATATTTCAATGCAAGTAGAAAATTAAAGCAGAGATATGTCATGTGTCATTTTCATGTAATTCCAATTTTAATATTTATTATTCTTTTTAATCGCAAGAAAGGTATTTTCTAAATCATGCGAATAAGTTCATTATTTCTCTGATGGAAAAGTTTGTTTTACTCTCGAGTGAAAATTACTCCAGTAATCATCTAAATCATCTCGTGTGATGCTGTGAATCTGCGGTTGATTACTCATCGTACATTGGCAACCACGAATCATAATTTTCACTCTCCTTTGATGGACACTTTCGATCTCCGTATCCTGAGCCAGCGCATCCTCTTAGATAATCGTTTCCACCGAGGAAAATGAAGAAAATGAAGGAAATAAATAAACTGTTGAAAAAGGACAAACAGGAAAGACACATGAAGTTTTTCTCATATGTGCGGAGGTTAAATGGCGAAGCATTACCTGTATAGTACAGAGTATATATGTATAACAGTATAGTCTAACATATGTTATAGTTAGTGTAGTTATAGGGCGGGTCTGAGGGCCTGAACAGCGTCTAATCGGCTGCTCTAACGACCTAACTGAGTACGCAAGATGCCCGTTAGTCATAGTTGAATCACGATACGGTGATATACACGGACCTCTTGGAAAAATTGTTCTCAAGACTTACGGCGAGTTGTACACGCGCCACAATTTTATGCCCTGTCCGACGGGTTTCCGCATTCAGAAAATATAACTACTGCGGTTTGACCCAACTCGAGATATCTTACACTTTGCAAATTACAGGCACCAGGAAATTGCTACATTTTGTGAAATAAATAATCTGCTTTGATATATGCTCGAGTCTTCGTTATAACGAGATAATTTTTCACAAAAATATGTTCCGGAACTTAAGTAATTTTGTTAATGAGTGCATAAATTTCATTTTAGAAATTGAAGAGTCTTGATTACAGTAATATATGCCTGATAAATGGATAAATCACTCAAGTGAAAAATAAAAAATTTGTGAATACTTATATATGACATACATACTCAATTTAAAATACAGGTCAGAATGGAATCCATTTTAAATTCCACGGTGAATTATATCATGAATGAACGATAAGATAAACGGAAATGATGTTATGACTTCATGGCTAATACGTTAAATAATGACTTATTCTTCCTTTTCGTTTGAAAGATTTCTTCCATGTTAAAGTTATGAAGAAAACGTGACTAAAAATAAAAGCGGAAATAGCTGAATCAGCTTCGTTCCTATATATTAAGAATGCAAGTTTTTTTCTACCAAGATTGCAATAAACTATATGGTATATTGGAAAATATAACTCGCGTGTCCATTATTAAACAAATAGAAGCATTCTTAACACGCTCATGTTAACTATTTATCGTTGATTACAGAGATAATTAAAACAATCACGAAAGCACGCGTCAATGTGAAGTTGAGTTGATTAGTTGTATTAATCTTCTTGAATAATAAATACATCATCAATATGCAAGAAAATCGAACTGATGAGGTGATGAAGAATCTTATTAAGAATGTTAATAAATCAGTAATTACACGTTAATCGTTTATATATCAATTATTAAATTGCAAACTCAACCGACTCATCAAATGTTTCTAAGAAATTCATTTAAAAATGAACATTTTTCTCAGTGCATTAGTAATTAAGAGTAGGTAATGAAATAAGTCTACATAATATGTTTGTCGTAATTTCTTCACATGCAGAGGAAGAGACTGCTGCCCACATTGTACAGTATATAATGACTATAATGCACATCAAAGTGATCTTACGTAAACACTCAAAACACATGTCTTCCGAATGAGAAAATAAAGGTTCACACAAGGTAGTCTTTTATGTCTGATGTGTTTCATAAAGAAGAACTGTTTTTCAAGTTTTCAATTATAACGAGTGCACTTTGACGGACAATTTATCAGTAACGAGCCTTAGATAACCTTCTATAGTCCGTTAGGTTCCTTATCGCCAACTAGCGCATAAGTTAAAGATTATAAAGCAATAAGGTTTGAAACTTTATCTAAAACAACAGGGAGTCTATCTTTATTTGTTTAAAGTTTCAAAACATGTCATAAATTAACAATTGCAAGTGCTCTTGTCTATACATAAATTGTTTTGAAACATAAAACATGATCACACTTCACTCTGGTGACTATAAATGAGAATCCTTAAACAATTCATAGATAAAGGAAAATAAGAAAAATTGTAATTTCAAACTGACACATGCTCTAACTCAATTTACGGACAAAAACGATTTCTTGGCATTAACCGCAATATCCTTCGGGTAAAGTGGGGCTGACGGCGCATCAACTTAGAAACAATTCGAACAATATAAATAAATTGTATATTTCACCATGAACGGGAAGTAAATTTTTTCTCAGCCTGACCTACGGCAATTGCATCCGTGCTAGAGGTGCGTTATTCTATTTTTAAATAAATTTCTTCAATCCATTCGCGAGAAATAGCGCGCATAACTGTTGTGCAAAAGCTGCACTGGTCTTATCGCGTTGTCAGTCTACCGTAAACTTAACTTTACGAGCCATACCTTAACGCATTCGATTTTTCGCGTTCCTACACTTTATTTGTCTCGTCAACTTAACGGTTTTCCTAAGTTCCGACTTTCGAGTACGATTGTATCTTGAAAACGGATCTAATGATCCATTTTTCAAATTGTTAACGTTGGTGTTTCCCATCGTTGAGAAATATGTCAGTTCTCAGAATTATGAGATTGGTTGAGCAACGAAAGAGATTATAAAGCCATTTGGATTTGTTCAACTTTCTTGTTGAAAAATAAATTTAAAAAATTTCTCAGTTAGTTTTATGAAAAGTTGTTTGCGTTAAAATAATCTCTTGTCTTTAGTTTAAATATATTCCTCTTCTTTAAGGCGTCACCAGAGAGCGTCACTCATTGTCAGTAAGCGGCTAGAGCTGTAAACATGATAGTTACGCCCAAAAAAGACAATACTACAATAGCATATTTTTACATTATTGATTAAAAGTCATATTAAGTCATATTTTTCGTCGGTTTATTTTATTGCTCTACAATAAGAGCAAATTGCTCCACATTACCATAAAACATATTTAAATAGGAATTAGTGATAATTCAAATATGAAAGTACTACACACGACATGTAATAAAATCCGAGTTTTTTTATCTACACGACGATCCCTCGGGCGAAAATTCTTCAGACCAACTAGCAGCTATTAAAAAGGAAGCTACATTTATACCATGACATTGCCTTAAATCATAATCGATCGAATGGAGCAATTTGTCTCGTCCTTCTTGCAAATAAATACTACATTATTCTCTTGGATCGAATAAATTAATAAATACAGCTATCGTTGCCTTAGTTGCTATTTGAGCAATTTCAGCAACTGTTCTACAGATCCTAAATCACCCGTGAGCCTAAAAAGAGTATAGTAAATAGTATAGTACACACTATAAACTCTACAGTTGTATAAACATGGATGTCAAAGCGGTTGCTTCTGGCTGTTGCCTTTTTTTGTCTCTTTCGAGGGAATAGAAACGATAGTGAATTAATACAAGCATCTATGTGACCGAAGAATCAAAGGGGTTGGAACTAGGATTTGCATATTTGCCAAGCGTTGAGTAAAAAGTATTATTTACGAGCCAAGCAACCAACATGTTGGAGATGTTTTACCTTGTATAGTACCGACAAAGGTTCCCCGAGCGTCGACACAAAGCTGGGGTAATCAACGACCCCACCTGCTAATGCCTCTTGTGAGAAAAAATACTTTCGCGTGTCACGACATTAATCAAAACTATCTATAATGAGACTTTCGATTCAATCCTCATCCCTTAAAGTTTCTAGGTGAAAAAATTACCGTTATCATAATCGATTGCAGTTTGAAGAATACATTTTTTGCAAATTATGACTTGTAGCAAAATATGCTTTCTTTTAAAATTGTTTTCACGCGAAGTGATTGTTCAAAGAAAAAATTTTCAGGAAATCACGAGAGTGATTTCTATTCAGAATTATTCTTTCCTAGATAAAAAGAATTTATTTTAACACGCAGCGGTTATTGGAATTCTAAACATATTTGAGGCTTGCCACGACATAATAAATTCCTCCATTTAATGTCACAAATTGATACTATATTTAACTATTTTTAGAAAAAATATATTGTAATACTTTATCAGGTAGAAAGAAAAGACAAAAGTTACCATAGTGACACTGAACCAAAACTACTCGTTATTTGAATGAAATCAAATTATAAAAAGTGCATTTTTTATTAAAGGTCAATTGCACAGTTGTTTTAAACAAATGAAATTTGTTTCAGTAATTAAAAATTAACCAATAGAAATAATTCTTAGGAAAAAAAAAGAATAAAGTGCTCAAAAGGATCGATTTCTTGAAGAATTGACATTTTTGGTTTTAAGGGTAGTAACATTTTTCCAATCCCTAAAGAATTATTCAACAAACTCAAAAAATTGATTTGCACAAAAAAAGGGATTTCTTTTTTCAGATTTGGAATTAAATCTCAGGATTGTTGCCCTCTGGCATGCAAAAATGTTTCTCAAGGATTTTCGGACATAACTTGACATAACTTGAATACAAATTAATGTTTTATATCGTACCTAATAGTCCAGAATTGAAAATACGAGATAATCCTCTTCTTTCCTGACTTTCGAAAACTTAGAACACTCAATACTCGCCCGAGCGAAACGTCTTGCGACACATGCATACGATCTTATTTCTTGTAGTAGTTAACTTTGCAAGTTACTTTCTTTAAAAATAAGAGTTAAAAAGTCCAAGATGAAAGCACACTATTTTTAGTTAATATCACGGTTTTTGGAATTTTGAGGTTCTCTAATTGAGTGAATTAATCAAAGAAAACTAAAGGGTTTTTGAAGACTGTAGGAAAATCGCGCGAACCTACCTACAGTAACCTGCGCATAGCACGGCCGTACAGCAACTGCCGTAACTACTTGCCGCTGAGCAATTTCAGACACACGGTCCGACCACCATCGGCAATAACTACTCTGCGCGGGATTGGAAACGCTTGAAGGAATCGCGTCAACTTGAGACACCTGCAGGTATCGTATTTACGAAAATGATAAATAAATTCTGCAGCGCTAAACTGATTCTTAAATAAAGTTAAAAAATTGCATATTTCGAGAAAAAAAATTTAATAAACTAGCAAACCAACACGCGCGCTATATTTTTTTTTTTACTTTTACATCTTTTTATATCTTCAAGAAGTCATTTATAAAGCCAATCATTCTAAAGATTTTTAGGATTATAAATGTTTTTAAATGTCATCGTAAAATTTCAAGACGTTTCTAGGAATTGTATGTTTTTAGAACGTTATTTGGCCTAACTTAAGAAGTTTTTTGGACATCCTAAAAACGTCTTGGGACATTGGTGTCCACTGGGTACTGAAATAAATGAAGTTACTTCGCATGTTCGATTTATAGCTAAGAATGATTAGTCACAACGCTTGCCATTGCATTTTATATTGATCCACTAGAATCTTGACTCATAAATTATTCTAGAAATAAATAAATAAGAGCACTGTGTTTAAGAAAGTATATCCTTACATCTTCAGCATTGCAAAGATTAACCTAAAAGATTAATACACTGGATACTTTTCTCGCGATGAAAACTTGCGTGAAAACGCAAGCAGATGCAAGATCTAGAGCATACGGCAAGTGGAAGAAGAAAAGTGTAGATGATGATGAAATCTCTAAAGTCTGAAGTGATTTTCCTTAATGCTCACATGCAAAGCGGATGTTTAGTTTTGTTTCCTCACAAGAGAGTAGTATAAGAATGATGGAAACGGATCGAGCGAACCGAGGTGCGACTCCTTGTCTTCTGGAACCGGAAATGCCACCAAGGATGATACTCTCGGATGAGGATACGGTTCACGGGAGCGGAAGGGGCGTTTCGCTCTCCGAACCGTAAGTTCTCTCTTTCGAGCGTGATCACGTACCACCTTTCGAAGTAGTAAGCTCATTAAACTCATTTCTAATTAACTGACCTTGAAGCATCGTTCGGTTTCATTACCGATCATTTCGTTTCATTACAGTGCATTCAAGTTTTTAGTTTTCATTCCCAGTCGTCAAACTTCATAGTAAAGTACATGTTTCATCATTTTTTTAAAAGTTCAATGATTAGACATCATCATCTAGAGTATTTTTATAAAAATCTCCAACTTTCAAATTCCATTAAATTCGGGAAATTTATAAACGAAATCTATTAAATAAATGGATACCAAACTTTACCGAAGATTGCTTGCGATGTTTACGATTTTGAGATGAAATATTAGGGTCAATCACAGCTAAAATCAGACAATAAAATCTATACGAATGAGGAAAGTTGTTGGATTAGCGTAAAAGATGCGAGAGACTGAGGGAGATAGTTGATCTAGTGAGGCTGGCGCGTAACCTTGTTTAATCAAATTGACCCTAGTCAGCAATGAAGCAAATTGGAAGGTCTCGATGGTGTCACCAAGAGGGTCTTTCGTTTCGGCATAAGCCTTGCAAATCATGGGAGAATTTATACAGTGCGAGTTGCTATGACCTCTGGATAATTATTGAGTACTGGAATAATTAATTAAGAACTGTAATTGTGAGGAGCCTAACGTATTATTTTGCTATCGTGACAGGAAGAACAATTGCAAGAGAAAATTAATATTGCAATGGATTTCGTGCCACTCTCCTATTTTGCACAAATATCACCGAGTCATTAGAGTTAATGTAATTAGCTACGATTACCAATTAGATTGTAACATAAACACTGTGTTAATAATGATAAAATAGTAACAAAATAGTAATAAAAGAAATAATAAATAAGTGCTACGGAAGAGATCCTGTTTAGTTTCATATCGATTGTAATCATAGGACGCAGAATCAAAGTCAGATAACGAACTTCATATCTTTTTATCAATCAACCAGTCTATTCTATTTGCTCATTGTTTACGAGATCTAGAGGATAAAAAGGTCATCAGTCATCATTGCTTTCCACCGATTGTTGATTGCATTTGCACTTGCAAGAACTACATTTTTCATTTGAAAGTTTTTACACGTATGACTATTTTTATCGGAACGAATATATAAATCAAACGTGACTTCGATTTATAATACGTTCTGATTAGAATCAGGAAATCATTATCTTCTGTCAATATTACCTATTTCAACGTTTATCCCTGACTTTCTTACAATTTTTTCCGAAGACAAGGATTTTCATTATATAAGAAAATTTAATTATATAAATCGCAATCCTTTTGAATATATCACTTAATCCGATGCAATTTAATCCAGCCTTTACGGTTTCAATGTCTTTTAGATAATCCTCACATCTTTGTTCAATTTTTGAATAAATAGAGTTTTTGCAACTTGAACGAATATGAAAACTTTAACAATTTCGCATTCCACACGTAACCGATACCAAGAATGGCTTTGCAAAACAAGAGAAAACACAGATTACCTATAACTATTTGCACTCAGTTCGGGCTCGTTATCCTATATTCCTGTGGATTATTGGCCTATCTTCACGTGCTTTGACAAAGCACGTTTTGCACTTTTGCGCAATAATTCGCTCTAATGTGGGATTCACGTAATCATTGTCTTCGTGCATTTTACGGATAATCTGTTAATATATCTCTATCGATCGATGGTTTCATAATATTATAATATTGCGCACTATACATGAAAGAGAAAAAAGTGGATTTTATTGTTAATCAAGTAAACATAGCTTGATTCGTAAATCTCTCTTTACTGAATGCAAACAATCATAATAGGTTGTATCGCAAGATTTGACAACATATTTACCATTTAGTTAAAATATAGCAACATATATTACTAGAACAATAAAATTAACATTTACATCATATGCATATGAATTCCAGAGGAAGTATTCGCGTCAACAACACTTCGTGCTCGCATATAAACAGTTTAGAGGCACAAAAAACAGTATGTATATCAGAAAAAGTCCACTCCATCTCTTCTCTCACGGTCAAGGTAAGCAATTTGACTTTCCGTTTAATTATACACGAGCATACACGTGCGATTGATTGCACAACGTGATTATCCGATTTTTTTTCGCTTTATCATCAAAAAAAAGAAGCCTAGCATATAATTCTATGCAATCTCGAATGCAATTATCTAGGTACTGTGAAATGTATAGTTCACAGAAGGTGACTGAAGATTGCGATGAAGTGAGTTCAATGAAATAATAAGCATTTCGAAACGATTTTTACCCTATATGGGGGTTAATACTTTTTCATTGGCGCCACTTAATTCGCAATGTTCGCAAATCTGTTGACTAAGCTAGTCACACAATTTCAATAAAAAACAATTTTAAAGAAATTATCAATTGAGTTGAATATAGATTACATTGCACCGATTAATGAAACAATTAACCTTTACAACTATCGGAAAAAATCAGGTTGAAACGCTGTTCAAATTGTCAATAAAAATTACCGCGACAATCAAAACAATGATGATAATTGGTATAATTTAATAAAAAAAGGTCAGTATGAAGTTGCTTTCAAATTCAAAATGAATTCGCAATGCCGTGAGTAAATGATTATACCTGAATTTTTCCAGAATAGTTTTTTATCGCTATTTTTCTCCGTGTATTATGTCCTAGATTGCACGTGTGAAGTATTGTATATAATTGCATCTTTTTTTATGTCCGTGTAAGTGCATTTAACATCTCGTAAATTTTTAAATCTTTTATCGAAGTCACGTACGACACTTTGTAAAATTCCTCATACCAGAAAATCGCTTTTTTGCACATGAAAGGCTATTTATGCAAAAGTAGATGTTTTCAATGCAATTCTTACTATTCTAACTGATAAATACACTATGTAAGTTTCTAGATTCCACGCCACACATACAATATGATAAGAAAATAAATTATATTCAAAAGCAAATCGTCTGAAAAATTTCTGTTATAATGGAATTAATTTTATTGTAAAGTGCTTGATAAAAACTTGAATTAATGTACTGAATTACAAAACAAGAAAAATTCCAAAAAATGATTTGACTCATGACTCGCAAATTTGTGAACTTACCACAAATGTGCCTTATAAAGATTGTGATAAAATGTTAGCGCAATTGTGGTCTGTCTTTATTGTTTTAAGAACATTTTCCTCATATTTTATCAGCACCACCAAGCACGAAACATGAACCTTTTACCATATTGTGGTATAAATTGTGGCATTTCTTTTCTATACAGTTACAGGCACCTGAGAATATCACATTTCACAAGTTCTTTTTTCTTTTTTTTTAATCGATTTCCCCATGTACATTAGAAAACTCTCTAAAATCATGTTTTTAGTACATTTCTTCAAATAGACGTCACGAAAAGTTTAATTAGACAACCTATTCTCTTTATCGAAAGAATACTCTTTCGTAATCTGACCTGGTTCAAGGATATTATTCTCTAAATTTGATCAATCAGATTTCACTGATTCAAATAGCTGGAAATGGGTTACTGTAAATATTTAACTGAAAGTTCGTCTAATTTTACTGAAGCAATCAATGAAATGATTAACAATGAGTTTTACTCATTAACTTCAATGAAAGTTTGATTGGCAATCAGTGGAATTTCACTACTAATCAGTGATAATCCTTAGTAATTTGATTCAGTGCTCCATTCATCAAGAAAACTTAAATACTAGTAAAGTACGATAAAATATGTTAATTTATCGACCGAAATTATTCGTTTTATTCGGGAAGTAATTATAAATTATAGATTACTTCCTGGTTACAAGGTTTTAATCAAATTTGGATTACCTTCCTGAATAATAAAAACTGAATTTATCAACTTGTAATACGTAAATGATGTAAAGTTGCATGGGAAAGTAGAGCGAATGTAAGTTTGAGGAAAAAAGGACATCATGCAGATATTAATATCCCCTTTTAAGCACTTTCTATTCACACTTCGGATATAAAGCATGTGCATTTAACGGAACACTGACTTACAAAAAAGAGTTTATTACTTTAAAATTAAAGGCATTTTTGCCCATTTTCATCTGCTATTGTGAGATATTACTTTCTCTAATAATCAATTAGAGACTATAAAGTTTACTTATATCTTCAACGTGATTAATACAGACCATAATTACAC
Organism: Synergus laeviventris; assembly: GCA_032275145.1. NCBI lineage: Eukaryota > Metazoa > Arthropoda > Insecta > Hymenoptera > Cynipidae > Synergus > Synergus laeviventris. The sequence continues at coordinate 4,146,008 of JAUESI010000036.1, forward strand.
TTTTATAGCAACTTTGATAAAAACCGTGCAAAATGATTTAAAAAATGAGTTAATAATTAATAATTTTAAAAAAAATTCTCGCATTATGGTTGGCTGCACAACTACTGTTCTGGAGGGATAAAAAAAAGTCTCTTTAATTCTCGCACGGATTTACCACAGCGTAGTGTTAAGTTCTTGAACCGTGGCGCCTTGCTTGACCTCCGTCTCTTTTTCCGCACTGAAATAATATACAGTGTCGCAAATGCCTCACGGCACGTCAAGAATTATTAGCAGAAAAGGATGACAACTACGACCCCACCTAATTAACAGAAAAGAAAGAAATAATGTCAAAGTTCATGTGACTTCTTGTAGAAAGCCAATGTGACATTTGGGCATGATCTTTTTCTTATATATTAGACTTCTTTTTACTTATTCATGTTATTTCTGAGTTAATTACTCAAACATATTTATTCTGTAAAGCGCGTTAGATTATATTTTACTGAAATTCAATTTCCAGAAGAATCCATAAATGGTTTTATTCCAAGTTTTAATTTAATAAATTACTTTCCGAAAGTAAGGCTTTTATGTTTATTACTGCAGTATTCAACCCTGTAACTTATCCTGTTTACAGGTGACGCCCTTCGATACCTGAAACCTTTTATTTCCCAGTTTGGATCCTCAGAAGGCTTGGATTGAAAATTATAAAATTTAAATTTTTGGGCCACTCTAATACTCTGCGATATAAAAGCTATAAATACACGGAAAAGAAATAGATAATATGCATATTTAATTTTTTGTTATGTGTGAAACTTTTCCTTATTTATCTCAATACATTCATATTTGCAAGGCAAGTGGAATGTCAAAATACCTAAAAGATTCTATCCTGGAAGAACAATGTGAAAAACATAGTTCCCTGTTTGTCAACCAGCCCGAATCGATCCAATCGACGTCATGGGAACCAGTTTCCACAAGAATCCGGTTTTTGCGAATTTACATGGTTCGCCGAGTCAAGACTGGGTTTTGAAAAAGAATAGTTAAGAAGTTTCTCGAAATTCTTTTCTTCTCTTCAGTGCAGAACAATAAAAACGGTAGAAGGTGCGAAAAGATCATGGCAGAATTTTAACAGTTTGGAGAGCGTCTCATAATGAAATTGACGTTTCCATTTAAATTTTGAGAAATTTTGTATCTCTGCAATTTCACAACATAGCACTTTCTTTACTAATCTAAAAGATTTAAAATTACTTCCGCCTTAGCAATATGATACATAACATATTGCTTCACTGAAGGATGTAAAATATAAATACGAAATTGAAATGGTAATTTTTGCACATGTCATCCGATTTTTTGGATTTATTAATTAACAATACTTTATTTATGTACATAAACTTTATTATATTATTTTGGTTGAAAATATAACTTTAAAAACAGCGTTTAAAATTGAATTCAATATATGTATTGGTATTCATTTTTTTCGAAAGAATTTATTTAAAT
>JAUESI010000036.1:4151273-4226494 GCA_032275145.1 Synergus laeviventris
TAGTAATATGCTTGCTTTGGTTAGTGTCAGAATACAATAAAAAAAGAAGTAGAATAGATTGTTTTGTAATATGACTTTCTATCTGTTCTTTTCCCTAGGGAAACAATGCAGTATTTTCTAAATATATACTGATATATTAATTGTTTTCATCAAGGCACTTGAAGAAAAGCACTTCTTATAAACAGTAAGTGATTATTTAACTTGATTCATCTACAAGATGCTTGTTCCTGCGCAGATAAAATCGGAAGCTTTTGAATTCATATAAATTCCTCTTATCCTTTGCAACTAGATATAATTGAAAAAAAATAGCTAAGCAGTGTTCGATGCATGCTGAATGCGGTCAGAGTAGTGGGAAAGGCTAAGGCTACTCTAAACACACGCATTCCTCACAGTGAGCGTCGCTCTAGACTTGGGGTCCTCTGGACCCCATCACACATTCCACCTGTCAGAAAGCACGAATACCTTCGCCGCCGAAAGTAGAGGAGTAGGGGAACGATTATAATTTCTGACTTTCTGGTCTCTCCAGAGGACTGCAACGACTATATAACTGTTCCAATATGGCAGGTGCAATCATCCTAGGCTCTATGAGGATAGTATTTTACTCACCATCGAGTCCATTCTTCTGGAACGTCTCACAATCAGCTACTCTTCTCTATTCCCTGCCCTGAGATCATACCTGTTCGCCACAGTCAATTTAAACACACACCTTTACGAGTCACTCTTTTTTCACAGTTTATTATAGAGAAATTCTGATCCTGATGATCATAGAAAGATAGAGAAAGAATTCATAAAGCATCAGCAACGATCTTTTATCGATACAACAATATTGTTATTATTATTGGATGGGAATGATGGGATGCGATACCAGACAAAGATCGAGAGATCGAAAAATCGAAACAAAACTGGATCCTTCGGCTTCGGCATTAAACTCAAGCTTACAAGTGGTTGGAATTAAAGATCTTGTGAGAATTGCACCTGGTAAGCGATTACAGCAATTCTGATTTTTCAGTTTTGTCACTCGCGATTATTTATTGTTTTTGGAGGTAATTTTTTTTCTAGAGTTTCACAGCACCGGGGGTACCGGACTACCGGGACGAATATTTTGAAGACCGCGTCCTGCGAGCAACCGACAATGTTCGGCAGGCAACATAACTGGACACCGGTTGGTAGGGGAATGAGGGGAACTGAACCGAAGAACGAATGCGAGAAGGGAGCAGCAGCTGCAGCCACAGCAACTTGCCACCAGCAGAAAGAAAGAGAAGGTCCCTGGCTGAAGTAAAAGATAAAAGATAGGCGTAGGTGGGCCCAACATACCTGTAGCGTTACCTGTCCTGCTACAGGGCCTAATAGCGGGGTAACATGCTTTTAACTTCAGTTCTGAATCACCAGTGCCTCTGAAATTAAAGGGGTACTTGTAAACACTAATACTGATGTCATCCAAACGATATTTTTATCAGCCAGCTGACGGTTTTTATCTTTTTGTAACAAGGTGGTCTACTTTGTGATGGTTTACAAACAGGTTTTATGACCATGAGAATCGAAATTTTCAATAAAAATAATAAGATACTTTTAGCTTAAAAAGAAAAAAATTTCAATGATTTTTTAGAAATTTTGGAAAATGGAAATGTACGGAGATTTCTCAAGAACCAATTGGATTGGAAAATAAATTCATACTGTAGATGTTTTTTGTTGTGGTTTTTTTTATTACAATTTCACTGTACCATACAACTGTTCAATAGAAAAATGATGGATGTTGAATGACGATCCTGGAATTTAGTCGAAGAGACCTGTAACAAAAAGAAGAATCTCGTCAAAAAACAGTACTTATTTTCTTTTAGAAAAAAAAAAACGTATGAAAAGTAAATTCTCATTAGTAAAATTGTCTTCATAAGATGACTTCAGTAGCTAATACATGCTAAAATAATCATAGAATTTTTCTGGTTTCTTTTTCCATGTAATTTTGATAATAATTTTTTTTTCGTACCAAAGCCCATGTCATCGTCAGATTCTTCTTCTGGTTCTTCTTCCTTCTTCTTCTTCTCCTTGGCAGGAGCTGCGTCGGCACTTGCTGGAGCTGCAGCAGCGACCGCTGTAGATAATAATATACACAAAAATTTAATTCAAGAAATTTTTTTCTAATAAATGGAATATTTGTTTACCATAATATAAATAAATAAAAAATCTGTTGCTAAAAGAAGCTGAGGACTCAATCTATGTTATCGAGTAAACCCATAAGGCTTAATTTTTCATTTTATATTTCCTCTCATGCTGACCGTACTAACATAGTAAAGTTTAAATCAGGCCGGTGGATGAATATGGAGGATTAAATATAAATTAAATGCAAAATTATAACTTTTTAAATAAAAAAAAATAATATTATGAACTTACCACCACCAGCTGGAGCTGCTCCAACGCCAGATCCGATATTGGTGATCAAATCCTTGACGTTGATTCCTTCAAGTGCCTTAGCGAACAAACCTGGCCAATAAGGCTCAATGTCGACATTAGCCGCTTTCAAGATGGTCTGAATCTTCTCGCCCTGATAGAAAAAATTCTAGATTAATTCAACTCTGTTACCAAGATATAATTATTTCAGTAGTCACATACACATTTATCAACCGAAAAAAGTCCAATTAATCAAAATATTTGCAAATGTAACGACAATGATGCAAAAAGTGAGGTTAACCACGTGTAAGATATTTATAATAGCTTCATAATTATTATGTTGGAGCAAAATTTATATTCCAGTGAAACACTTTAATTTTCCAACATCCTTCATCTTCTCGATATTTTACAAAAGTACAATGTTAAAAAGATATCAGGAAATCCGAAAACGCGGTATCAAAAAGTATATACAAAAATGCATGACTTACCGTCACGGCGACGTCGTCGTCAACCAAGACCAGGGCGGAATAAACACAAGCGAGTTCTGCTTTTGTCGACATTATTAAAAGTTATTTTTTATTGTAAAATAAACGTGTAGCTGCCAAATTTTGGCCTTAGCTCCTCAAGAGAACCAACACGTTCAACTACAATAGCAAAATGGCAGATGGCTGAGCCTGGGCCGTCAAACTCGAGTGTCAACGGAAGTCGATCATCGAACCAGATTGCGCATGCGTTAGGTGACAGTACGCTCATTGGTCACACCTTTTTCATTTAGCGCGCGATTCAAACGTGATAATAAATAGTTTCTCATAGTTATATTTCTTTTTTCTATTCTAAGAGGAATTTTAATTTTTGTGAAAAGAAATAAAGACCAGAATTTTGTTTATCTTTATAGAATATTTATAGACACTTTTCCATATCTTTTGTACTTTTCTATATATTATCAGATATTATACTAAAGATACATTTAAATAGTCAAATGAAACAGTTCGAAAAAATAGTTTTCTTATGTGTGTAGCAAGGTCCAAGCTTTATAAAATGATGGTGCTTGCGCGTCACAAAATTTTACAGATTTGTTATTTATAATATATATTTATATTTGTAGATAAAATTCATTCGTTAACCGTGCCGTAAGACCTTGAAAACGTACAGCTTTGAAAGGAGCTTTTCACAAGTGATCAAGATCAAGAATACTCTTTTAAAAAATTGCGCGGCAAAAAGAATTATATTTTTGTGCGTGGGTCTGCATAGTTTATTAGATTTAATTTAAGTCAGAGTTTCGAAGTTTTCACCGGAAGACGGATTGATTCCACAATTTTATAAAAAAGAAAAAAGTTAAATACTGAGTTGGTTATAGTAAATTGAAGAATTGGAAGTTGAAAAGCATTTCTAATTTAAAATAATGTCAAGTCCAGCATTCAATGCAAGTTACTAGAGAAAACAAAGTAGAACTCAGATTTTAATTCTAGTTCGGTTTTAATAGTAGGACTGATATTCAATTTTCAAACTTTGTACATTTTCACGCTGCACATTTTCACTTACGACTGGTGGACAAACCAATAAGTCTGGCCCTCGCAACCATTTCTAATGACAAAATCAAAAAGTCTTGAGAGCCTTCCTTTAATTCTTTACTTATCTTAATTCACAATCAGTATCCCAAAAAATTCAGATTATTTTAATTACGAAAATAACTTCTAATTGCCTTAAAACATCTTTCATGGGTTCTGTGTTTATAAAAATAAATAGAACGGAAACAAATCTAATTAAGAAGATATATTGATAGGCTCTTGAGACTTTTAATTTGTGACTCAGATAAAGCTCGATGGACAAGATGGGATCTAAAAATCAAGTCATGATTCTGTCAATTCACGAATCAATCGATTCTTTCTTTTATCTTTATTATTAAAATTGTGTATTTGTTAAAAACGAGTGATTCGTGAATCTCAGAAGTGTACTTTACTTTTACAGAGACACCCTTGCACTGACTGTGAAAACCCTCAAATTCTTACTCGTTGCATTCGGTAGAATTATCAGGCTCGGTTAAAGAAAGCCATTGTGCAGAAGCTCCTGTTCCACTTAAAACTCGTCGGAATAATTCCCGATGGCATTTTTCAGAAACTTCGCACCTGGCTAGGAGTTGACCAGCTGACCGCAGCACGGAAAACTGTAGTCTAGAAGTGGCCAGTACTTCGCTGCCAATATCAAAATTCAGGATTTCACTCCATGCAGGACTTGATCCTTCTCGACGGACTCCTGTCTTCTTTTTCTTCACACTCTTGTCATCTCGGATAACGGCCACCTGAAATGATCAAAAAATTAGCCAGACATTAAAAAATTAAAGAATTTAGTTATTGAATTATTGATTCGGTGAAAAATTAATTAATTACCTGTACGTATGGTTCGAAAGTAGTGCCAAGGTCATCAGCGCTCGGTAAACTCCGAGCTTTGATGACGATAACAGTGAGTTTCTCAGAAGAAGGCTGATAGGACAACGAAACCATGAGTTCACCAAGAGGAGGTGCTCGGAAACCGTCAGCACCATAACGAAGTACAGACTTTGTTATTGTTTTAGGGGTCATATTCAACTCAACAGTGGAAAGAAGAAGCTGCATGTACCCAATTCCTCGGTGACGGGAGAGAGCATCAAAGTCATAAAGCAGGATTTCCAAAGTTCTCTCAGCCAGCGAACAATGAGGCGGAACTTCAAAAACGAAGTCCTCGTCGAAAACTATTAAAAAAATGTTATCAATTAATAATATTTTGAGCATACAGAGCAAACAGAGGATAATTAATATAAATATTTTTCTATGTGCCTGGATTTAAAGTTCGCCTATGAATTCTTGTTTGCCAGACGTTGCTTTTATCAGGTAGTAGCCTTATTTTTGCATAAGGATCTGCAGTTTCACTTAGATCTCGAGCTCGAAGTTCACGTGCCTGTAAATATCATCAAGATGCAATATTATGTAAATTGCTTCAGTTTTTTAGTACTTTTAAAAAATTCTAGAACATTTCCTGTTTTTACCTCAACCAGTTTGACGTTGAGGATTCCAGAAGGGGCGTCATAGACAAGACTCATTTCTATTTCACCTCTGGTTTCATTTGCTGATCTGGGACAGGAAATTTCATCACTGTCGGCACTATTCAACCTTGAATTTGAAGAGCTGTCTGAAGACCTTGGTAAGGATTTCAGAATGACCATTCGCTCATCTGAAGCCACAACAGCTCCTCCTGGCAATGGTGGTGCAATTGGACTTACTGATGATCCAATTGCATCATCACAACTGCACTCCGATGATAAATGCCGCTTAGCTATGAAAACAAAGTAATTTTTCGTTTAGAGTCTATGAAGTTATTCAAAATTTGTTCCTCTTTTTGTTCCAGCATTTTAAAAGTGGTATAATTGTACCTTCCCTGGGCGAATCTCTGAGGCTGGTATCGATATCGTTCAGCTGCCAGGTCTCCTCATTGCGACTGCTACTCTGTCTTGGAAGCTTTCTAGTGCAACCTATATTCAGAGTAGTTTCTTTTGATCTTTCCTCTTCTGCTGCTCTATCTAGGAGGTCCTTTTCAAACCTGTGAAAACGATTAGTATTAAGGATTTTGCAAGAAAACCCCTTTTTCGAAATCATGAGAAAGGAAAAAGCGTGGTAAGGACCGAAGACTCTAAAGAAAATTTACCAGTTGAGAGGACCTCCAGGGTTAAGTAGAGGCAAACGACGACGACGAGCACAAATCGCATAGACAAGTACTGCTGAAATCGCCCCTGTCGCTGCTCCAACTGTTCCCAAAATAGCAACCACACCCGCACCGTGAGAATCCATTATCAACCCTTCTGTAAGTTTGCATTAAGAGTTGATGTATCATTATTTATTATTTATTAATAATAAAGAATAAATGAAATAAAATCTACTTTCGAATTGTTTTAAAACTTTAATTTGAAGAAATTTGACTCAACCTGTCAAAATAAATTTAAACTAAAATACTTCTTTAAGATTCAAGGTCACTTATAAAAAACAGGAACTGATAATGAGCAATAAATGCTGTGTTGCGAAAACGGAAATAGATAGTGATTTCAGCTTAAATTTAGAAACTAAACTGATTAATTGTGTTTGGATAATTGAATATAATAAATAAAAGTTTATAAAGAATACAAAATACATTTATTTTTAGGTATTCAAATTTATTTATCCACTAAAACCAATCAATCTAGTCAGTTTCTAAAGATTTTTATTCACTTCGTTGATCTCGTATAGCCAGCCGTAGCTAAGAATTCCACAAATTTAATTAAAAGCTTAGTATGACCAAAGAAGCTTAAAATTAAAGAGTCATTTTTTAATAAAATCCCCAAGATCTCTTTAAATTCCACGAAGTAGAGAATAATAATACCCATTCTGAATGCAGTCTTTTATAAAAATGTAAATTCCCTCATATATAGATATATAAAACTTCTGAATATATTCTTGAATATAAAAGCCACCCCTTATTTTAACAGCAGAATGCGACCAACAGGAGTAAGAAATTACGCGCAAGCGTTTTGATCTTAGAATAATATATATAGCTCTCCATAAGCCACCATTGTTCTAGTTTTTATATTAAAAATCCTCTACCATAAGATCCTTTTTTCTCAAATGAATATTCTATAGATTTAAAATGATTATTTCAAGAAAATAATTTTAAAAAAGCAATGTTACATATTTAAAACGAATTTCATAATAAATCTTAATAGGCCAGAAAGTGCGATTAATTTAAAAGCATACCACATGGATTACGTACCTCCCTTCCTTTATCGCTAATATGTGAAATTCATTTTCTATAGGTGAAATGTGGGCGGTATAGCAACCCGGTTAGAAACTGGAAGCCAACTTTAAACGATTTCCGAAAAGATATTCATCAGTTATTGAACCATTTGTGAATATAAATCGTCTAAGATTCGAGCTGGTGGATAATCGGCTCAAAAACGCAACATGTCCTACAGTAGTCCTGGTTATCAGACGACTACCTATATTTTAATAGGAGCTGCGTGAACCCCTGCGCGTTTGTCCGGGTTGTACGCGCAAGCCCTTGACAGTGACCCACGAAATCCGGAGAAAATTTTCTAGACGATGTATCCGGTCGATAAAAAACATACGAATACGACTTTATAATAGGCTGACCCGTAAAATTCACTTTCCGAAAGGAGACCTCCAACCTGTTGCCTTGTACCAAGAGGAGTTACATTAACAGGAGCAAAAAAAAATTTATATGCATATAACGTTTTATATATTTATTTTTTGAATAGAAATCTGATTATATAATTGATGACGTCTTCCTATGATATATAATACAAATTTTTAGAGTAACTATAGAGATGAATAGGGGGTGTATATATTAATGATCGGGAATGGTTTATTTCCCTTACGTAAAGCTTTTGCTATATTTAGAAAAATTGATAATGTATCCAAAGAATTTAATACAAATAATTGAAACTAAGTTACTAAGAATTTAAAAAGATTCGAACGAATTTTAAGCGATGTCGAATGTTATCGAGGATTTTCGAGGAATTTTGCGACAACTCAAGAGATTTTTATGATTTTTAAAAGATTTTATAGAATTTCATGTAATTTAATGATATTTTTAATTATTTACAATTTTAAATGTAAATTTTAAGAAGTATCTATAGGAATTTTGAAAGATTTTTACTAATTTTAACATGGATTTTTAAAAAATTATGATTTTTGAGATTTCTGTGTAATTTTAAGAGATTTATTGATGTTTCTAGCAACAGATTTTAACGAATTTTAAGGGATTTCGAAGGTAGATTTGGTTAAAATCTAAGGGATGAGCAAATAATTTTTTCCTTCTTACAACTTCAAGTACCCTATTTTTGTTTGTTTAAAGAAAGGAGGATAATACTTAATCGATTTCGACCCTTTTCAGCAGTCATACATGGAATAAATACTATTTAAGTACATTCATTTTCAAATGTTAAAACTCCGCGCCAATCTTAACTACAGGTCTGCCAATTGTACGATTTTTCTTCAAATGTTATAATTAAAGACTTATTAACTTATCTTTTTACCAAAACTAAATTAAGACTATGCTCTTTAAATAATTGTATATATTCGGTTATATTTTGATTGTAAAACTCGCTTAACTATACATATTTTCTATATATTTTATTTTGTAGTGTTAGTACCTACTGTTAGCTATCGCAAATTCGCAATGTGTATCGACTATCGTGTTATGAATGTATGGAATGTATATAGTAAATAAGAAAAATGGCTAGTAAAAGGGCACTTTTCCTGATACAAGATGCAAATAAATTGCATTCTTTCGCTAATAAATCGCCTTTGAGATTAATAAGTCATGGTTACTCTTCCTTGGAACCCGTTGACAAAGAAACACACACTGGACAGGTATGAAAAATCTTCAAAAATGAGTAAGAATTTCTTAACCTAAAAAAGCAGTCATTACGTCAGTTCTCTATAAAAAAATCTTGAAAATTGGTTTGAAAAAAAGATTTTTCAATAGCAATAGGCAAAGGATTATTAATACCATGAAGATATAGTTTTTATTTCGATTTTTAACAGATATACCGTAATTATTTGCTTTGTCATAGAGTTGAAAAATAACTCAATATTGTCGTTTTTGTTTGATATTAATTTTATCAATATGATTTATCATTTGTTAATTCTTATTCAATATTGTTTTTTTTTCATTTATTATGATATTTTGACATTTATTATATTATTACTCTCAATACAGTGTCAACTCTAATTACAACAAACTTTTGGCTTGGACAGAATTTCAAGTCAATTTTGTTTCTAATCATTTTTTATTAAAAGAATTTAAAATATGATATTAAAAATTGTTTATGAAAGTGAATAAAAGGTTTTATCGCAAATTGTTTTAGAAATTTGAAGAAAACGATTATCGTTTAGTGAGATTCATCGGTGGCAAGACCAAAGAGGTCAATCCGAACTGGGCAATAAAATTAATCGAAGAAACACCACCTGCTGTTCAAAAAGATCGTATTGTGTCTTGTGATGGTGGTGGTGGGCCTCTTGGACATCCTAAGGTTTATATAAATTTGGTAAATATTTACAATAATATTCTTCATACAAATATGTTTATGTATCGCAAATCTTTAAGAAAAATATATTATTTTATGAACTACGCATGTGAAAATAACAAACTCTTAAAAACATTAACATTTACTGTCTTTATCTTCAGGATAAACCCGGAAATCATAGCTGTGGTTACTGTGGGCTCCGATTTTATAAAGAAGATCATCACTAATAATTCTGTACAAATGAACCTGTAGTTTAACTTATGTGTGGGTAATATAAAATTACAAGTCTTTAAAAAGAATGTACTCCATAATTAAATAAAAAAATAACTTATGTGGTTTGAGCTCAAAATAAGTTTTCAATTATTTATTTAGTTCTTCTATACGTTTATAATATTGTTATATATATATATGTATAAAACCTAATTAACTATAAATATTAAGTTCATAATAAAACGCACCCCGGACAAATTTATCTAAAAAGTTAAGCATAGATCTTGAAATATCAAGAACCAAGTGCAGTATTAATTCGGTGATTCGGTCACTCCACTATACATGCTCAGTATGATTTCTCCTCAGTTTCTCCACAATTCTCTTTTGATCCTTTTGATTATACGTGAAGACACGTGAAGACAAAGATATTATTTTTGGTGAAGGCCAAGAAAGGATATTTTACAGGTCACTGATATCTGACTGATATATATCAATGAGTGTATTTCTGGTATTCTCTCTCTCTCTCTATCCCTCTCTCTCTCTCTCTCTCGTACACACACACACACACACATACAATTGATTTTCACCATATTTAAATTTATATTTTGATCTTTAATATTTTTATTTTTATTTTTAACAAATTTAAAATGAAATGAAAAAATTGCTAATAAATCAAAGGCCACTGTCTTTATTTCTTTTATTATTGATTTAAATTTTATTTTTCATTAAAACGCTCTACAAAACGTTCATAACTGTGGTTGACATTAGATTTTTGGGTGCGTTCAGAAATTACTAAAAAAGGTTATACCAGAGATGAGGTGGTTATACCATACTACGGGTATACCTGGTTATACAATATCTTTGGTTATACCGACAGAGATTGAGAGATACCGAAACCAGGGAAACCTGGCGAAACCAAAGAATGTCTTTGCTTTCCCGTAAAACCCGTGAATTGTTTTACAATCACTTTAAATTGTGTTTAGGTCCTAGAGCTTGTGTCAAAGTCAGTATTTATTATCCCTATTAGAAAAATGATTAATTATCTCGCTGTGCATAAAGTGTGCTAAAAAAAGATATATATTTCAAACTGCAAGCAGATACAAGCAGATTATAGTCTCGAAGTCGCAGGTCGGATTCAAAAGATACAAAATTTTAGTTCTTCAGCATACATTAATATAAAATGTGCACTTTTTATATCTCAAACAATTAAAATTGGAATTCAATAACAATGTTAAATGAATAACAAGTCGAAAATTGAAAATGATTAAGTAGGACATTATTTAACAGTTTAACATAAAAATAAGCAGATTGCATAATGAAATGCAATTTGGATTCGATACTTCGATACTATTTTCTGATATCATTCTGCAATATTAATTTAAAATTGAAAGATTTAAAATTAGAAAATTTCAAAATACATTTATAACATTGTATCTAAAAAACTGAAGTGATATTTTTGTTTAGAAAATGTCTGGAAGTCGATTGCAACAAAAATTACTGACAAACACCTTCCGAAGTTTTCACCGGAACACAATATTCCGTGATAAAAAATCCACTGAAATATCAAGCACTGCTTCTAAAAATGTGCAAAAGAAAGAAGAAGGACAAGTTAATTTGCCTGGATCAGAAACGATCAACCACTCTCCACTTGGTCCGTTCTTTTAATTAAAAAAAATATTTACTTATCCAAAATTTATGGATATTGTTCTTGATGTGAAAATCAGGAATAAATTTTTTCATTTTTCATTTAATCAGGTCCTATGATGTATACACCTAAAACTCTCGATAAATGGTTACTTGTATGGCACAAGAAATATAAATCCGTTGCTGACGTACCATACCAAGTCCGGTAAGATTCTTTTTTACTTTTTTTAAAATACTTACGATCAATATTAAATACATATACAAAACAATTTATCCAATAAACTTGTTTTTACAGAGAAGAAACAATTTCCCAAATACACAGTAAGAGTCGAATTCAAGTTGCAAATTTTTTAATGGTTTTCATTCTCTGCTGTTGTGGATTTGCCGTATGGAGCGGCAAAAAAGAAGCCCAAACTGGTGATTCTTTACAAAAAAGAATTCTGGAAAGAAATGAAAGGCTCAGAGCAGATTATTTGGCGGAATTAGAAAAGCAAAAGGACACTTAAATTTTGCAAATTAAACTTAGTGCTTAGCTATATAGATCTTAATTCCACTTTGTAATTATTTTTTCAAATGTAAATATGATTAAGATTATATTTCATTGCATTCTCTTCAGGACGTCTCTCTTGAAATCGCATTGAGTCTGTAAATACAATAAACTATTTCCATGAATATTTCCTAATCTCTTTTATTCTTTTACAATATTTTTTAATAAATTTAGTTCAAATAATGGAAAATCCTCAAAATGACAGAAAAACAGATTTCTTTTTAAAAAACCTTTATTTCAAATTACTCTCAAGTCTTTAATAAATTAGCTAATAATTTTTAAATTACTTCATATTTAATTTCACAAGGCTGTTGTTCTCTGACTATTCATACTTAGAGGAATCGCTTGAAGCTCAGTCCTCATGCAGAGAAATTCACCACACACGCACATTATAATTAGACAAACGATATTCAAACACCACCAGCTGAAAGTTGTCGGAAAAGATCCGTTGTAGATCCAACAACAAATGAGATGAATTAAATGCGCAGTACAGGCAAAATCCATACATTGTTTCGTTCTCTGCACTATTCTCCAGAGGGCCACTGCTCCGATCAGAGCATTTATTATAAAAATAGAGATCACTAAGTGTCCACCAAAATCACGAACATGAATTTCTTTATACTGGAAAGCATAGTCTAATGATCTAGTCAAACCCAAGAAAGTTGCTGTCATCCAAATCCAGATACCAAGGAAAAAATACATCACGGTTTGCACAGCAATTATTTGGCAAATTATCAGGAATGGGTCCCATGTCGTTTTGCGAAACTGTCCTGAGATTCCGTTCATCTTGATGATTTGTTGGAGGATTCGAGCATTTCATGTGGAAAGAAAATATTATAACCTACTTCGCATTTATCGATGTGTTTATTTTCTATTCTGTAACAAAAAAATTGGAAATATTTAACATTTTAAATTTAATAAGAAATTCCTAGATACAATTAATTCAAATTTTGCGATATACAAAACTATTTTGCAAAAAGTTTGTTTGCAATTCAAACTACTAAATTCCTAGTAATGACGATAAAATGCATAAATTAATTGATTATAAATTAATCTCAGTTTTTTTCCAAAAATGATAGAAATTTATTGCGTTATTATAAAAGATTAAAACTTTACCTGCCACAAAACTCATATCTGAAAAAATCATATTTAAACACTGGCGCATGGTTTTAAAATAACTTAACACTGAAAATAAAAATAGAATATAAGCCTTTAATTGTTGCAATTTAAGTGTCAAAGCGTCAATAATTTAAAATGAAGAAAACACAAGCTTGAGAATATTCCTTACGATCAAGGAATTTTGAAATTAACTCACCTCAGATTCATTTCAACGTGACAAAAGGACGAACACATACAATCAGAGAGGAAGACACATATCTTTTATTTGCATTTACGAGAATTTATCAGTCGAAATTGCTTTAAACTGCTTTAAACTCATAAATTGGAGGTTAGATTTTAGTGATGTCATACATTTACACCAGTTTACACTTTGTTTATTATGTTTTACCTGATAGTTTTTCTTTACTTGTAGAGTTTATCTGTGATTGGTAAATTCCAATTACTTTTGGCTGCTTTTGGCTTTTTATTGGTGAGTGACTCCAGGCTCCAGCAGTGAGTCAGTGACTCCAGCGACTCTCTGGCTTTTGGAATTGGAGTTGTCCTACGAGGCGTTTGTACTTTGTGCATGTGTGCATACACCTATATATATGACATGCGACAGCACCTGACAGATCAGCTGATCAAAGAAGCGAATGGCCGATGAAAACATGGTCGAGTTTACTGTTCAACCGCAAGAAAACAAAGAAAATGAGCAAAATGAAGCGGAGGCTGCAAACGAAGACGAACATGTCAGTGAAGAAGGTAAGAAATTAATTAGAAAATAAATATAATAAAATCTGCTTTAAAGAAATATCGCGTTTGAAGTGACGTTTATTAGATCTCGGGCGGAGGCGCTCTCCTTTCAAAAACTGTAAAAGCATTTAATTCATTTGATAATTTAGCGTATTTAAGAAGAAGTGCAAGAAAAAAACTGCAAATATTTTCTATAAAAATCGTTTATCTTTCTCATGTTTCTCAATTTTTAATAATATTCTAAATTGAAATACTTATAATTTGCAGAGTTTCAAGCATTAAACCAGAAACTTGATCAGCTTAATTCAGCTTTGGACAATCTGGAAAAGAAGAATGATAACATCCACGCAGAGTTAATCGATTTACTAGAGTCAAATCGAGAAGTTCGTAAGCAGATTCAAGAATCAAGCCAACAGTAAATAGAATTATGTTTATCTTATATAATTTCAGTGGCAATTTTTCTGTAGGTAGAACAAAATCTTTGAAATGTAGATAAAAAGGAATTTGTTATATTTTACCTTACAGTATATCCAATTATATGTAATTGGCTAAACAAATTCGTCTCCATCTTAATTATCTATTCTCTTTAACACGAATCATTTTTGTGCAACTGTAAAATAATCAAACTTACCTAACTATGTAGAGTCAAATAAGTTTCTATAGAAAACTTACGAAATATAATAACATTAATAATTTCGAGATCGATTCTGTAAATTATTTAACAATAAGTTATGTTATTATAAAGATTTCTGAGCCTAGGTTCTTACAAACTTGCAGATACTTAACAATAAGATATGAAACTATTTTTTTTATTTGGAACTTACAAATAGGCTACAAAAATAAGTAGAAATACATCTTAACGCAAATTTATTGGATATTTATTCGGATCTGCTGCAAAGAGTAAAAGATCTTTAAGAATTTCAGAATCAATGTCTTCGATTAAAAAAATATTTGATTCATTTTCACTTATTATAGTTCATCCTCTTAATTCTCCGGCTAATTCAATGTCGACACTACAAGGACTTATATTTCTCACCATATCTGGCTTCAATATCACACCAGCTAAAATGATATCACAAGGTGTGTAATTTGATGAATGGGTCTTCGCAGCAGAATATGTTTTAGCTTCTATAGCGTTCAAGAGTTTTACACAAGGCGTGTCTATTAGGCCGAACACATTTTGTCTCCATTCCTGCAAAACAGAGAGAGAGAGAGAGAGAGTATTTAAATTTAATTTAATTATAATTAGTTATACCAGGTTATACCTACATCCTCGAAATTGTATTTAAAATGTCCATACAAGTGTCAATCTTGATTTCAAACATGTGTTCTTAGGCAAAAGCCATACTTTGTTATTTCCATTAAAAAAGAAATATATGAACACTTTCTGGGTCCGCATTAAAGTTACAATCTGGAACAGGATGGTCTTTTGCTATGAGAAAAAAATTAAGTTAAATAGTTACGTTTTTGCTATATAATTAGAATAGAAAATTCGAATTTTCAAAAAGTATTATTTACCACTGAATATTCCACCCATTATGTAAAATTGTTTTACATCAGTTACAAATTTTGGATTTAGTTTTATTGATAAGGCTAAATTTGTTAAGGGCCCTATGCAAATAATCAAAACGTTTCCTAAAAAATATATCAAATAATTATGATAAGATATTATTTTTAATTACATTTCATTATATCCAAACCAAACTTCAGTCAAAAATGATCTATTACCAGGATATTCAGAAACTATTCTTTGAATTGTGGAGATCGCATGTTCTTTTCCAATTTATTTATATTTGGTTTGTCCTTAAAAATATCTCCAAAACCATCGGATCCACGAGACTTTATTGTAGCATCATTATCTTTTTTAATAAGGGGAGAATATGCTTCTTTAAAAACAGGAATCTATTTTTTTAAAAAGTACCTCTTATTAATGTTTAAAGGAAATTTTTGTAATTACCTATTATATAAATTAATTTAGAAGATGAAGTATTTCTACCAGCATCACAATCGACAATAATCTTATCTCGCTCCATTTTTAAATTGAACAATTCCGTTATTTAATCATTGTCGAAAACCGAGTTTAACCTCCCTTGGTTGTGGTCATTTACGTCATTTATATTTCATTATTTGTTGATATATGAACTTCGACTAAAATCACGGCATATTTAAAATGAATACTGAAGTGCTTATTATCACTGAATAAAAACTATTCAGTTCGTTGTCTTGAAAGTAGTTTATTTAAAAATGGTTGTTTGCATATGTAGTTATTCTTTCAAATTTTTTAAACTGATTTTCATTTACTTGTTTTTAACTCATAATGTTATGAGTTCTGCTTTTCTGCAATTAATACAAGTTTCCTGTTTTAAATTTTCCACTTTTTTCTCAATTTTTGGTGCAATCGACAACCTATGTCTATATTTGATGGGATCCGCAGCGAAAAGGAGAAGATCTTTGAAAATTTCTGAATCAAAATCTTGAATTATAAGTGCGTTGGGTTTGTTAGACATTAAATGATCGATAACAACTTGTCCTCTTGTCTTGTTTCCACCTAATTCAATGTCTATGTGATGTGGTACGACATTTGTAGCCATTTCTGGTTTTAATACTACTCCAGCTAAAAACGCATCGCAGGGTGTGTAAGTTGGTAACATTTTTTTTGGGGTAGAATAGATTCCATCCTCAATTGTATTCATTAGTTTTACGGCTGGCGTGTCTATTTGTCCAAAAACATTTTTTCTCCATTCCTGAAAAAAGAATGTTTTTAATTTCTTTTTATAAATCTAACATTTAGTTTAAATTTAACGTTTGGGAAAATGTAAAATAATTTATAAATATTAAATTAATTTATTACAATTAAGCAAGAGTACTTACATGTGACACTCTTGATTTTAAACAAGTTTCCCAGGGCAAAAGCCATAATTTGTTACTACTACAAAGAACTATATGAGAGCTTTCGGGATCTGCGTAAAAATTAAATTCTGCTTGTGAAGTTACGTTGCCTACCGCTAAAAACATAGGTTTATTTTTATAAAGTATATTTGAAATACAGTGCTAGATCTTGGAATTTATTTTATAAATAAAAAAATAATTACCAGTATAGTTTCCTCCCATAACATAAAATTTCTTAACGTTATCAGAAAATTCTGGATACATTTTGATAGCTAATGCTATATTTGTCAAGGGTCCTAAACCAAGAATAGAAACTTCCCCTAAAAAAGAAAATAATATTTTATACTACCGATTAATATATATTTTTTTAAATGTAGGAATGGATATGAAGTACCAGGATATTGGGAAATTATTCGTTGAAGAGCACACACAGCATGTTCTAATTTCAATTTACTAATGTCTGGTTTATCAGTAAATACGTCACCAAAACCGTCTGACCCGTGAAATAGAGTATCTGCTGCAATTCTTGCATTTTCAGTAGAAAGAAGGGACGAAGAAGCTCCTTTAAAAACTGGTATCTGATAATCAGAGAATAAAAGTTGAATTTGAAAATTAATTAAAGATTAATTTTTATCTTAATTGTAAAATTTACTATTCTGTTTAAATAATATATTTACTTCAAGGGCATTGCAGATATTTAAAGTCCTAAAAACGTTTTCAATTACATTATTTACAAAAGTATTTCCAGAAACACATGTAATAGCCATAATCTCAATTTTCTTTAACTTATGCGCCTCAATAAGTAAAATAAGAGACAAAGCGTCGTCACTTCCTGCATCACAATCGATGATTATTTTTTCTGACACCATTTTTCAATTAGTTTAGCTAAGTTGCGCGTGGGCATATAACTGCAACTAAAAAATAAAAAGAGCAATAGTTTATGAAATCGAATTTTAGTAATTAACAACTACATAAGATAAAAAATAATTTTTATTAAAGAATATGCGATAATTTTGAGCTTCATTTATGTGCCATTGATAAATTTTATTTTTGATTGATTAAAATGATAAATAAATATGTCTGAGACAATTAATGCAATTTTCAATTGAAATGCTTTTTAATTCAGAAAAACATTACCTTTCAAATAGAAACGAAACTGCCTTATTCCGTTTCTCAATTCCCTCTAACTGCTCTATTATCTTCGTAAATTCTTCTTATATAGATTTGAAGAAAATCCACAGGCTTTTATAAGTGAGTTTCTGTTTCTGCAATGATAAACATTGATAAATAAAAGGTCAGGCACTGGTACGTTCATGAACGCACATGAAGTCATGAACGTTCTGAACATATAATATGTATTATAGCCTCTGCTATATATAACCTATATCTAGGCTAGGTTATAATGACATTTGTCATATCACTTTTCGTTACATCTTTTCATTCAAAACACGGATGAGATGATCTTCGTGTTTTGTAGAAATTTGCTTCGGCCTCAAGTTCAAAGGGCATCACGTTTATTAATTTGTATTCCGTCTACTTTTCTGACTCCAAAAATCCAAACAGGTATAATATATATCATATATATGTTCAATTCCATTTTGACGGGCTCGCAGACATAATATAAAAAATATGTCAATTAAGTGACTTAAACAATTAAAAGTATATTAACAATTAAAACCTGCAAGCGTTGCATTGAGTTTCATCTTTGGTTTTATGAGTTTCTTGATGGAATTTTCATAAAATTCAATGATTTGAGTACTTTTTGGTACAACAATATTCTGACAATAGTTCAATTAATTTTGAATTACCTTTATTATAAAACCAGAGTAAAACTCTTTATGCGCCTAGACATTATTATAAACTTAGACATTTTGATTCATTTATTGAATTTTCATCAATACCAGTCAATACCCATCAATTCTGAGTACAAATAAAATATGACATCTAATATATTTTTGTTTAATATTCGGAAGAAGGTGGAAGATCCCAAATAGAGGGCGCTCCTGTCCTGAAGCCAAAGCCATGCATGTAAAAACTTAAAAGAATTTCCCTCCTCTTCACGAAAAAAGCTACGGAAAAAGCGCATTTTTTAAAAGAAATTGGAATGTACAACCAGGTGTATCTTACAACAAAATCCTAAAATCGAAAAGTTTTCTAGTTTTCCTACTCTTTTCTTGTGACTTTACCGATCGAGGTTGGAAAAAAATATTTTTGGTGTTTGTGAACTGTGAAGTAAAGGTACTCGATTTGTTTTTCTTGAAAAAAAAAAATGAGAATATTTTACTGCGTCACTGAATCACATATCAATCGCTATCCTTGAAAAATTGGGTCGCAGGCAGATTGGATTGAAAATTGGAACAGTTCATACTAACCAGTCCAACTATTCTCAAGTATATATTCATAGAATGAAAAAACTCAAATTCATCTAACCTAGAAAAAACCCTTTTTTAAAAATAATTTGTGCGTTTATTGTAATAACTCTCAATTCTTTCTTTATCTGGTTAGATTTGGTGAGGACGGCGAGGAAAATGACGACCGAAATCAATAAGGATGAGCTGAAAAAAAGATTAACACCTGTACAATGGCACGTGACACAAGAAAAAGGCACAGAAAGGTAATTTTACTAAGTTTACTAATTATATTTTTTTGTATTGAAATTACTATAAACTGTTTTGAAAATCATTAAAATTATAATCTAAAAAAAACGTATACATTAGAATTTTTTATTTAGGAATTATTTTAGACAATTTTCCGTAGGTGAAAAGTTGATTATAATATTGAGAATTTTGTGATTTTGTTTTCATTGTGCTTTTTAATTTTTCAACTATATGTTTAGAAATTCCAAACAATTTTTTGTCACTGTTATTGATAAAGGTGATTTTCCGTTGAAAATTTGTTTAAACTTTGAAATTTAATAAAAAATAGTCATTTCAATTCCCGAATTTAAGAAAAAACTGTATTTTTTTCGAAGTATTTCAATCTGTAAAAAAAAATAATATGAAACTAAAATAATATTTTTAAAAACTAGTTTTCTAATTTCACAGCAGAAATATTTAGAAGACATTTCAAAATTGATGGAAAATTATAAATAGCCTCTTACTCATTATTACAAAATATTATTTGATCGTTGGACTCTAGCCAAGTAAAATACCCATGAATCGCCCAGAAAATGTTGAAACTCAAGTCTTAATGAGATTTTTTATAAACACTTCTCTGGAATAAGAGAGCTACAAAGAAAATCTAAAATCGTCAATCTTGAATGTTTCCCATTTTGCGAATAAATTTAAGTTTTCTAACTGCACATTTTGTTCATAAACTCTCTAAGTTTAAGTATCAAGAACTAAAAATAACTATTTCAAGTGCACCTCAGTTCGCACTCATGCATCAGGGCCAAGTTATTTAAAAATAAATGATGTCCACATAATAGAGTTTACTTGTTGGCTTCCTTTTTTTCAAGACCATGGCGCATCGACAACTATTTGCATTCTTTTCAGACCATTCACCGGATGCTACAATAAATCCTATGACAAGGGGACTTACACTTGTATTGTTTGCGATCAAGAACTATTTTCCTCAGAGACAAAGTATGACAGCGGATGCGGCTGGCCAGCATTCAATGAGGTTTTAGATCAGGGGCGAGTCAAATTGACCAAAGATACTTCTAATGGTACGTTCACTTTCTTCCCAAAAATATTTTTCTACTTCAGCTTCATTCTAATTCAATTTTTGTTTAGCATATTAGCGATTATTACCATCAGCATTAGAATTAAAGTTATGATTTTTAGTTGTAAGTTTTTATTATAAATATCTAATAAGCCTGCCAGCAAGTTATTTTTTTTCTTCAAATTTTGGTATTTTTACATTTCTTAAGTATTGTACTCTATTCTACAATACAATTTTGTATCACCTTTTACAGTTTTGAACTTAAAATGTCGCTAGGAGGCTTCTAATATTATATTGTTTGTTGTTTCATAAAGTATTCGATGGTATGCAGGTAAAGCTTTAAAGACTTGGACCATAAACCAAAATAATACTTTTGTTTCAAGTTAGTTTAGCTTGCACTGGTCTTAACAAATCAATTCGAATTTACCTGCTTGCCGTAGAATTGCCCTTCAAGCATACAATTTTCCAATCAAGTTACAATATTCATTTGAAGTATTTCTTCAGCCATCAAAAATATTTACAAATTAAAAATTTTTGTTCAAAATATTTGAAACACCTATTAGAAATTTATGGTTAAAAATTGTTCTAAAATTAGAAAATTTTTTGTTTCGTAGCACCTGTTTTTTAAAATTTATTTTATTCAGTGATAATTTTAGTAGTTCATGCTTTTTGATAGAGCTCATTTTATTTCTAGTAGTTTTTATTTTATGTTACGCACGTTTTTTTACGCTTTTATATATAAAAATCGCAGCCATGTCTTGAGGAGGCTGTTAATAAAATTTAATATTGTGGCTCGAGGAACACGATTAAGTGATCCAATTCCTAATGCCTATTATCCCGCATGTCGGAGCTTAGAGTGTGATTGTGATCGACTTACCTACATAATTTTGAATATTAAACTAAAATCGACGCTGTACATACAAAATACCTGTTATAATTTTAAAAAATAATACTTTTAACTCCTCGCTATCTTACCAAAAGCAATTTGAACTTTTCTTCGTCGTTTTTGTCTTGGATTTTATGTCTTAGGTTGTTACTTTTTAGTTGTCATCGTTGTCGATTTTCGAAACAACTGGCGAGAATTAAAACATTTGTTCTGTAAAAGGGTTTTTTCTTGTGCAATAGTTTTTTATTTTTCTGTTCTTAAAATCTTACTTGTAGAAATTGTTTGTCAAATCGTTTATTTTATATTTCCATTTGAATTGGGTTATAAAATATTAATTTAAGATTGGAGAACAGGTGCCTGATAGTTGATTTTTATTAAGAAATTGTTGGATTTTGTAGAGTGGATCAAGATTTCGAGGATGAATTTGAAGCAAATCTTAGTGTCTTATGAAATTTATTTTTTATCTTACACAATTATATTATTTTTCGAAAATAATACTTATAAAGTTCCTCATTGGCAAAATATCCTGTATGATGCACGTAAATGTCTCAAACTTTCACTTCTGTCAATATTCGTGATACATTTTACATTAGAATTACCAAACTAAACGTTTTCATTTGGATATTTTTTGAAAACAGGAATTATTATTGATAATGGTAATTCTTGTGCTAAAAAGAATGTTTCTTCTGTATTCTCTTTTAGAATATCCTGCAGTAACAAATATTTATTTTTAAACTTTAACAATAGAGATAAAAAAAATTTTAGAAATTAAATAATTTGAATTAGGATTTTATTTTTTTATGTATTTGGTTACAAATTTGAAAATCAAATCCCTTTCTTTCTATTTGTTACTGTAAGATTTTAGATTAGATTTCTAATAGCTTTTTTCTGCACATTGTCAGTTAAACCATTTGAGACAAATTATAAATTGATTTTCTTATACAATATCAGAAAGGAAAAGGAATCAGGAATGTTTTTTTAAAATTAGGGATAATTTTCTGAATTTCCATGTTCATGGAAATTACTTTCCTTTTTTCTGAATTTTTAATTGGTTATTTACAAATACGTTTAAAGATTATAAAAACATAGATTTCACTTCTGTTCTAAATAACTAAAGGAAACTTAAAGAAATATTTTTAAATTTTCACTAGTTTCTAAAAATGAAATAAATCTCGAAATATTTCGATTTGCTAAATGACTAACTATGACATTTAGAGGCCTGAAATTTCTATAAGACACTAATTAGGAAATAGAAGAGCTTAATTGCAAATTAGAAATCGAAGCTTCGAGAAAAGAGCAGCCAGTGAGTTGAAATAGCGAAAGGTATTAGTCTCTGAATAATCACACTCTATTATTCTGTCTTTCCTTTGCCCTCCTGCTCCACTACCACTCTGAAAATGAAAACTGCGTCGACACTCGACGCATAGTCGGTGGAAATCTACTACTGCTGATCGCAAACCCAGATATGGTCCGGACGGAGGTGACCTGTTCCAAATGTGGATCCCACCTGGGTCACGTTTTCAACGACGGTCCCAAGCCGACGAGGAAGCGCTTCTGCATCAACTCCGCCTCCATAATGTTCCATGCTGCTGGCGAGGAGAAGAAGAGTAGCTCGTGAAATCCTCAATATCCAAAAGATGTCTTCTTTCAAGAAACAACCAAGTATTCGCTAAGCGAACTCTTTTTTAAAATCAATTATTTTGTTTCTTTCAAAAACTCCGATTAGAATTTACGAAGATGACTTATTTTAAAAATTGTGAAGGACTCTGTGAGACATATAATGATTAGATTTTTGCAGCTTGTATCCTAGCATTTATTTATTCTAATATTGTACAATTGTCAAACGTTTATCTGTTTTCTAACAAACAATGAAAGAATTTCATCTTATCTCTTCTGGAATGACATGATTGCACAATCAGCATCTAGGGCTGTTGCTTCTAATGTATTATAAAATATAATAATCCGTGATAGTAATGAAAAGATTAAGATTATAATGAGAGTTTTATATGAAATAATAAAGCCCTGTTATTTTTGCAATCACTCAGCGGCCATGGTTTGTAAATAAGTTAATGTAACTTATGAACAGAATTAATATAATGATTTGAGCCTTGAGAATGTTCATTTATTTATCTATATCATGAAATTCTTCTATATATATAATAGATACCTATATTTTAAATGAAACATAAAATAAAAATGAGGATCAAAGGTTGAAAATACAAAAAAGACAGTATGTTATAAAATGTTTCCTTATATTATAACGTTTTTAAACAAACTGAAAGGAGTTACAGTATAATATATACGCAAAAATCTAGGCGTTATCTTTACAACAGTAGTTATTATTAATTTGTTTTTTTTTTCCTTTTATCCTTTGTTGTCAAAATTGTTTCTCTTAGAGAACGATTGGCATTCCTGAGAAACTCTTCTTTCTCAAATGCTTTCCCGACGATAACATCAATACTTAAAAAACGGTAATAATTACAAATGATAAAAACTGGCGAAGAGTCTTGAACACTCAAAGTCGCCGGCTCTGCTGTAGGCCTACTCTTGCATACGAGATCGCGAAGCATTTTCAGAAACATCTCAAAAAAACTATGACTAATATATACGTTCGCGGGACATTCGTAATCTCAGTAGGAACCTATCTCACGTCTTTAAAATAATAATACGTGTCTCTCGTGACTTAAATGCACTTTGAATGAAAGTCAAGGCGTTCGCGTAATTTAATTTTCTTCCATATTTATTATTTATTTTGTCTGAATTCAATACGACTAAATAGAATCTAGAGCCATATAAATACTTGCACGTTAAAAATTATAAGTTTATTTTCATGAGCGTCTCTCATTTGTTTAAGGCATGCGATGGTACAGATTTTGTACTTTTTTATTTGCGATCTTGTAATGAATTCAGTTTCGGTCTTGGGACTGTATTAATATTTGATGTCCCTAATCACAGTCTATAAAAACAGAGTTGGGCTTTTATTATCATAGTTGAGCTATTAGACATTCAATATTTAAATTACAAATACAAACATAGATTCGTTCTAAAATCTGTGGACCTTAATATTAATTAAATGTTTTTATTCGTCTAATTTTTACTTCTAGCTTTTTTATAGTTTTCACAATGAAAAGTCTCAAAAGAAACTAGGTAAAATGAGTTAATTTTTAATTAAGAAATCAATTACAAAAATAACTTTGTAAATAAAATAATTTGATTTAAAGTATTTTCATTCTCTTCTACAAAACTAAACAAAATGGAAATTTAGTACAAACAGTCCGTAATAAAATCATTTTTGCATTTTGTAATAAAAATATTAGAACTCAGCTAAGTCTGAAAAGTATGTTTTCGATCCTATGATGCCTTCACTACAGGACGAATGTTACGCGAATGCCTTGACTCTAATTCTAATTAAAACTTCGTAACAGCTGCTAAAAGGACTGAACCGCACATAGAATAATATCGCAACAATATAACGACATAGGCGAATTAACCTACAGATATTTATGAAAATGCAGGATCTCTTTGCTGCCACATCTTAATACATTTATCGTCTTGATCTGCGATCAAATATTTCGTTAACATAATTATACCCTTATTAATACTAGACGTGCACAATTATTTTTTCCACTATATTCACTATCTCTAGCTTATAATTTTAAGTCGATTCAGAGGAGAGCCTCGCTATTTGGACGATCAACTTCCAAGTCCGAATCAAGCTAAAATATAAATCTAGCATAAACTGAGCCGTTTCATTCGTTAAATATAATCAGACGTTAACACTGAACAAAAAAACCTAATCAGGATTTACAATAATGAGGCTACAAAACTGAAGAGAGAATTAAATACAATACTTCACGCTCAAATGATATACGCTTATTCTCTCAAAAGTTACTCCTATTTCTTCTTTCATTTTGACAGTCGTTTCCTTTGCTCGCATTATAAAATTTTATACTTCATACACGACGATTTATGCAAAACAAGACTGGAAAAGACAATCTATAAACCTCCTAAGTTACTTAGGTTTCCCTTACGATACTTTGATATCTTTTCAAAATATAGTACATTTAGAAAAGCGACATGTTCGCTGGGAAACCTCGCTTCTAATTCGCTCTTAATTTAATATCCTATATGTTGACTTTCCGATGGTCCTAAATCAAGTGCTCAATTTTTTTCTGACTGTGGTTCACAATCATTTGAAATTCTAGTGTAGATTTTACGCGTGTCTAAACACGACAAGGCAGGCACTTTATAGTGTCACAAAATCTTCCTACGTTTGAACCTCGTCTTAAAATTTCCTTCGTTCGTTACATTTGCCACTGCTTTTTCGATCACGTAACCCACAAAAAGAAACGTCTCATTCGTAGTTCACTGGGCTTTTTATTAATGCTCATTTAAAGAATTAAAAATACGTGCACAGAGCTTTTGCACAACGTTTAAACTAAAACTAATATTCAGTCACAAATAAAATTCTACTTCTAAACGATTCTGTAAAAGGGAGATCAAAATATGTTGTAGAAGCTTTTAAAATAAAGCTGATAAAATATTTTCGATTTTATTGTGAATAAAATCTTCTGGAAGTTTGCATTTGTATAAAAAATACTGTTCAGAGTGGCCACTCAAATCTTGGCAGAAATCTCAGTTCAAGACCACCTGGAAATTTATTTTTTATTTGTTTAAAGCAATAAAAGCAAAATATGATCAAAATATTGTTTAGTAAAAACATTCATTCAAAAACTTTATCCTTTGTAGTAGGATATTTGTTAGTCATTACATAATTTAAAATACTTTACATAATCATAAAATTTGGATTAATAGCTTAATTTAATCTATATACACACTAAAAAATAAATTCCAAGTGAAGAGATAAACTTCCTGGTGCAGTAGCCATCCTGCATGTTCCTAATTATGAACAAAAGTTTAGTAAATATAAAAGGTGAAATAAGACGGCATCACTTCATCTTAATTAAAAATGGAAGATCCTTTTATCTACGATTCTCTATAATTTTTTATAAATTACTAAAAATATATCTTCCTTCTACCTGAGCCCAGTAAACAAACACATTATACCTCTTACTTGTAAATAAAATTCGATAAAATAGTAATTAGTTGAACTAATTGAAATCACGCTTTCGTGAATATACACGTTGTTTCGTAAAAAAATCTTTCGATAATATACAAATTAAATTAAATAAGGATAAAAATGAATGATCGACGAAGTTACCTTCGAGTTAATTGTTTCAGTATTAGGAACGGTGAAATTTTAAAACCGGTGGAACGAGTAAATCAGGTTTTTGAGCTAGGCGTACTTTACACACAATGAATGAAGGAAAAGAACCTATCGTTCAATTTTTTTCTCAAATCGATTCGAAAAATATAGAGAATTCTGACTCAAAGATAATTTTCTTTACACGCTTTGAATGATAATGTATTAGAATAGTTGTTTCTTATGTACGTGTTCATATTTGCTTACAGTATTATCTAGTAAGGTTCTCGCTATAAGTAGTTGTGTATCCGTAGCTAACTCGTTCTCTATAGAGTCAGTAATACTCGTTTCGTATCTTTAGAAAATAACCGATCATCGATCGTCAAAATCTCCTTCATGTTAGTGCCTGACCTAAAGGCATTTTTCAATATTCAATTTTCGATTTCTCAATACACATCTTAAAAATCAAAATCCTTTTATCAGACACTGAACGATTAGTAGAGATTGCGAGCTTCTCATCGACGGGCCAAGCTGTATCGATTGGTCTTGCAATCCCGACAACATGTGAGATTTGATCGCTTTAATTTTTGAAACTGCGTCTCGATACCGGATGGTATCGGATAAGATCTATCTAGTATCTATTTATATATTTATATATTTATAATATATGATATTTATTAATCGTTATAAATTATTGAATTATTGTGCCGTTACCGTTTGGGAGGGTAATTCATTTTTTACTGATGACATCGTACTCATTCTGCCATCCTGCCGCTCGAACTTTTATTCTCCTAATGACCCTTAGCAACCTCCTTAGCCGCCATTATCAACGGCGTTAACGAGGCTAGTGGCCTTGCTAATTTCAGAAACGGATGCTGAAAAAAAAACTTGCTTAACTGAGAAATACTGTCTCTAAATTAGTTCTAAGGCTGTTTTTATTAAATTTTGGTTTTAACTACGATACAAGTTTTAATATTAATGAAGGATTTAAATTTTTTAAATCTTTATAATTATTTTAATTAATATTTTTGATTTGTTTTTAATAGTATTTACCTTCAGTAATTCAGAGGCTGAAGAGCGTCTTTCGACTTCAACTTCCAAACATTGGTCTAAAAAGTCTTGGAAAATTCCTGATAACTTTTCCTTCTCCTTTATTTCGGGCTTGCCGTTCGTCGCAATCAAATAGAGGGCTTTCAGAGGATTTTCATTTAAATAGGGCGGCTCTCCTTCTATCATTTCGATAGCCATTATGCCCAAGGACCATATGTCGACCTTCGGATCAATAAGTTTACAAGATTAAAATTAATTTATATTGAGGTCGGTATACAGATAGAATAGAATTTTTCTATATAATTTCCACAATAGAGGAAAAAAATAAATTATTATTACTTATAGAAAAGTTACCTTAGGTCCATACTGCTTCCTCGTGACAACTTCCGGTGCCATCCAATAAGGAGTTCCAACCATCGTTGTCCTTTTACTTTGTTCAGGCGAGATCTGTGCGCAAAATCCAAAGTCCGTCAATTTGACGCCTCCATCCAAGCCGAGAAGAATATTATCGGACTTGATATCCCTATGAATAACTTGATTGCAATGCAGAAACTCGAGAGCTTGGAGAACTTCTCTGCAAACTGCAGCAATCTGCCCCTCATCCATGCAAGTCTCAGTAACCACATCAGTCAAACTACCACCAGGTAGATATTCCATCACAACCCACAGTTCTTCTCCCACCAAATAGCTATCCAAGTAATTAACAACGTTCGGGTGCTTGTTCTCCCGCATTACCAATATTTCGTTTATAATTAATTCTTTCTTCGGCTGCTGCGAAAGATTCATTTGCTTGATGGCCACTTCCATACCCGTCGAGGTTTCAATCGCCGTGTAGACGGTTCCTGATGCACCCTGGCCGATCTTTTCCATTTTTGTGTATTTTCTTATTGGATCTCCTACGCTAACAATAGTTCTGAGCTTTTCTAATGTTTCGTCATCCGACATTTTCTTCTTTCTCGCCTTTTCACTTTGAGCTGGTCTGGACTGATCATTCGGGGTTGCTTGATTCTTATTTTTATCGAGAGGCGCTTGATTTTGCTGCTGTGGTGTTCCATTTCGTTGAGGAGATCCGAGAGACGTTGAAAGTGGTGGAAGAGGTTCCTCTTCAATAGGCTTAGTGTACTGTTGAAAAAAATGAATTTTTATTAAATAGTTTAAGCTACGTACGTTTTATATTTAGCACAGACTCTTCGAGAATTCATAACTCATAAGCAAACATCATAAGATACTTACAATTGATTTCGTGCGTTCGGGTCGGGCGGAAATCGGCGGTGGAGGGGGTTCGTCTTCTTGTTCAGAACTTGTAGCACAGGCATCTGTGGGTGTACTGCTAGGACTACTACTGCTTATTCTGTAATGTTATTATATCTCAAAACAAAAACAGGAACCAATAACTGCAAAAGTTTAAAATGTGGTGAACTCACCTGCTAAGGGAGTGTTGTGAATGCGAACTTCCGGAAGCCTGTGACATCGCTTGTCCTCGCATGTTTCCCAGACCGACACCAATACTCACTCCTATGTTGCGAGGACTGCTGGCTCTTTCTATAGGCGCTTAGAAAATATTACTGAAGTTTAATACAGAATTCAGACACATTTCTCAATGTCTACGTACCCTTTTTATATTTTTACGTCGACAACGAGAAATTTAGTTTTTACATTACAGAAAATTAAAAGAGATAAGATAGATGAAGAACATAGATGAGGATAAGACTTATTGTTTGGCTTACCAAATTATTGCTTTAAAACTTACCAACAACTCCGACCATTTTGGTTGTTGTCATGAATTTAGAGCCTTTTGCTTCTTTACTGCTGTTGTCATACCAATTCAAAACGTCCAGCACTGCCTGAGGGTTTTTCTTCTGTTCTTGTTTGCTGATGTTGCTGGACATCAGCAACCTCGCCCAGGCTTCCGGCATCCCCTGTGACAGAAAAAAGGACTTTAAAATCCTTGTAGAAAAAAGCAGGTAGGTATTGTTTTATAGATGGCGAGAATTACATCCAAGTTGATCGACAGGTGTTGTTCTTGTGATAACTATAAGCTAAGATTCTGTCCTTAATTTAAAAAAATATTCTACATAGCTCCGACATTTCTAATAAATAACAATTGAAACTATTTTATAACTGGTTTTACGAGACAGATATAGTATTAGGATTATTTTTACAGTATCAAGGACTTGAAGTGGTAAATGATAGAAAAGAATATGACCAGTTGAAAATGGAAATTAATTTCTACAATAACAAATCAGGAAAAAATTTGCAACTATTAATACCCGAAATTCTATAATTAATTACGTTATTTTTTTTAAATATTCACCTAAGACTTATATAATTTAAATAAAATCTGAAAATGAATGTAATTAAAAAACATTTTAAAAGTTTTTCATCTCTGGAAAATATAATTAGAAATATTAAACATTTTTAAGGAACTTCTAACTAAGTACATCTTTTAAAATGTTAGGTTTTCTTCTTAACGTTACGAAATCTTGCAAAAAAACTTATTAAATTGAGCTTGTCAACACAAATCATCTCTATAGTATAAACGACGTATTTTCTCAAGACTGTTTAATTTTTATTAAAACAGTGGATTATCTATTATCTACATTATATACAGCCATTAAGTTGTCTTAAGGAAGTTGTGCCCGAATTATGAAATTAAGATTCAAACATATTATAGATTTTGAGGTGAAATTAAAGTCAAATGGAACGAGAGAGATAAATAGAGGGAGGGATAAGATATATTTTATATAGTGAATTTCTACAAATTAAATTTAAATATGTAACTAAAATCTAGAATTTTGTGTTATATACTTACTAAAAAAAAAAATAATCTAGACAATAAAAAATCAGCTTTTCTTAGCAACAACTTCCTTGAAAATTTTCTAAGACAATAAGTATTTGATTCACTACTCAGCGAAGACACTAGAAACACAACAATCTAAGTGCTTGTGATTGGGTGAATCCAAGTGATCGAACAGGTGTTCGGTTTGATTTGCAAGTAAGCGTAAAACTGTAAGCGACGTTGACTGAAGCTCTTTAATAGATACTTGTCTACTCTAGTGTCTATTGTCTAATGACTATCACCCGAACTTTAACAAAAAAAATGTCATCTATTCCAACCCGCAACAGAAACAAACGTTAAATCAGGTCTTCGTAAGGAATGAAAGTGCAAACAATCTAACTCT
Source organism: Synergus laeviventris (assembly GCA_032275145.1). Classification (NCBI taxonomy): domain Eukaryota; kingdom Metazoa; phylum Arthropoda; class Insecta; order Hymenoptera; family Cynipidae; genus Synergus; species Synergus laeviventris. The sequence continues at coordinate 4,181,835 of JAUESI010000036.1, forward strand.
GGGGTCATTTCAATTTACTTACTTTTAATGGCAGCTTGAAAAAAATACGTTACGAGTTAGTTTCCCTTATGGTTAAAATAATAGACATAAGAAGCATCAGACAAAGTATCGACTTACTGTATTGTAATATTTGTTTTGTGGGCCAATGTCTTTATTTTCTTTGTATGGTACGGAAATTCAAATGGTGTAATCAAATTTTTTTCAGAAAATGGACAATTGAAATGACAAATTTTAATTTTTTTTGGAGAACTTAATCCTTTGGTAACTAAATTGTTTTTAGAAAGGATTTGAACTTGGAAAGTATCTTTGGGTTGTGTAGAGGTTCTTAAGATAAAACGGAAGGAAAATTGTCTTAAGGTTCGTGTATTTAATTAAACAAATGAATATTTAGATGCATTTATGCAATTTCAGCGACCTATTTTTATATCCCACAGATTGCAAAAAAAGTTTTTGCGGGATTCCAATGAGTTTTTTTATAAAATGGTGGCAGGCATGGAAAATTGAATACTCCGTACCATAGTACATTAGCTAAGCGGCAAGCAAGTGCATTTTGAACTAAATTGAAGTATTGTTTTTTATTTGCAAAATATACCGTAAATTCTCCAGTTACTGCATCGAATCCTACGTGAACGGTGTGTTCGAAATTCGTGGGATAACTTATGTTAGGCTTGTCCTTATTCTCCTTCACCTTCATCTTGCTTTTCAAATTCTTTTTCTTGCGTTCCTCCGAATCTGGTTCCTTTGGCAGTGGACGCATATCCACTGGTAAATTAGGCGTGGAATCACCTCTAAAACATGCAAAAGGTACATAAGACATTTTGTTTCAATCGTGTAAGGAAACAGCAATAATAATGAGATAAGAGAGCATAAGATAAGATACACATAAATCCGATAAAAGTCTGATTCACAACAATTGAATAATTAAATTCTTAATAATTGTATTTTTAAATTCTAAATTACTTTTTCTGATTTATGAGAATTAAAACAATCTCATTGAATTTTAATGCGAGTAAATCAATTATTTACAATCATAGATTTATAAGATGAATCGAGCAGGAAGAGTATAATAAATAATTCAGTTATTGTAATCGATCGTCTTGTCTGCATTATAATATATTCTATTGTCACTGACATGAAGTGAAGTTTTTCCATTGAAGAGATCTCTGTTCAAAGTGTATCCATTATTTAAAAATAGCTGTCAAAATCATCTAAAATTAAAAGCTTTCTAATTGAAAAGTAGACAAAACTGAAATTGCATTAGAGATAAAAATTGAAGATTTTCAAGATGAAAATTCTTTAATTATCAGATCACTTTTCAAATATATTTTTTTTTAACAAGTTTCACAAGGCTTTGTTTTAAAGAGGGAAAAGTAAAAGAAAAATTAAAGATAAGATTGACCTCAAAAATTAAGTTTTGTGATTTTTTTTTAATGGTTTAATTATTTATTTAGTGAAGAGTATATAGTGTAAACTTCTTTTAAAAGTTTAAGCATTCAAGTTTTTATGGACAGTCTGCCTTTGAATATCATAGTGTCTGAACTGTGGGGTATTATTTTTAGCAACCTCTAAATTAGTGGCTGTTCCTCTATTTTCGGGAGTCGGAGTCTCTCCATATTACAAAGAAAATAATGCAAACTTGTGTTCAAACCGGCGTACTTAGACTTCAATGAAGGGTATTTAGAGTGGGCGAATTTAGAGCGTAACGTGTTCATAGTGTTAGTTAAGTTTACTAATCAATACTCTTAGAAGATAGTTATATATAAAACCAATTCAAATGGAAATGCCGAGAGTAACAGTTCAAAATTAATTCAATGAAAGAAGGAATCCAATTGATCTATACATTTAACTTTTTTCTTAAGAGCTTTCATTATCTAATTACGTATCTGATGATAGTATCCTGTGATCTACACACTGTACTTTTCTAGAAGGTTTCGGAAACTTTCTGTGATAAAATTGAAATTGAAGATGACGAAGAGACAGTTTTTTTTCTTAGAAAAGTATTATCGTGACTTTTTATAACTGTGATGTCACCTTTCCTAGGCGTGAATTAATTTGTGGTAGTAGATTGTTAAATTTTAGAAATTTGTAATTTACAATAACTGTTCACTAAGAGAATTAAATTATATATAATATGAATAAAGAAATTATCTGTTTATAATTTCGTATTCTAGTTTTTGTTGAGTGAATGGGATTTTGTCGGCTTGGAACTGTTATTTACGTCATTGTGATTATTTAAATAATTGAGTAGCTATATTCGTATGTATATAGTATACGTTTTATATGTATAATAAAAATTACTCATCTTTCGAAATTTAAATTAATATATAAGGATCAATATTCTCTGTTATAATTATTTAAATATAATATTACTATCTTGACTTCTGAAGTTAATATCCCAAACAAACTATATAATTACAAAAAAAAACTATGACTTTTAAAATAGAAAGGTAAATCAAAGATCTAATGATGCAGGACCTTTCTCGAGATCATTGACATTATAAAAAATCTCTACAGAAAAATCTGAATGACAATTCAAGCAAAAGAAATGTTTACCAAAATAAAGAATAAAATAAATGGAGTAAAGAATCTGTTGTAATTTTAAAAATTTGTTAGTTAACTCCGAAATTTATGAAAATTTATTTTAAAACATGCTTGTTTTAATTCTTGCTCCAATTTCAAATTAACATCAAATCAATAAGCTCTATTCCCATTTTTAAAAATATTATCTGGAACCAGAAAAAAACTACTAAAACTAGAAAATAAGGAAAAGGTAACGACTTTTTAAAGTGGAACTTTAAATTCTAAATTCTTCTCGAGATCATTGACATCTCAGTTGAAAAACTTGAATGACAATTCAAGTCCCCTGACAAAAACCACTTTCACTACAACAAAGAATCAAAACAATAAAATGAAGTACTATATAACTGTAATACTATATGAGAAATATAACAAAGGGTTTAAAAAACCGATAATCACCTGTTTGAGGTGAGCCTCACAGGAGGTGCAGGGGGTTTGTCTTCGTCGTCCGACATGACGCCGCTCCTGATCCCGTACCCGGGTTGCAGATCTACCCTCCGTCGCTGCGTTGCTACTGATTTACTTAGGCACTGGATTATTTCTAACGCCTTACAGCGTGGTATCTAATTATCTACCGTAACCTAGCTAAGATCTCGTATCTAAAACTCCTAGAATTTCCTCTTGTTTTTTTTTTCTTCACGGAGGTTTCAGTGGCACGTGTACATATATATCTACCTCCCTAATTCCATCGATGATTTTTATTACTATAGATAAGTGACAATAAAAATTGTAATCACAACTTAGTCGAATCACAGCCCCTCGCTTTTAATTTTTAAATCCCTTGTGCTCTTGTTTTCTTCCTGCTTCCATTGGATATCCCGGTTCAGCTCCAAGGTGCTTTCTCTTCCGACGATCCAGGAATCCGGGATTCATTCAAGTTTCTGGTGAATTTCTCTCTGTGCGATTCAGTGCTGTCGTGCGATGAGAGACAGAAGCGAGACTTTTGGCAATTGAAATTGACAGAAGACATGAAGCAGGAGGGGAGTTTAAATTGTTGTAAATTGTACTGATTGCAGTCACTCGAGACTCTAAGAAAGATGAGAATTGCGAGAGGCCTCGGGCCAAATCTCAAATTTAATGGTGGTCGGGTAATGCCGGGTCAATGTCGCAGACGAGAAGACGACTTTGAGTCGGGACAGCCGGGCGCCTCGGGAGTGTGATTCATACACGACAAACACCCCGCCGCAATACTACATCCACCTCAAAACACATAGAACACTACTCAGAAGAGCACAAATTCCACTTGCTCACTTTTGCTTTTTCTCGCAACGATAGAATAGGCGATAGACAAGGATAAAAATGCGATCTCGCGATAGCGGTTCTGCACTTCTAGCGATGGATCATATCTTTGACAATCCTTTCTACAAAGGGAAATCTTAAAATTCGGGACTATCGCTCGCACTTCACGTACTCGTCCTGGACAAGACCCTGATCGGCTAAATCACCACCCGCCGTCACCGCGGTCCTCTCCTGGAACTATAGACAACTACAGAGTACAGACTACAGGTCTACAGAAGCGCTGCCTTGAAGAACTCCCCCACCTTTTCGAATATTTTTTCGAGATTCAAAGTCAAGTCTCTTTTGACACGCCAAAACACGCCCACACACGAGCTCACACGCAATTCCAAACACATCACATCACATGAAAATAGTAAAATACAAACCCGACATTTTGGTTCATTTTGATTCCAAAATGGCGGATGGAAATGCAGCAGAAATACATAGGGAAACCAAATTTCTGAGAAAATATTATTGGGGATTCGTTTAAAATAAATTGATTTAGATTTAAAACGAGATTTAGTTTTAGTTTTTAGTACGAATTTTGAGTTTGGGGTGTCGAGATTTATGCTTTTGTTAAAAATTATTTAAGTTATTCTGGACAAATTTCAAAATTAGCGAACTTCCGGTTCAGCTTCCACGTGTTTCAATGTTTTTAAATTTGAATTAAAGCAAAGATATAATATCTTTGATTAAAGTTTCGCCGAATTTAAATTAAAACACTGTTTTCTTATCTATTAAATTTGAAATTCAAAAGATAATTATTTGAAATTTTTAATATTGAACTTCACATAAATTCAATTTACACATTTGAAAACGCGGATTCCTTTGAATTAAAATTTCGAATTAATTTTAAATTACCGCTAGATTCCATTCTCATGGAATGCGCCAACATAAAAAACTATTATTCTGCTATCATGGACCATGGTACATTTATACATGGCCTCCTGCCCGCCCCGCACAGGCAGAAAGTACATGAGAGTAAAAGAGACACAGAATGAAATATTGGACAAAAAGAACTCTTCATCTCTTTTACTCTCATGTACCTTCTGCCTGCAGTGGGATTCCGAGCCGTGAAAACTTTCGAATCCGAACGGAATTTTCTTTTTAACACCTTAGGTTGGAAAGAGAAGTCCGTTCGAATTCGACAATTTTCACGGCATCGGAATCCCATTGCTGCGCCAGGTGGGCAGAGATAAAATGCATCAGAGAAGACATCATTGAAACATTGAAAGTTTCACGTTTCATTGAAAGATTGAAACTTTCTCTTGAAACTTTGAAATGTTTCACGAGACCTTAAAAGTTTCATGAAACGTTTCATTGGACCAAAGTTTCAACCGTATAGTTGTGGCAGAGTTGTGGTTGTGACTTTGTAAGTTGTCATTGTCAACTGTTGCAAACCGTCAAATCGAAGACACTATACTGCAAGTCCAGTTCCAGTTGGTACTTGGTATAGTAGTTAGTGACATTAGTAGTGTTAGTCTGGTGTTGTGTTAGTTTAGTACTCCTCCAGTCCTCCTGCACTCGTGAAGTCGTCACTCGTCACTAGACTTGACAGCACTTTTGGTGTTACATCTGAACATAATTGAATTCGCTATATCTACATGTGTTATTGTTATTTGGTGGAGTCGGAAAGGTCTGTAAGATTCTAAGTGAAATAGTGACCGTTCGCCGACCGAACTGTCAAATTGCTCGTTTCTAAATTCGTCAAAAGTTTTGACATACGCAGGATCACAGTGACAAAAGTGAATTTTGAGAAAGTGATTTTATAGTGTTTTCTTCATAGAAACCAAATTCTTTGTAGGCAAAGAAAAACAAATTCAGTCAAAATGAACGATAAAAACACTGGTGAGTAGATAAAAATTCGATCTTTCTTGACTGTCAGAAAGATATTTACAAATTTATTTAGGATGAAAGGTTAGATTTAATTTTGATTGTTTTGTAACAAAGGAGGGATATTTTTTCAAAATGGAGGGCAATTTTGCTTTTTTATGTCGTATTCAGAATAACGTCCCCTTTAAAAATGTTTGTATAATTTATTTTTAATTCTTAATAACAGTACAAGTTTTTGTCTGCATGAATATCATCAATGTTTTTTTGTTATTTTTTTGTAACCTTACCCAATATGCAGTTGTTATTTTTTTATTATAGCTAGAGAAATAGAAATTATAACAATTAAACATTTTTTTAGAATTATAATTTTTGAAATTTTTCACGAAAATCTATATAAGCAAAAATCTCTACAAACTATTTTTCTATGCTAAAAATTACACAGAAATTACCAATAAACAAATTCGACCTATAACCTAATTCATTTTTTTTACTTTATTCGAATTTAACTTTTTTTTATATGACATTTTATATCTACTTTCAATTATAATAATTTACTTTTGTATTATTATTAAACTGACAAGTAGAATTTAAAAATGACTTTTTAAAATAATATTCTCTGTCATTATTAAAAAATTCAAGTATCCTCTACTGCATTTACTGACTCTAATTTTTATTATGTATGTATATCGCATTCGATGAATGAGTCATTCCTATTTATAAAACGTTATTCATGGGATTTGTCATTATCTGTGAGCATACCGAAAATGCAATTTTTATGTACAGGTTTCCTCTTTTAAATCTTATGTACCTAAAATTAGTAATCTTGTATTTTTACAAAAGCTAACTAATTAAATATATTAATAAAAATAGTCGTATCCCTTTCTTCAAAGTTGATGGTTTTCAATTTTATTTTGTCCATCTTTTCGATTTAGTACAAACAATGTTTTTAAGACTAATTGTTTTCAAAATCCAGTTCCTTAAAAATCGTATAAGGAAACATTAAACATTTGTCGATATAAGGCAATCTCTCGTAATCGTGACCAATAATCTAGCAAGATGTGGCCTTGATCTGTGTAATCGACAGGTAGAATGTGACACTATTTCTAAAAACTTGTAATCTTTCGTAATATTAGATATAAGAACGCCTGTTTTCACCTTATATGCGATCCTTAAAGTCTCTTTTCTATTTATCTCTATTCAGTTAGCTTTTTTTCTAACAGAATTCTACTTTAGAACTTTTTATTTTTGCGGAAAAAAAGTCTACAGAGTTTCTCTCTGTCTACAGTATTTAAAATTTTGAAGTTAGCAAAAAAATCATATTTAGTCATTTATAAGTCTTTATTAATCTTGAATTATGTGATTATTATTGTTGAATTTTCTTTTTTATTTTCACAAAAGGCCCCTATCTTTATAAAAAATGATATGCCTGCTTCCCTCATTTTCGCTAGAATGAGGGCGAGAATGCCTGATTATGTAATTATCTGAATGGGCATAAAAATAACTCCTTATTATATACAATAGTAAATAGAAGAATAGCTTTATTTTATTGATAGTTTTTTATTATTGATAAGATATATAATTAGTTTTTATTTTTATTATTTATAGCAGAACACATTGTAATGACCCCAAAATGCAAAACTGCAAACTCTACAACATTAATAATCGAAAGGCAAGAGTTGGATCCTCCAACTGAGAATAGCGACGAGAAAAATGTTCACGTTGCTGGAGGAGACCACAAAGGAATCGTGATCAATAAGCAGGCAATGAATGGTATTAATGGATTTATTATTTTCACTTTTCTTTAGTGAATTAATATCCAAAATTATTACTTAAATAAACTCAAAGTCTCAAACTGACATAAATCGGTTTATAGTTAAAATAATAATTTTTATTGCAGTCACAAACGGAATAGGACAACCTGCACACCTCTGTCTTCAATTTAGAGTTTTTCTTGTAAGCGCACAAACTGGAAAACACACTCAAGAATCGAGAACGTTACATTTCTGGTTCGTTAAAACACTATTAGAACAAGAACAACCTCACATTGCACAAGAATTTTTCCGTGAGTTGGTCAGTCCCCAAGAGTTTCCAAGAGGTAAGTTCAAAAAAGATAAAACTCAAAATCTAAGAATAAATCTTTATAAGAAACAAGAGATATAAAAAAAAGAAATACTTTTATTTCAGACTACGTCGGATTTATCAAAAAAATAATGAAGTTGATGCAGCACAAATACCCCACTATTAAGAAGCTGGAAGTCGAGTTGAAGCAACTTGAAGATCCGATAGACCTTCCGGCCAGACCACGTGAGTTGATAAATTTATACTATTTTTTTATTCTCTCGCATTTATTTATTTCATTTTTTAAATTTATTTATTTATTTATTTAACGTTTAGTTTCTTCAGATTATCATAATGTTATGAGTCTTTGCAGTAAATTTAATGATTTTGCAGCATCAGATATACTCCTGTAATTCATGTAATTCTACAAGTGTTGATTAGGAGTGTATGTGGTTAAGCAACTTCATGCCTGCTAGAAAGCTGGGCCGTCTCTAATCAAATTAGGCCTATTGAGCTAAAGTGGCCCTTACTTGATCACCAGGATCAATAAATTTGTCTCAAGATTGCATTAAAGTAACACAAATTGAAATCACAGATGAGATTCTCAAAGTTTATTTATATATTTAATTTATTTAAACTTTTTATTCAAGAAATAAAACTTATTTTATATTCAAAAATATTCTTTAGGAATTTAAAAAATTTATTTTCATTCATTTAATTTTACTTTTTAGAGAAGTAAGATAGTTATTTCACTATTTTTGGAAGCCTGAGTAATTCCGAGTCCCGAGTCTATAAAACGCTGGCCTAATATGTTAGCTCAATTTCTAGAATGAGTGACAATGCCACTGAATAAAGTGGTTCAGCTTTTTATACAAAGAGATAATTCAGCTGATTAAAGCGGCCCCTTTCTTTGAACATTCGTGATTAATGTTCGTAATTTTGTTTTTATAAATATTAGATCATTCATCTTCATCGCTCATCAGTTTCTCGACTTCATTAGAAAAAAGTATAATATTTTTTTTCGACTAATATATTTAAAGATATTCCTGTTATTCGCAGCTCGAAGTGGTCATATAGTCTACTCACTCCCCCAGCCTGAGAAATGTATGAGGGAATCAGGTTCGGCCAGTCTTATAAAATTCAGCATTCTTTGGCCATGTTTTGTTGTTCTTCTTAATCTTTGCAGGATGAATGTCGTTATTCAATTTTACACAGTACGAATAATACAATAACATTCAATGGTCCAGGAATTTTGCGCCCGACTCGTTTAATAGCAACGTTTTTAACAGCTTTAGACAAAATCACGTGCACGAGTTAGAATTTTAATATTACTACTTTCGTTACAGTTATGAAAAAATTGATAATGCTTCTTTATGGTTTTCCAAATATGGATTCTTTCATTTCAAAGACATTTAAAATTTCTAAAACACTTTAACATTTGAAAGAACATTTAAAAAATAGTTCTTGAACAAAAAAAAAAACGATTTGGACCACTGTATCCTTTATTTTGGTTTTCGCCAGTTGTTTCTCTTGAATTTCCATTTCTTAAAATCTTTTAAAACTTTTACGTTTATATACAAACTTCAAATTAAAGATGATTTACTACGCCAGATAAAAACGTTATTGTTGAATTGTGATTGTGGAACGTGCTAGTCAAACAATATCAACAGTAACCATAACAACATCGACTTAATACAAAAACTTACAGCTTGCAATCTTATTCTTGGATCAATAACAAAGATACCTATTTGTTGAAAATTCGTAAAATTTGTGTGAAGAACTATAGGTATTCACAAGTATTATTTCTTTTCCTCCGAAAATAAAAATTGAATGATTACATATCAAATAATCTTATTCTTATGAATTTTACGCATATTTATTACACTTTAGATTTTTATAATTCATTCAGTTTTTCTCTATTATTTTTATTTTAGTTTTTTGCAATAAGAACTTTGCACGCAACGTACGAATTATTGTAGACAAAAAAGAAATATAGAAACGTGTAAAGATTATAGCACAAAGGCCACACATTTTAAAAAACTGATTGTAGAAATTGTTAATGCAAATGATAGTTTTTTTCCTCAATGTATTTTGGAAAGGCTTCATGAATTTCATTGTAGATGCATCTTCCTGATTATTTTTTTATTTACTCTAGAATTGCTCACTACTTATCTTTCGGTTTTGAAAACTTGAAAAACCGACCTTATTTCAGAATTCTCGACCTTTAATTTGACTTCAACGTTCTAACTACTTGGTAAATTTTGAATAATTATTTTCGAAAGTACTAACATTTTTTTGTCTTCGGCAGTTTCATCGGACGAAGCTTCTCTTCAAGTGATAGAACTTACAGTTGAGAAAGTTCTTGAGCTGATAGAATCTGCTTATCCAAATCCGGTGACTGTGATTGACTTAGCGAAGTTAGTATATACTGTTTTACTCAATTTTTTAAAAGGAATAAGTTCACACCTTTAAAATAAAACTGAAGTAATATAATATTGGTTTGAGTAGAAAGTACTAACATTTTTTTATAAATAATCGTTACTTAAAACAGAAATAAATAATTATTTTAGAGAACATGGTTGGGAACCATCTGCCGTGGAAGCGAAATTGAACGAGTTACGAGAAAAAGGAGTCGTAAAGGCAATGGAGCATGGAGCATTTACAAGAGTGGTGCACCAAGATACTCAAGTCAAGGTAAATATTGGTCTCTTTACTTTTTTAACGAAAGTCGATTTCTTCTCGAAATCTGTCTTATGTTTTGTAATGTTTTATAAACATTTTAGGTCGTTAAGCAAATGCCCACAATGGCGAGTTCGAAGCAACCGACCATAGCAATTATCACTGCTCAATACTGCGAAAAACTAGCTGTTGATTCCATGATTGAAAACAGGGAAACGTTTGTTCGCTACACAACTGTTGGTAAGATCTTTTTAATTAATTTTTTGATAAATTTTAACATACAAGATTTCAGATTTGAAGTATTTTCACTAAAACTTGCCTCTAGTCATTGATTTATTAAAAATAAATTTCTGCATTCTTATTTTCTAATCCCAATTTATGAAAGAAAAGGTATTTAAAATGTGCAGCATTTATTTCCGCAGTTTCCATTCATTTTTTAAATAAGATTTTAATCTAGCAATGCACGCGGCAATATTGAAAGTATGAAAATGATAATTTTATAATAACGCTTAAATAGATAGGCTTTCATAAATTTAACAAATATAACAAACTTCTCATAATGTGGTCCTTGTGGGATTTTTAGCTACTTCAGAGATTTAAATGAAATTAGGCTTTAACTTAAAAATGGGAAATGTTTTTTTTTTATTTTTTGAAGCGACCACATTATTAGGATACTGATTCTTTATTAGCAGACTGGCTTAATTATAATAATAAAAAACCCCAAAATAATAAAATCTTGCATCTTGCGCGTGCAATGCCAGGTTGAAGATTGAAGTGAAGCTTATTTTATCGGCATTACTGTATTTGCACGAAACTTTAGGTTCGATGAACTCTCCCGATGTCCCTGAAGGAACCCCAAGAGTCACGTGCCGTTTTGGTAAAGTAGTTTGTAACATAGTTTTCTTTGATTAATTCACTATGTATCACGTCCCAGCTTGATCATCGCTTCTGTCCGAGGATGCAGAGTGGAATGCTAGATTGTGATTTGTCTTTTTCAATCCTCATGTTGTGTGTCCTGAACTTCATGTTTACTTTTCTTTCTAATTTATTTTATGCTATTTATTTTATTTGATCACATTCATGCACATTTGTTAGGTGATTGTATTTAAACGTCAGGATGTTTATTGACATTTAAGTTGTTTTTCAATGTAAATAACAATCCGTCATTAGGAATTTACGTATGGATCCAGAAAAGAAATGCGAATTAAAAAAGATAATGTTGAAAGAATGGTTAAATTGCAGTTTGTTTTTTACTTGAAATATTCTGATTAGTAATGTTTATCAAGGTTTTTTTAAATTTTTTTACAAATATTTTTATATAAAAATTCGCAAAGTAGGTATATAAAGTCTGAAATTTTTGTTTTCTTTTTTGTGACATTTATTGTTTATTTAATTGTTCTTCTTGACTTTTGTGTTTTAACAGATGGGATTGAAAGTCGTTTGTTTAATTCTAATTATAATTCAATTAAAAATTAAACAAGAATACTATCAGAATTTTATAAAAACACTTAAAAACAATTCTCTTTTAAGCTTTCTTGTTTTTTTTTTTAAAGCAAACTTTAGACATGTACCACTTTCATTCTCATCATCTATTATTTATTCTCATACTGTGTCTATGTCGTTTGAATTTATGTTCCATGAAATTGTAATCGTTCTAATTTGGATTATCCTGAATTGTGCATTTTACAGAGAAACCTATTCACGATTAAACAACATTACGTTTGAAATAATGAAACACAATTAAGAATGTCACAAGGCATTTTAAATCGAAAAATCTAAGCATAATCTAAATAATAATAATCACTATTGTGTACTTTCATAATATATCCTTTATAATATAGATATATTGCAGATTTATAACATCAGCACCGAATGAAATTTTTTTTGTCCATCACCATGAACACCGATCGAGAATAGAACCGGTAGCGGCACAATTCACTTGTATAATACACGGATTTTAGGATTTCCAATACTTTTTTATACTAATATTTCTTTTCCAATTTAATTACAGGAGAATCAAATGTCTACACTTTAGGAAACATTGGAGCTCATAGAATAGTATGTACAAAATTGCCCACTATTGGCCATACCAGAGAAGCTATGACCGCTGCTGGAAATACCACAACTCGATTATTAGGTAAAATTTGTAAAACAAAATATATTAACATATTTTCACGGTACATTATAATCTATTTTAAATATTAAAATTATGAATTTTTTTTTCCAGGTACATTTCAAAAGGTGGATTTCGTTTTCCTCGTCGGAGTCGGCGGTGGTGTTCCTCACTACACAGATTACGTGAAACACGTTAAATTAGGTGATGTCGTAATTTCTCATCCGACCCCTCTCAATAAACAATACGTTTATGTGTACTGTGAGAGTGCCAAAATGAACGAAAATGGAGACTACCACTTCGAAACCAAAGAATATTGTCCATCGAATTTATGCCTTCAAGAAATCGCTGCTAATTTGAAAAATCAGGTAATTGCATCGAGAGAATTGATTAATGTATTCTCATTAGCATCAAAGGTTAAAGAACTTTAACAATAGTCAAGGTCTTTGGGGTATTACATATCTAAGAGGCTTAACTATACTGAAAGTACAGAAACCTCATTAGTTCCAGAGTATTAACCTTTCCGCAATTTGTTTTCAACAGGCAGAGAATAGTCCAAACCCACCCTGGCAAACTTATATGATAGAAGGTTTAAAAACGTTAGGCAACCAAACGGAACATGACTTTAAGGCGCCTCCACCGGAAACGGATAAATTATACATGGCGATCGGAGATAAAGGTGTGATTGAAGTAGCTCATCCAACTGTTCCTCTAGATTCTACGAATATAAGGTAATTTGTTAAGCGCAGATAATTAATAATTATAAAACAATAAAAAATATTTTTTAAACGCGGAATCGAAAAAAAAACAAATTTTCTCAAATCTCAGAAAGGGTAAGAAATGTCAATAAGAAATGCTCATAGTGAGAATTTTGAACGATAAACTTCAGTAATTAACAACTTCAAACCTAAATTTTGAATTACAAAAATTCTAAATTAGAAAGAAATAATAATTTCAAGCATTTAAAAATGGTGCCAATTCAAATCAATTCACTATAATTTGAAAAGCTGACTGAATAATTCTAGAACCTTTTTTTCCACAAATTACTTTACCCAGTACTATGAAGCTTAAAAACTACTCTATGTAATTTTCCGCTCTTTAACTCCAAATAACTGTCATTAAACATTTTAGAACGGATGGCTGTGCTCGCATTCACTTAGCTCCCGTCGCTTCGGGTCGTCAAATCGCCCGGGACGATCAGCTCCGACAAAAATTCGCCTCTCGTTTTGGTGCACTTGCATTTGATGGCGAAATGGACGCCGTTGTAGAAAGTATTTCGGGAAACTGTCGAGACAGTTTTGCTGTCGTTAGAGGAATTTCTGATTATAAAGATGGGTCTCGAGTTAAGGAATGGCAACCTTATGCTTCACTCGCTGCTGCAAGCGTTGTAAAAGCAATTATCTGCGCCATGGATCCACCTATAAACGCCTAAGTACTATAAATTATGCTGGAAAACACAGAATCTCGTTTCAAATTCATTATTTCTGTCAAATGCACTTATAATGACTTTGACCGTGATTTCAATCTAGTAAAAAAAAAATAGGAAACCGTCGATGTGTCATAAATAGAATAAAATATTATCTGAGTATGATAATATCGTAGGAATTACAGGAATCTGAGATTTAATCTCCACATTACGGAAAACAAAAAAATTCTGTCGAAAGAAAGAAGGCGCATGTGCCATTTTTAATGGCCAATAATCATACCAAATTGTATCATCGACAAAAAAAGGCTTCAATCCCATCGGTTGGGTTTTATTTAAATCTTATGTTTATTTAAAACTCTACTGATGGTTTTAAATATTCAAATGTCCGGTATATTAATAGAAAAAATAGGTATTTAGATACAGATTAATATGAATTTGATTCATACTTATGTCGATCTGCTATTGCATAACTAAGTAAAGATAAAGATAGTATATGAAGAGTTGATATTCTGATTCGAGAGAGTTACAGTGGGACATTTTCAACTTTTTGCCAAATTTACATAATTATATATATATACTCGATTTTGGCAAATATCAGGGACAAAAACATTCAATTTCGGAATTGAAGTAAAGAGAATCAAATTTTTGCATAAAATCAAGAAATATCCTACTGCAAAGGTCTCGTTAAATCGTTCGCCATTCTTCTTGTTGCTCTTTTAGATTCTTCGTGCAAAACTTTTGAATTTCTTTGAGAATGAATAATTTTATTCCAAAACACAAATTCGTTTTATTTTATAAACAAAAGCACTAGGAGTTTTTAGGAGCTTTGAAAAGAATCCTTGAAATCAAAGAAGCTAAAGAAAGTGCAAAGAGTATTATGAAATCTGGATTAATTTGACATTGAATTTTATAAACAGTTACATTCCAATAAATTATAATTTTTATAGTATATCATATGCTGAAAAATTATTTTCAGCGCAGTTTTTACTTTACTATCTAAATATTTGGTTTACTAACTTGAAGAACGTTCTCAGCAAATGCTGAAATAAATGTGCCAATGTGTTCAGAAAAATAGAATGAAACTTACACTGCCCTTTTAAAGAATACACTTCTTAGAAATCAGTTTCTCTAGTTCTTTAAAGAAAGAACGTTATTTCTACTGTTATTATTATCAGATTTTTCACAATTCTTGCACTTATTGGAGTTTGAAGTTTTTATAGTCTAAAAGCACAGGGTAGAAGGTAAAGACTATTGATAATTACAGTTTCTAAATTCAATGGCTGGACACCAAAAAGAGATACTGAATATATGATACTGACACAAAGTTAAATGTATAAATAGTTTTCTGTTTTTTGATGATTGTGTTTTATAGCATTTTTTTTTTAATACGATCTCACTCGTCCAAGTTTAAAGCGAGATGCTCTTCGCAGTTTTAAATTTGTATCCTAAAAGTTTTGACTATATTTATTTATTTATTTATTTATAATATTTTTCATATCATATATTCCGTTTAATTTTACGCTCATAGAGCACTGATAAAATCAAACTCACGCATCAAATCCACATTTACAATTTTAACACTTGTTGTTTAAGTACACAAGAAAGTCTATGAATTATGAGCAGAGCGATTATCATAGATAGAAAAAATAATATATAGAAATATCAGGAAATATACATATAATAGAAATATAATATATGAGCGATTACAACAGATCCTATAATATTGCATTTAACTTGCAGCGACTTACCTGGTGAAAGATTCCTATTTATGGCCTAATATTATGTCTGCATTTGTGTTTTCATCTTAATTTATTTATTAGAAGCTTTTATGCAATACTGAATTTTTTTCAGTTTTGGTCTGTGAAAAAAGCTTTACATTCGGCATTTCTTTGATTAATAAATACATAATTAAAGATGTGCCGCGCCTTTGACGCTAGTCGCGCTATCATATTTCTATCTTCACCTAGGAAATAATTATTTATGCTTGCACAATCGTTGTACAATCCACGTAATAGGAACGTTTTTAACTTCATACATGCCAATTTTATATAGTGATTAACAATCTTTATTTCGCATTAGTAGTCTTTTCAATGGACCAAGCACAAACGATCGACTGACAAGCTTAAGATTTTAGATTCGAGCTTAAAAATTGTTTAGACAATTTTCTAACGATTTTTAACGATTACTATTAATTATAAATTATTGTAAATTAGATAGTTTTTAAATCAAGACACTACGTAGATAATTTTTTTGACTTGGTACATGTAGATTTTATAAAGTTTCGTTTTAATCATTCCTTCGTATTTGACATGTGATATCACTGGATTTTAAGATTTACATTTTAATTTATTCAATTTTGTAAAACCCGAAAACTTGTATATGTAATTTTTTTCTTTTCGAATAAACGTTTCATCGAGTTCAAATCATTTTTTATAATTAAGCAAAGATTTAGGTTAAATTAAGCAAAAGGATTTAATAATAATTAATCAGCACACAATCATTATTATTATTTTTATTTGATATTTTCCTATCTAACAAATTATTCAATGCTAAAATATCGATCTCCTATTTTCATCAATTTAATTCTGTTCCTTTCGGCTTTTCTTCCTAAAAGTTTGAGATAAAACGGAATATCTTTTCTAGATAAGTGATTCATTACTGAATTATATGGTCCTAGAAAAATTGTATTTTGACAACAATGGGATTGAATCGGAATAGAATTGATTTTCATGGTCTTTTGACGGGAACAACTTTCAAAGTTAGAAATCTCCTTCTCCTTTCCATTTTTTTGTGAAATTTTTGGGAATAAGTTCTTCTTCTTCTTCTTCTGTTCAAAATTTGTATCTTTTATCTTCATTTCTGATTCACAGCTAAGAGATTTATTTAAATTTTCTTCAGCAATGTCAATTTTCTTCTTACAATATACAGGATCTAAAATTAAGATTAGGTTTAAGATATTTTTCTATACAAATAGAAGTTTTTATTTGTAAATAATTTGCACAAAACTATAATAACAACCTTTTGTAAAATCTGACAATTCATTATTTTCGATAATAGATTTGATTTTGTTCACGTTTTGAATTTGTTTAACAACGTAAATTAACATCGCTCGATCCTGAATTCTTTCTGTTTCCAATTTAGCAAGACGACTTTTTTCGTTCATATCTTCCTTTAATTTATTCTCATTTAATTCCAAGATCCATTTGGAAATTTTCTCAAAAAGCCTTTCTTGATTTGTATCTTGAATTTTAAAATCTTCTATTCCTTCATTAACATTCTCAGATCCTTTGCTTCTTCCCCTTTCTAAGCCATCCAGAACTTCTACTATTCCATCGAGTGAAATCCTCATTTCTTCGATCTAAAAATATCTTCAAAACGAAGAGAAATAAAAGCCGAAAAATAATGAGTTTCAAATCAAAATTTTTATAATTACAATACCTTTTCAGATTGTCTTTTTTGACTATCCTTAAGTTTTGAGAATTCTTGTGTACAGACATTATAAAGTTTCAGTAATTCGTTAATTTCCTGTCTTTCATTTTTCAGATCCTGGATTATTTCTCGACATACTTGGCTATTATCTTTATTTATTGATTTGACAAATTCCTTTTTCTCATCTATTGTTGGCAAGAATTTCTGTTTTCTTGTTGAGTGTAGTATACGATGAATTATAGCATCTGTCTATTATTAAAATGTTTACTTAAACCATAATTCTTAATCAACAGTATAATTAATGATTATAATTATATTCACTCTATTATTATTATAATATTCATACATCTCTCATTTCTAAAATTTACAGTCCCAATTTTGAGGAATAAGAAGTTTTGAGTTTAATTTTTCTGAACTCTTCAATCGTTATCAAAACTTAATATTTTAAGAAAAATTAAACTTTTATTTAAATATAAATTCCGCAAACCTTTTTAATTTCGCCAAGAATAAGACTCAAGGCTTGTTCAACTTTACAACTACATTCATCAAAATTATTTTCACTCTCTTTTTTATCCAAATCTGAAATTTTAGATTCTTGATTCATGTCAGTCATCTAAAAAATAAATTGCATTCAAATTAATTTCATTCTTGTTGGTTAATACTCAATGACATTTTGCTCACAGTGCCTCTTTGTTGCTTCTCGCGACCTTCACTTCAGTTTCATTACTTGGCAATTTATTTAATTTAAATCAAAATAATTGTTTCTTAAATCTTATTAAAGTTCATGAAATTTCTAAAGCATACAAAAAATTCAAATTTAGAAAAACGATATATATATATTTTTTTTTGGTTTATGGAAGTTTTATAAACATAACAGTTAAGTATATACCTGTTAACAAGTGTAACGGTTGCAGGTGTTTTCTCTTTTTCCGTTTTCATTAGTAGAATACAATTTATTATAACAATCGTGATTTTTGAAATTTTTTATTTTAGAGAGATCTTCTTGTAGAGGAAATTTAAATATTTCTAAATACTTCAGTTGTTCATTTATAATATCCCAGTTGCTCATAGTTTGCATTCGTTTTATTAATCTGTTTCTATAGGCTTCTTCATTTTTCTATAATTTTATTAAAAAAACAAGAAGAAAATTCAATTCAATGTTTAGAAATTTTCCAGTTTCTAAAATTAAAAACATACTGTAACTTTCTTCATTAAATAAGCATCAAGATAATGATCGGTGACCAAATCTTCATTAACAATCTGCTTCTCTGAAATTTGATTAATCAATTCTTCAAGTTTCTCCCTTAGACTTGTAAGTTTTGTTTTTATTATTTCTTGAAGCTATGGAAAGTTAAACAGAAGAATATTTTTAGTTAGAATGTCCTTTAACAATTAATTTTTAAATACAAATTTTTTTAGAATTTATAATGGAAATTAATCTCTGGATTACTTGAGAGATTTCAATTTCGTGGGAATCTGGGTTTTCTTTATTCTTCACATATTTTTGATGATCCGGAGATCTGGTTATTTTATTTGCAGATTCCTTATTTTGTTTTCGGCCTACGGACCAAAAACCAACTCTTCGAAAATTATTTTTAAGGTTTTTTACCTAATAAATAAAGAGTTTTATACTTACAAAATTTACTTTATACTTCAACGAAGAATTCGTGAAAAAAAACAACACGTTTTTCTAAATTGCTTATAACTAACATTTGTATTAACTTAATGTAAAAAAAATACACAGATTCGCTTACTTTTGTAGAATTCAAGAAATGATTTATATGGTTTACTAGGTTGACAATTTTCTTTGATTTTTTCATAAAGGATTTTAATTGACAGGTGTGACTAGGTTACAAAATAAGTTTAGGTTACACAATAAAAGAAATAATCGAGACAACAATCTATTCGAATCGCAATTTTTTGCGCGATGTTTAGAAAATTTCTAAAATACCTATACATAAAATTAATAAATTCGTTAAATTATTTTTTCCTCTTCAAAAAAATGATACTTAATGAAGTTGCCTAATTAACTACTTAATTAATTTAAAAAAAATTTATATTGCATAAGTACTAAGTGCAGGAAATTCGGCAGATCCTGGATCACAATATTTTCATTAATACCTAGTTATCCCGAGTGAAAATTTTTAGTTGGCCATTTTTTTACCATTATAGGTCCCAGCAAGGGTCCAATTGGACACACTATAAAGGCCTTTAGAGGGCCAACATTTAAAAATGTCTAAGTTGGTCAATTTTCACTTTGGTATATGTATTTTACAGTCGATTTTGATTCGCTCCTTCTGTAGATTTTGATCCTCATTTTGAAAATAGGATTTTTAGTTGTATTAAATCATGCTTTCTCTTCACTTATTTTTTTGAGTGGTTCGGTTTCGTTCACTTCGTGCGACAAATTGGATTTTGAACGAAGTGTCTTCATTTCTTCAGATTTATCTGCTTGTCCGTTACTTCTATAGTTATTCCAAGGTTGCTCATCAGAAGTCCCGAAGAGTATATAAATAATTCCACTAAGAATTAGCAAAATTGTGGAAATTATAAAAACTAATCGCCACTTTTCTATCGTTTGCTGCAAACAGTTATTATTAATTTGTGATTAATTAAAACGTGATTTTCTCTTCTTTATATATTTTGATAATAATTTTCTTACGTCATTATTCGTTAACAGTCCAACAACGAATGGTGACATAAACCCAGCAGCAGCTGTGATTAAATTACAAAATCCAAGAATAACACTAGCATAATTGGAACTCAAATCAACAAGAACTGCTAAAGGTCCTGCAGAAACTGCACCATTGACTGCAGTTCCTGCCATCATGAATACAATTGCCAAAGTTGCGTGACAGCCACTGTAACTAAGTCCCAAGGTTATCAAACCTTGGATAATCGTGCACATGAATGTCGCCAATTTTCGTACATTTGTGAGACTCATATGCTTTCTTCTGAGGAGCCAATCGCTTAGAACTCCAAATCCGTAAGAAAAAATCATCCTCAGAATATGTGGCAGTCCCGATAAAACTCCAGTCTGAAAGAATCCAAAATTACACCTTTTTCTATTTTAAAATAATAAAAAAATGTGTAATTTGAATTACACTCTCATGAACTGTTAACTAGCATTGGCAAAACTACGTGATTGGTCAAACTATCTATTTGAATTCTATTTGAATATTATATAAATAATTACTTACAGCCTTTACATCCCAGCCATGAATATAATAAAAATATGAAGGAGCCTGTGTCATCATAGTAAGAAAGCCCCATACACCCCCAAACTGAGCAGCAATCACTATCCATAAAGGCCAAGAGGTCATTATTGCTTTCCATGGGACTTTCTTTTCCTGACTTGCTTCAGAAAGATTTTCTAAAATGTAATTCCTTTCTGTCATCGAAATTCGAGGATGTTGATCCGGAGAATCGAACACAAGTAATTGCCAGAAACAGAACCTGAATTATTGTTATTGCAACATTTAATACTTAATAGTCTTACAGGCCAAATAGACCTATCCGTTATTCCAATATTCATCCTCATTATGTAATGTCATTTTTGATGATGGAAATAAATTTATCTCCAACACCTTTTATTGAAATTCTAATCTACAATTGAGTCTTCTTTCATATTGATTTAACATTTGATTACATTCCCGATTTGATAGAGACAAGATCTATAACTTAATTTGATTTCTTGATATGCGATTATCCAAGAGCAAAACACAAATAATCTTGAAGTTCCCATTTTATTGTTTTTCATTTTTTTATGGAATATTTTTTGTAAATAAAAACCAGTATTTTATGCATTATATCTAATCATGTTTGTAAATGTATTACTTATGGGTCTGACACCACCTTAACATTGCTTGTTGCGAGACTGATCTAGAGATTTGGAAACTTTAATACTATACAAATATAAACATTAACATACCAGACAATTCCAAGTAGAGATGTAACGTAAAAAGCCGATTGCCAGTTAAACCAACTGATAACTAACGCACACAGTGGATAAGTGATTGCAGCTCCCACAGAACTTCCTTATAAAATTATAAAACTTTTAAATATGGTATAGATTCAATAACAGAAACATTTAAATTTTTCTATTATTTTATATTCTATGAATACTTGGATTCTATCTTACCTAAGTATGAACTAACAAATTTGCTTCTTTCTTGAGGAGGGATCCACTTAGCAGTCATATTATGCATAGCAGGCCAGAACACACCCTAAAGAAAATAATGAGAATGTAATCAGTTAATTATTAATGTATATATAAATTAATTTATAAAAAATCGAGATTCAATTTTGAACTAACAGCAACTAAACCTTGGATGACTCTAAGAAAAATTAAAGCATTAAGATGATAACTAGTTGCAACTGGAATCATTAATCCCACTAAAGCTGTAACCAGATTGGCCCAACCTAAAATGACTTTGGTACCGTATTGACGAGCCAAAATACCTCCTGGAAGTTGAGATACCCAGTGGAGCCAATAATAAGACCCTAAAGCCAAACTTTGATCATATTCGCTCCATTGAAACCTGTCTTCAAATTGGGAAATTGTGTTTATTTTCGAATTGGATGTTAGCTGATCATTCTAGAGAAATGTTAAAAAAGTATTATTGTATGTTATTAATATAAATATAAATTGATGTCTAAATTATTATTAATTATGTGTGTCAATATTTGAAGGATAGGTGATTGTCACGTAATTAAAAAATTACCACATTTTGAGGAGGCAGAGCAGTAGTTGTGGAAATTGTGCTATTATTAATATTTTTCTGGGGTCCACATTGAAGTGAGGCTGCAGATTGCAAATGAGGAACAACCATTGAAACTATTGTGAGATTTAGATTAATCCTCAACATATAATTCATAGCGAAGCCACAAAAGACTAAAATCCAAAGAACAGTCCGACAAGACAGACATTCTTTCCCTTAAAAAAATGTCACTCTTTAAAAATCATTTCAAATAATACTTTCTAAAATTAATAATCAGTAGCAATTTATGTAAGATAATTGAAAGTAATGATGAATTCTGAAACACGTCTTCTTAAATGTCTTCCGGATTAAACTGCATCAAGAGCGCATTATTTGATTTCACTGATAGTGGGACGACCTTTTATACGTCCTTCAATTGGAATTGATGTGTTGCATTACATTTATCATTGTTTCACTCTAATGGGTCTATTTTATAAAGTATCTTGTATTAAAATACAATTAATTTTCAAAATTTACTTACCCTCACCCATTTTTAGTAGTAAAAAAACCGGGTATTCTTTTTGAATTTTCCGATCTCGGAATTTTACTAATTTATTATTTATATGTAGATGTTCAACTCCTAAACCTTTGCGAATCTACTTACAATATTCAGAGTGAAAATTATTTATTTTTTATGTTTATTTTCATACTTCATAATTTAAAAAATGCAACAACTAAACAGGCATTTTTATACATTATATATAAATTTGTTGTGAGGTAAAATAGATTCTATAATAAAGTGGAACTAGTGAAGCGCTTTCTGAAGTTTACCTACATTGGAATCGAGTATCTTGAGTCAAATTGATGACAATATTCCTCTTTTTTATCACCTAACTCGCGTGTAGATTCGCAACGGACGTAGAGTGAACACTGTGCCTCTGTTCTCTGCGCCAATCAGTTGGACCCGGAATGTAATGAAAGAAATTCTAAGCTTAATGAGGATTCTGATAAAAACTGCTAAGCAAATTGCTACAAATAGTTTTCAGGTGTGAAATCTTACAATTAGATATATTTTGTTTGACTTGCACAATATGTTACTTAATACGTCAGAAATAAGAGATTTACGAGATATGTACTTGAAAGGCCCATAAACCTTTAAATTTTAAACCAATAACGTTTATGATTAATTTATTATATCTGAAAAAATAGTTTCGAATGTCAAATGCCCTCAGAATCAGACACGGAAACAACTGCTATATGGTTATGACAACAACAGAAATAATAAAATATGGTACAACTACAATTTGCGTTTGTCACAACCACAACTATTTTGTGGCAACAACCACTTCATCATCATTGCTTCCCAGTTTTCAAACTTTAACAAATTTTGATCATTCTGATGAAAACGTTAGGGGTGGCCGAGGGGGAGGCAGAAGTGAATATAGGACTAGAGGGGTTCAAGGAAATGAGGCTTATATGTAAATAATAAAATAAATAAAACATTGAAAAAATTATTTGAAGATTTAAACAAGTATAAAACTTGAATAACGTCGATTTCTCTTTTATCTTTGTCGAGTTCATATTATAACTTCTTGTGCTGCTACCTTACGTCAACCATTAAAACATGTCTATACATTTCTATTTTATTTATCATCATCGCAATGGTAATTGAAATTACTAATAGACAAAAACAATTATTTTTAAATAAAAGTATCTCTATTAAAATAAATTGCTACAAAATTTTCTATTGCACTATTTTTAATTTGATTAAAAGCAGATTTTTGCCAAGGTTTTCGCTATTTTTTTGCAAAGGAATTGCAATATTTTATTTAAAATATTTATTTTTTCATAAACAAACAGGAAGTGTGCAATATTTAAAAGAATATATATTTCCCGGATTTGATTTATTACTTATCATTGAGAAAATTTATTCAGAATTCTGAAAGATTCAATTTACAGTGATTTTTTAAATTCTTCTTTTGTCTTCACTCTAAAAATCATTGGAAGTGTCCTTTAGTTTTTCATTGAATACTCAATGAGACCTTTGAAGGACGATGACTGAATCGGTTTTTAACTTTTTATTTATACATATTTTTGTTACCATAAATGAAACTGTAGTCTAAAAATTTTCACTTTGAATTGCAAGAGGAATGTTTTGTTTTATATTTTTTTATATTTTGTTGTTTTATTAAGTTTTAGTTAAATCAAACCTTTCAAAATTATGATAATATTTGATAGAAGTGAATGAAATTAATTTTCAGATATTACAAAATAAAGGTAAGGTATGCCTCGTGACACGATAGTTGTTTGAAAAAATATTGTAACTGATTATTTAACGTTTTCGTAACGACTTCATAATTATCATGACAGAAAAGGCGGCATTTTTTGTTTTTTCCTTTAATGACCTAGAACGTGAAGCGTTTCATATTTTCCGTAACAGAAAAACAGGTTTCTCCTTTTTTTTTAAAACATACATTTTAGTCTAAGTGGATTTGTTATGGCAAATAAATTGCAAAGACCATATGACTTGACTACTTTGAAATTACGACTAAAACTTCTAGACTTGTATTTTACCAACTTACATCGTTTTCAGATTTGCATCAGTGTGCCTAATCTGATGCAATTTTAATGCTCAGTGCACTGAGCATTTTCATCACGCGCTTCGATTTTTCAAGAAAATTCAAAAAGTTGTTTTTCTTGTAGAGCTTTCAAAAAGCAACGTTTTTCTTCCATTGACTTTTTTTTTCATATCGTGTGTTGTTTGGCTTAAAATTTTAATTTTTAAAAAATTTTGATAATGTTACAACTCTGATAATTTTCTTTTTACCGGAGAAAACCATAAATATAAATTGTTCATCTTTTTGATTTATCGTGCTGACAGACAAGAAATTTACAGACAGACATAATCGTAAACGATCAGATGAGAATGAAATTTATGTCTCATGACTCATGACTAACATTACTAAGTTGCTAACAATTCTGAAATGGAAAATATATTTTTAGTTTCGTTGATTTATTTACGTTCATAAACAATTTTTTAGTTGATTGTTTTAAGGTCTTCCTACAGCAGTAATAAAATTCGAAATGTATGAATATTTTTATGTAAATTTTTTCAAGTGCAGCTGCATCAAATATTCTAGACTCGAAACCTTCCTGCTCGAATGATTTAAAGAGCTTTGCTGTCAACTCGTTTTTAAAAATAATAAATAATAAAAATAAAACGCCTTAAAATCGAGATTAAAGTAATATCTGAAAATATAGTTCATGAATCACAATTACTACCCCATCTTGAAGCTTTGTCTGATAACTTTGTTGAAACAGTGAAATAAGTTTTTAAAATTCGTCGCCATATAGGAAATATGAGCGTAAGATAGACATAGAACTGATGGAGATTTTTTATAATACCCTTTTAAGCCAAATAATATCCGGTGATAAGTGATAAGAAAGAGGTTATTGAGGTCAGTGGAGCGTTTGATGTGATTACTTTATTTTCGATGATTTTTCGATAACAAAATTGAATCAAATAACGATTTTTAAGTAAAGTTCTAAACTTTGCCGCACTAATATGTTTGAATACCAACAATATCAGATTCATTGATACAACTTTTTTTTAAATTTACTATACAGGTTGCTGGCAATTGCTGATGATTCTCACGAGCCCGGATTTTTAACCATTGACTATCGGGGGATGACTGCACGCTTTCCTCGATTTCATCAGAAGAGCATATGCGAGCCTCTCTTTCTGTATTTGTTTCTTCATACATGGTTCTTCTAAAATCTGATGAAAGAGAGCAGTTTCTTTATTTTTCACCACGAGAGCGAGGGGGAGAGGGGGACAAGAGTCCCGTTCGGGGGAAGTTGAGTTCGGGATAGTGGCTTTTATGCAACCCAGGTCGCATATCTCTACTCCGTTCGACTTTCAGTTTCAGTGGTTTCAGTCTTTCCATACTCACCGACCAAGTCAGTTCTCTTCGGGATTACTTTTTTATTAATTGCCATTTTTGTCTCTGAGATTATCCATATTTTGTTTACTAGTTATATAGGTCAGTTCTCAATTAATTTTGTTATTCTCTAAACGAATTGTCCAATCTTCAATTTTTCATTTATATCTCTCATACTTTAATTAATCCATTCTTTACTCTAGATCTTCAAAAACAAGAATATTGTCTCGAAATATAAATTGCTTACTAATTATTATGTAAAAAAAATGTTTGACTTGGAAATAATAGACTGAGTTCGTGGTGTCATTTCATAAAAAAAAATTCCTAATTTTTTGAGATTTAAAGTACCCCAAGGTGTTAAAAATTCAATAAGTCTTTGAATTTTTAAAAGAATCGCACAAACTTTACAATTTTATTAAATTCTCATCAGAGAAGGAATTAGATTTGTGTAAAATTTAACCCTATAAACTAAAGGTCAAGTTCGTTAGCCAGGGGGTAAATTTGATTTAAAAATAAAATGTTTAGGCTTCGAAATTTTCCCATGATAGTTTTACAATACCCTTGTGAAGTTTCTACGATTATTTTAAAAATTAAAGGACTTATTGAATTTTTAACACTTTGGGGTACTTAAAAGGTTGTGACCTATCTCTAAACTTTTTTTTTAATCTCATAATATGTATTAGTAACAAATTTTTTTATACAAAGACAAAAAATGAGGGGGTGAGACTTTATAAATCTAAAAAAATAATTTGTTTGGACCATTTTATGTGAGATAGTTCAATAATCTAAATACATATAGTTCACGATCTTCTCTTTCCCGCCTTTTCTCTTAGAACATTTAAAATAAAATTGTGATATTTCGAAAAAATCTAATAACACATAATTTTTATTTTGTGAGTGAAAAATGAAACAATAAAAATGAAAATTCTCAAAAGGTTCAGACATTCGAAATGCCAAGCAGCAAAACAAGAATCGCAATTATTGGTGGAGGAGTCGCTGGTTTAGTGGTTGCTAGACATGTAATTTCCAGGCCTGAAACTTACAGTTTGGTCCTTTTTGAACAAACGGATCAAATCGGTGGCACTTGGGTTTACACTGACGAAACCGAACTTGACAAGAATGGACTTCCGGTTCACAGTAGCATGTACAAGAATCTCAGGTAATGCATATTTTGTGTAATATCTCATTTTTATTTTGGTTGTATTTTTTAAATATCTTTTTTTGTATAACTGTTTTAATAAATTTTATTAACTAATGCATCTCTCAATTTTTGTACTATGTCAATATTACCCTAGAACTTAAAATTTTTAATGTGTATAATAATCATGAGACTTTTTCGATCCTTTTCTTGGAAACTGAAAATCTGGTTTCTCCAATCTGTTGTTTTTTTTTCGGAGAGCATTTTAGAGTCGTTAAGAGATTACAATAGATTATAAGATCACTTAAGGCCTTCAGGTCATTAAGAGATTATAAGAGGGAGTATCACTAAGAAAAATTTACAATTTCATAATTTACAATTTATACAATTTTGTAAAAAATTGTAATTGTTCCTTACTTATTATATTTATAATATGGATAATTCAAACAGAACAGAAACTTACGAAACAAAGCTTATAAGAGTAGTCATCACTTTCGTATTCAAACGGACTCAACATTTAGACGCAATATACGATTAACTATCGCCTCTTGTATAGTCCCAAAAAACAGAATTCCGGACATCTCGTGAATGCGAAGCAATATGCTTTTCAATTTGACGTTTTTTGCAGGGATTAGAAATTGAGACAGATAAATTAATGGTGTCGAAGCGTCTGAAGAATTAATCTTCTTGACACATTATTACCGCATGTTGAAATTTCACAACAAATTCATTATCACTGGAGGCAGACGAGTCGATACAAAATATGAACGAAATGGTTCATTGCTGTCATAAAACGTAAACATACTAGAGGAACTATTGTCTACAATTCATACAAACTGATTGAAATAATCATTATTATTATTTCCATATGTCAGAGTTTGCTTAATCTCTACAAATGAAGTAATATCTTTTTTATATTGACTGAAAAAGCTGGGGAAATGTGTAATATCTAGCGTAGAATTAGTCATACATATATATATATAGGATGAAAAACCTATTTCAATATTAGAATATATTTCAAATTCTAATATAAATCATCAAAAAGAGCAATTGTTATTGCAATATATATAAATGTTCTTTCAACATATATAATCGCCTTTTTCGTGTTTTTTTGGCGAAAAATTTCCAAAGACTGCCTAAATTTTTATATTAACAATGTTTAGATAAAAATTTCTTGAAGGCAACAATCTACACCATGATCCTAAAATCATGCGTGAGTCGCGAAATATGTAGAGTTACTCTAATCTGCAACTCAAAAAATGGTCCAATTTTTGAACGAGAAAAAAGGACTTCGATCATCCTGTCAATGTGTGTATTTTATTGTGCCACAATACATGATTATCGAATTTGCGCCGATATTTTTTGTTAATTAAAAAATGACGGATCAAGCCCAATAAAATTACAAAAGTCCTTTTTCTTTCGTTCAAAAAGTGGAGCAGTTTTTGAGTTGCAGATTAGAGTGACATTACAAATCTCGCCATCTTTTTGTACCCTCTTTTTTAATGCTGTTTTGTATGCTGTTTTTTGTTCAAATTTGTACAATTTAAAACTTTTTCCTTAAAAATACATAAACTTTTCACAGCACACTTTAAAATTCGAACTACACAAACATTTTAGGTAATTTTGTATATGCTTTGTATTACAATCTGTTTTTTTATAAAGTCACATTTTCCTAATTATTGTAATTTATAAGGCATTATTTTATAATAAAAGTTCTCGCTACGTAATAAATCGCTTTTTACAAAGAAAGAAGGTTTAGTTTGAAAAATTAGATAAAAGTGATATAGTAATTATTTTTATTAAATATCAATAAGAGAGAAGATAAACTGCAGATGTTACAAGAAATAGTTGCTGTTCAAGTAGAGTATTCTGGAAAACCGTCTAGTACACGTTAATTAAATAAGATTAATCTATAATAACCGATAAGATGGTTTCGGTTCACTGAATAAGACGATTTACATACTTTATAATCATATCAAACTAAAAATCCAATAAATATCCAAAACTAAAAAATTTCTCTTATGGGTTTTGATTCATTTGCTTAATAATTGAAAGAGATTTTTATTAATGTTTTCAATCTATTTCAAGAGTCCAAACTGGGAAGAAATTGCTTCGATCAATGATAGTTTCTTATATACACTTTGTTAAAGGTCAATTTCAGAGGAGAGAATATGTATACCATTCACTCAGTTTATCTGCCTTGATAGAAAAATCATTTCTTAGTTTATTATTATTTCTTGCTAATGTGTATAATTTTTTATTGCTAGTGACGGAATTTGCCATTTATTCCTATATTCCATTGAAACTTCAATTTAATTTAATTTTCAAATGAAAAAATTATTTAAATTGAAGTGTTATCAAGAAATTTAACATTTTGAGAAGTTTGGACAAGTTTGTAAAAGTTCGATAAAATTAATGTATTCTGTAAACAGATTTGTTTAAAAAAATAAAAGTTAAATTTATTCTTTCCTTTTCAGAACAAATTTGCCCAAGGAGATCATGCAGATCCCGGATTTTCCATTTGAGGATCCTGAAGGTCCTTCCTTCGTCCATCACAGTGTTATACGTCAGTATCTTTTCGATTATGCCAAGCATTTTAATTTACATCCGCATATAAAGGTAAAAATAATGTTTATTTTTTGGATTACTCTTTTTGCACACAAGTATTCTTTTTTGCTTTTAATTTATTCTATTTTAAAAATACACTTCCTGCTTCAATAAAAGAAAGTAAGAAGTCATTAAAAATTTTAAACACAATTTAAAATAAATATACACTTGTCCTTAAATTGCAATGCATTTTAGGAAAAATTATATTCAGAATATGTTTTCTACGTGTAATCTCCAATTGATAAAATATGTCAAAACTTTGAAAGCAGAAATGTAAACAAGAATTTTACTTTCAAACAAAACATTGCTGTTGGCAAAACCAGTTTTCCAGGATTCATTTTATTTCTCAACTCCTGTATACGCACATTAAATCAAAATTTTTAACATTGAATTTTAAATGATATTTAAAATCATGATGATTTTTAATGATAATTTATTAAAAAATAAATCGATTTTTATTTATTTTTTAAAAATAGTATCCATTAATTATCATTTATTGGTGTATGATTTCAGCTCAGTACGTTGGTTAATCATGTTGAACCAGAAACTCTGCCAAGTGGTCAGACGATATGGTCGGTGACATTTACTGATCTGAAGACAAAAACCGTAAATACAAAAACGTTCGACGTAATGGTTTTATGCAATGGTCACTATACCGTAGGACACATTCCACGTATTCGCGGAATTGAAACTTTCCGAGGAGGAATTATTCATAGCCACCAATATAGAATGCCTGAAAAATATGCAGGAAAGAAGGTTTGCATCCTGGGCGCGTCATGGTCCGGCATCGATATTGCTCTTGAAGTCTCAAAATATGCAGAAAAGGTATACTAAAAACAAAGGTACACATTTTAAAGAATTTTCTAATTGAATCAGGGAAAACAAAACCAGCATAAAGTCTATTTTTAGAAGTATATTCAGTTTTTTTTTTAATATATCTTGGTTGGCTTTTGATTGACTTGATATTGTAAAAAGTAGCATAGGTTTATACAATTGTTAGTAATGTACCTAAAAGAGTGTTTAAGTGTACTAGAAATATTTCAATTGTAAAAACCTTTCGATTTCAGTATTTCTAATCCAAAAACAATGACAAGAAAATTTAAGAATCGATTAACTGCTTTATCTTTGAAATGGAATGCTACTGTGTTTTTATTCTCCATACTTCAGTTTTAGATTAAAAGTTACTTCTTTTTATTTATAGTACTTATCCTATTTTCATTTATGTCCTAATATTAAGGGTATCGTTTTTTGTATTCTAGAATAAGTTGTTTTACAAAAATATTAAATTTTACAGTTTTGTGCATTTTACAGGTCTACCTGAGTCACAATCTGCCCAAGCCATTGGATGCCAAAATGTCGAAAAATTTAGATCAGAGAGCTGGTGTCGAGTCCATTTGTGGTAACGCTTTCATCTTTCGCGATGGATCATCAGCAGAGGTCGATGACTTCATACTTGCCACTGGTAACTACTTCAAAACATTTATTATTAATTATTATTCAAAATTATCACAAAATTCAAGTTTATTGTACCTTAAAGATAATTTAGTATTGCAGTTTTATAATATTATATGTGTTCACAAATATCTTTTCAGGCTACGAATTCACGTATCCTTTCCTCTCAAGTAAAGTGGAATTACGCACAAAAGAAAATCATGTAGAACCAATTTACAAACTTCTCATCCACATGGACATGCCGAACTTATTTTTTATGGGTCTTCCGGCTATAGTAGTACCTTTCCCAATGTTTCACATTCAAGCACAATATATTCTAGGAATTTTAGAAGGAAGGGTAAAATTACCCTCTCCAGAAAAAATGAGAGAAGAATTCGAAGAAGAAAAAAATTCTCTGGTGGCATCAGGACTACCTGTAAGATATTTAAAGGCTTTTATTTTCTACTAACAAACAAGTCAATCGAGAATAATCAATTATATCGAGAATTTATCCTATTTTACAGATAAGGCATATCAACAAAATGATGGATAGGCAATGGGCCTACTACGACGAGTTGGCGTCTGCAGTCAACATTCCTAGCTTTCCACTAGTAATCAAGAAGATTTATGATTACTCGAATCAAATGCGAGAAATGGATTTCACGACATACAAAAATTATCAATACCGCATTGTCGACCGCGAAAATTTCACTGTAAGTTGTTGTAAACCTTGTTAGGGTTTAAAACGAGAAAAAAATAGAAAGAAGATATAAAAAGGAAAAAGAAATCAATAAGAGAACAAGAAAGGAATCCTAATTTCCAAATTTGGAAGGAAATAAACAGCATTGAGGAACCTTAAAAAAAACTGCGTTTTATATGCCTTGTATAAGAACGATTTATTTATTTTAAGTCAATTATTTACAATTGCAGCAGTTTTGGATTGAATTATTTTTTACTGTATAATAAGATTTGACCAAATAAAAAATTTTAAAAGCAGTTTTGTTTTTATTTTATTAGTTGAATTTTTCTTATCCCGCGTTTTAAAAGAAATCTGTCAGTGTCACTTGTTTCAAATTTCTATGGTTTTATACAGTATGTTCAACCCATTGGTTCAACCAGTTCAACCGTCAACGAAGCATTCCTCTGCTTTCGTTTGTAAACATGTCAACCCAACCCTGGTTTCGATAAGACTCTTATAATCTCTGTAGAAACCAGGATTGAGTTGACATGTTTATATTCGAAAACAGAGGAAGACTTTCTTGTGGTTCTGGCTTTGTTTAACTTTATTGCTTTACTGTATGTATATAATTAATTAATTTGTGGTAAAAACCGTTTACAAAAACACGTAAATTACGTGACGTATTGTACGTTCCCATCCCTGGATTAAGTCATGACTGCTCCACGCCTCCACCTGGCTCCACAGCCACAGTCCACACTCCTCCACACTCCACAGTCCACTTTGTCTGACTCTGTCATCATTGGTCATCGTCTGACCGGTCTGACCTGACCACGTCTGGTCTGAAGTGTCTGAACTCTGACTGATCGTCTGCAGCTGTCATTCTGTTCTTCCCTGCCGTTAAGATCGAAGAATCATATCCTACACGTATCTTTTCCCCGTCCAGTGCGCGAATAAATGAAAATCTGATTTTCAACCTGTGTGTCAAGATGAAACGATTATTATTGTCGAATTTTTCAGTCAGAATCTAGACGTAAAAGGCTTTTCATCCCTCAATAATGTGTACAATCGCAGTGGTGCACTACGCGATTTCAATGCCTGCTCCTTTAATAATTCAATTTGGCAGAAACCGACTTCTTCAGCTGTGCGGGCAAAATCGATACTCCCGGGGATCCGTGAACCTAAGCGGATATTTAGGAAAAACTTTGATCGAAGAAAGAGTTAAAAAAAATGCGAAACTCCAGGTCCAGAAGCAGGCCTTTGGCAGCGCGACAACAGCCTCGATTTCGTCAGGAACCCTGCCTGGGGCTTTGTCAAATCAACAAGCTAAAGAACTTGCCGTCAGACTCACCCCGGATGAAAGGGAAGTTCTCATTTCTGCCCTGAAAGAATGCCAGTCGTTGAAAATTAAAGCCGAGTTCGAAGGTGAGAGAATGTTTCGTTTTGTCTCTAGGTCAAAACAATTTCAGTCGATGCAGTTCTACTCCTCGGATTTCTAATCGATGACTGTCGCTAAATTTTTTAAATATGACTTAAACACTGCAATTAGAATTTTTTTTCTTTGTTAATAGGTGTTTTTTTGAGTTATTATCTGTTTTTTGATCATTAGGTGCTTCATGTTGATAATTTTGATTAATGCTGCTCAATTTATTTTTTATTTGCAAAGGGGGAAAAACCAGTTGGCTTAGCCAAATAAAGACAGTCCTTCCAAAGAAAATAGGAAATGGTACCGCGACTTCTGGTTAGGTATTTTTTTTTTAATATCAAAGAAAAAATCCAACATAATCTACCACACAAAATTGTGCTGAAAACTAGATTACTTATTGTTCGCAATGTTTCATTGATTGGCTTACAATCAGAGTGTAGCCTCTGCACATCATCTATAATTTATAAAAGCTTTTTTTAGGAGTTTACTTCACTTTCTTAATAAAATGTGCACAAAAATATTAATGCAAATTAGAATAAAAAAAGTATTTAATCTAAAATAATACTTTCAGCTATAGTTAATGTTAGAATAAAAAATCCTGAGTAGATTTAAAAATTTTGTATTAGGAACCATTAATTATAAGTGCATTCCTATTATTCTTAATTTATTATACATATTCACATAAATTATTATATAATTTTTTAATTGCTCATCAAAGATATTAAGTTTAAAGCATGGATTTCACATATAGTTTTTCATATAGAATAAGAATCTCTCTACAAGTGGAGTCTCTACTAACTCTACAACAGACATTCCGTCTCGATCTCGTGTCCACCTTCGTTTTACTGGTTTAACTGCCATAAGTGGAAGTATGAGGTATGCTAGGAATTTTCAAACTTTAAAGTTTTATTTTTCGTTGAGAATTTTCTTTTTTCTTTGCATTCTGTACTTGTAAGTTATTCAATTTCATTTCTGGGCATGCCTCAGTCCTAAACAGATATTTTCTCCACAAATCGAATTCTGTATTATTTTTATATTCTTTAGATTTTTTACATAGTTCCTACTCTATCTTATATCTCCTTTTATCTCTAGTAAAAAAACTAATTTTGTTGCACAGTTTTTTTCACAGCACATTTTTATAACAAACTATATTCTTAGTTTTTATTAAACAAGAAAACTTTGTAAGAATTTAAGTGGTTTTGGTATTCTGAAAAATGTAGTACCTAAAAAAAATCATGCATCCAAAAAATATCCAGAATTACACTTGTGCAGAAAAATTTGATAAAAGGGTAATGTAGTTTATTGGTTTATTGGTTTATTGGTAGTACATACATATATAGTATAATTTCTATAAGAAGACGTGTAAAAATAGTTTTGAAACCTAAACAATTATACACAGTACTAAACCTTTCTCTTAAAAACTCAAAAAAATATTTTTATAAATAGTCAAGAAAAGAAATTATAAATTAATTTGTCAAAAAAAAATTCAACACAAATTTAGACGACTTCAATTGTAAATTTGATATTTAGTAAAATTAATACAATTATACTTTAGATTTATTTCCTTAATTATTTAGTTGGTCAATTTTAGTTTTTCTTTATCTATTTTCTCTTTTTTTTTGTTTTTTAATGAACAATTTTATTATCCTTATTCTACAGGTCAACTGGCGGCTTTTCGATGGAGAAATAAATTCGGTCGACCTAGTGCCATTCCATCTCTTGGTGAAGTAGATCCTACAGGAAGCTATTGTGCAGTTCCTGATGATTGGCTGCTTCGAAAGTATGGTACGACTTACGATGATCGAAAAAAAGTTCCAGGGCCAGCGAGTTTGATATAAAATAATTCCTAAATTTTAGTGGCAGTGGTGGTGGTGTTGGTGAAGATCTTGTAGCAAAATTTTTTTTCTATTCTCTACACACCTCTATTTCATACCTGTATTAAATAATTACAATACTAAAAAAATTTTGAATATTAATATTTTATTTTTTATTCACTTAAAATTGGTATATAAAATACTTGTTTAAATTCTAATAAATTCTACCTGCATAAAATATTTAATCATTTTTAAATGTTAACATATTTTGTTGTTATGCTTCAAGCGGATTTAACAACGGATGAATCATGTAAGCTTGCAATTTGCATGTAACAAATTATGCACATTTAGATAAACTCTTCGTATTTCAAATTTCAATTGAATTTTTATTTCACGCTTCGTAAATTGGCTGACATCCTCCAGGAATGAATATCTACACCTCCACCAAATAAAGTTATATAATTCCACGCACTGTCACAAATATTTTATTGCTACTTCTGCAAGCTTCTCTATGCTGGACCCCTGGATATTTTATATTTTATTTTTCTGATTCTACTGACTATATACCTGTTCTTTCCAATTACTGCTTTACCTTATTATGGGAAATTCTCTCTGTAAGTTCTCAAGCATTGCACGTTTCTCATTTTACCTTAATTTTCAGTGGTGTTTTAAACGTTAGTAGTAAGATCAAATATTTGTAAAACTATATTTTTTTGTAAACTTTTTTTAAAACGATTTCTAGAGACACAAATCCTTGCTTTTCTGATTTTACTGAACGCAAAGAATAGATTTACACATTAACTTGAATGGAGAACAAATTGATAATTTTTAAATTATTTTTTTAACGTTAAATTCTAATAGGTCAGCAATAGTTAGTAACGTTCCTGATCTGATTATTTTTTCACTTTCACAGTTGAAACAGTGCCACAGCCAGCAAACAAGGACCTTATGCGAGGTAAAAATACTTCAGAGTCTTATTTTATAAGTAATAACATTAATTAAATTGTATAAATAATAATTATACTTGGTATTTATATACTTCCAGTGTTAATCGCTAACGCAATTCCATTCATTGGTTTTGGTTTTCTCGACAACTTCATCATGATTATTGCTGTACGTATTGAAAACTATATTCGAGTTATTGTTCCCATTTTGTAATAAAAATATTACAGGGTGACCAAATCGAAGCCTCTTTGGGAACTATAGTAGCCCTAACAACTATGGCGGCCGCAGCTATTGGAAATACATTCTCTGATATTCTTGGAATTGGATCTGCATACTATGTCGAGATTTTGGCGCGAAAAATTGGATTTCAACAACCAAAGTTAACGCCCATTCAATTAGATATGCCTAAATCGAGAAGGGCTGCTAATATCGTAAGTTTATAAATAAGTCACTAAAAAATTCCAGTCAATTTTTCAAAATTTCAAGAAGCAAGATTTTTTTTGCAATTTATAATAAATGTAAAAAATACATTTGTGTCAATTTCTGTTTCAGGGTCGAGTTTTGGGAGTTACTATCGGTTGTATATTAGGAATGTCGCCATTACTCTTTCTGCATGATAAAAAAAAAGAGTCCGTAGCAAAAGAGCTTACTCCTGCACTAGAAAACAAAGACTAATTAGAAGTAATTTCTTGCATTTTAATATTTGTACAAATATTTTATCTATAGATCATGCATAATTATGTCTGATCAATGAGAGTATCTATGGTTGAGTTAATGTTTTTACTGTTTTCCAATATTGTTTGTATATACATATTATGTATATCTACGTATGTACTTAATGAAATATAATATAGAAGAGACATCAATCGCACAACATATTTTGATTTTTTTAATGTAACCATCTTTTACTCTATTTTCGGAACTTAAAAATGTTTTTATTTCTTGGAATTGTTGGAAGTCTTGGATTTAGGTATGCTATTTGATTAATTATAATAAAATATGTCAAGTTACCATTGCCAATACTTTTATTTAAAAAGTTATTTTTGACCAGAAATACGATAGTACAAAAATATATTTTTTTTTATGACCTAGAGGTAATTTTAAGTCAAGGATCTTTATAAATATTAGAACCGCAGAGATATATAGCTCACATAATATCTCCAGTTTTGTAGAGGAAACTTGTCAAAGTCGAGGATCTCTCTTTTATTAAAAATTGTAATTAATTCATCTTTACTTTGTAAAAATAAATCCGCTTCAAGAGGTTCTGTGTTTATGGAGAAGTCATTAGCATCTTCGAAATCTTTGTCACGACTTCTAAACGATTTGGATGGTAAATCTAAATCTGGAAGAGAAGTTAGGGTAGAATCCGACCAGCGTTCCCAAGTAGGACACCTTACAAGGTTCGGTTTCCTAAAATTATTGCACTCGAGACGAGAATTATTGCACATTATAGAAGAGACTGTGTCATTTGTCGGTAAGATAATTTCTGAGTCCGTGGTAACAGTAGGAGATTGGTACGCAGGGAAGAGTTCATAGTTGACGCGGGAGAGGTCATTACATCGTGATAGTTTTCTAGGGATAAAGACAGTTCCTGGTAGATGACTGGCGATTATAATGGATCCCAAAATCGTCGCTACACCGGCAGCATAAGCAGCGAGACAAACCGAGGAGACACTGAGAAAAGCTTGAATCACGGGCATTAACTGAATAGCGTCCATCAGGCAATTAAGTTCAGTATAAGAAAACCATCCTCGTCTATTTCCCTCTTTATAGGCTAAATCCTTTTCTAGTTTGCGTAACCGTTTCCAGAAATCATTATTGTG
Organism: Synergus laeviventris; assembly: GCA_032275145.1. Classification (NCBI taxonomy): domain Eukaryota; kingdom Metazoa; phylum Arthropoda; class Insecta; order Hymenoptera; family Cynipidae; genus Synergus; species Synergus laeviventris. Next base: position 4,219,729 of record JAUESI010000036.1, read on the forward strand.
AACAAAAACGGTCCAATTCTAAAGAAGAAAAAGTTATTAAGCTTTTATTTCTTGTTAGATTTTACTATCATGATTTCAGAAAGTGAGGTTTTGTATAATACATACAATTGCATTAAGGAATTCCTTTTCCAAACGATTCATTTGGGGTACAGTCAAGTCACCAGATTTTGCCCATTCTGCATTAAAAACTTCGTCTTCTTCGCCATCGTCTTGTAAGAATTTACTCGCCACCATCTGCAAAATGATGGTCAAATATCAAGATTCTAAATTTTTATAAACTTCTTTAGATGAGGAATTTCATAGTGAACAAATTTTATAGCCTTATAAAAAGTAAACTTACAAGAGTTACAAGGAAAAGTTCGGAAGGAGCCACTCGTTGTAAGTATTCTGGATTACAATCTTTTAATCGTTCCAAGTATAAAAGCGCCAGAACAAAAGAACAGGGAGATACACATGCATTTCGAGAAATTCGACTGGCTTCCTCTATATCCAATCTCTCAAGTGTTCGACCACATTTTACTTCCGTAAACAGCTCCGCAGCAAATTCTGTAAACAAGTATTATACGTGATATGATCGTAAATCAGTTGTTTGGCATTACGTAATTTAATTCTCCACTTGACACAATATTCCATAATTTTTTTAACCAAATTTAACAATCGTTTAATGATGCAGCGTTCAATATTTCATGACATAAACAAACCAGACGTGAATCCTTTAAATTCTTGGAATTCTTTTGAAATCATTTTGAATTCTGGTGTAGATCAAAATTGCTCGTGGTTAATCACAGGGTATTGTGCTTAAAAAATGTTTCCTCACATTCGCAAGAATACAAACATGCAATTCGAAGAAAATAACTTACCAGTTACTGGCAAACTCAGACAATCGGTGACAGGCCGCTTCGAGTAATAAAGTGTTTTTGATATTCGAGACAAGAATTCATCGTTATGATTAAAACTCTGTAAACAAATGTATTATTTATCAAATGGTTCTGAAACCTTGGAACGTGCTCATGCGTGCAATAACATATGTAATATTACCTTTAACTTTGTATGTGACTTTTTGCCCTTTGTAATTTTCGGCATCTTCGTTGAATTGGGGAAACGAATTAAAAATTTCAAACTCTATATCACTTGTGAAACTTTTATATACTAACGAAATTTCAATTTTACAAAAATAACCTATAAATATCCATAAACGGTATGAACGTGGTATGAACTGGTATGAACAGTATCGACTTACGAGCTTACGACTATGATGAACTGTGTGAGTGTGTAACCGTGTGGACAGTGGAATGCACTACATCTCTGGCACTGATATCACTGACACTGATATAATATATCAGTGACTGATATATATACAGTGGTGGAATGTGACGACCACACTGGAGTTGGACAGTGGAACGACAGTGGAGTGTGGACTTGAGGACTGAATTTATGCTTTAGATAATTATTTATCAATATTCATAATGTTTTAATAATACAATAATAAGTGTAATTCATTTACATAAATATGTTTATATATAAAAAAGAACAGAGAAAGTATTTTTTTATTTACATTTGAACTTCCCGACATTTAATCGCAAATTAGGTATTTCACGTTGTGACGTAATAATCCAAAATGGCCATACTTGATTTTTTATTATTTTCATAAAAAATAATTTCTTAAGATTTTAGTATTTGAAAACTAGTTTTAGTTTCTGAAAAGCTATTTAATAAAATATTAAAATCGAAATAACAAAATTTATCCACCATATTTTATTATTTTATTAAATAGCTTTTCAAAAACTAAAACTTATTTTCAAATACCCAAGTACCCAACTCCCAATAAGAAGGGAGGCCTAACCCGACCATCAGAAAATTCTTAGTGGAAAATTGAAACAAAAAACAAGGAAATATGTGCATAATTAATAAGATTAAATTCACTAATTTTGTTCCAAAAGCATGTACACTTTCATAAAAAAGGCAAAAGATATGCACAATACATTTTATAACGAAATATAGTAAAATTGTATGTGCCTTTTTGTGCCATCACCATTTCCAGTCGGTCAAGACGTTGAGGTCAAATTGAGGTTGAGGTCAGTTGAGGTTGGTCGAGGTTGAGCTGGTTGAGGTTGAGTCGTTGAGCGGTTTGAGCATTGAGGTCTGCCTCAGCCTGTTCTGATCTGAGACTTCTGAGACTGAGTTGATGAGTTCCTGTCCTTCGTGAACAGAGAGTACAGAGCACGTACAGCAGACTACAGAGTTATAGACACAGAGTATATACATATATACTATATTATAGTTGTCAGAATCAGCTGTCTGCTAGGGGTAAACAAACATGGATGATTCAGAGACGCAGTCCGAGAAGGGAAGCTGCAGTTCTTTCTTTAAAAAAAGAAAACCAAAACATTTGGCTGTGAGGAAACGAAAGGGTGGCGAGGACAATGGTATGGTGAAAAATTCAGTTAGATCGTTTTACGATCCCCTAATTTCATTAGTCAACATGATTAACTAATTTGTAGGTTACGTTGAAATCTTTCAATAATGAACTGTTTTTTTAAATTGTCGTTTTCAGAAAGCAGCGAGGACGATACAGTTGTTGTTAAAAAAGAGAAGAAGATTGATTACTCAAATCCTTTGCGGCAGAGTGTAAGTTTTTGCATTTTTTTGAAGATTTTGGGAAATTGAATGGCAAATTGTTTTCATCATAATCCATATGAGTTAGCAATACATTTAATGTTCAAGAAACGTTTTTGTTACGTTTGTGAAACATTGGACGTTTTCGTAACGTAATTTGGCCTGTCATTGGACGTTTTTAAGAGGTTCTACAAAAAGTCTCAGTTTTATGCTTTTTTTCTAGGAAAGATCATAAAAAAATAAGAAACTAAGAGATAATATATTTTCAAGTAATAATTGGTAACAATATATCAATATTTTTTTGTGCCTGCAGTCAGTTAAACATTTAAAACATGCCACTGATAATTCGGACGATACGGATGAGGATAAGGGCATTACAGTTTCGTATAAAAGTCTCGCAACGCCTTTACCAGCAGGACCACAAGATCAAGGAGCAACTGCAACCTTACAAATTGAAACTGAATTCGAAAAGGATGCTCAAGCTATTTTTGAGAAGGCTCAACAAATTAATGAGGTATGTATTTATAATAAGTAAAATATCATTAAATTGAAATTGAAAAAATGTTTATTTGAAGGTCCTAAATTTTTTTTTATTTAAAAAAATTCTTTTTACTAGGAACTTGAGGGAAAAGCAGATGATAAAATCTACAGAGGCGTAAATAACTACGCTCAATTTTTCAAAAAGAAAGACACCGCTGCAGGAAATGCATCGAGTGGAATGGTCCGAAAAGGACCAATTCGAGCTCCTGCCAATTTAAGGGCAACTGTTCGGTGGGATTATCAACCGGATATTTGCAAGGATTTTAAAGAAACAGGATTTTGTGGCTTTGGAGGTTAATATCTTTTCGCCTAAGAATTGAAGTTAATTAGAACCAAAAGAAAAAAAAATTAACATTTGATAATCTTCTATTGTTTTACAGATAGTTGTAAGTTTCTTCACGATCGATCCGACTACAAATTGGGTTGGCAACTCGAAAGGGAAGGAGACGGAGGAGGAAAATGTGATAGTGATGAAGACGTTTCGAAATATGAAATCGACAGTGACGAGGACACCCTTCCCTTCAAATGTTTTATTTGTCGTGGTAGTTTTAAAAATCCTGTAATGACTAAGTATGTATGATCCGATTTTCAATATTTAAATTTTTTTTCTTGAAAAGAGATTTCCCTTTAGTTAATTTTAACGAAAGAAGAATTTATATTTTCATTTGTTTTTGCAGGTGCATGCATTATTTCTGCGAGGCCTGCGCGTTGAATCATCATCAAAAAAACAAGAGATGCTTCATTTGCAATGTTCCAACAAATGGAATATTTAAGCCTGCAAAAGAGCTAATCGCTAGAGCTCAAGAAGAAGAAGAAGAAAAAGATAGCGAAAGTGATTCTGAGAAGGAAACTCAGAATAAAAAAAAGGAAACGCTTTCAGAATGGCGAACGGTTTCTTAATTAGGGAAACCGTTAGACATTATTTCAATATTTTAATTTCAAACTCCCATTATACTTTACAAAAATGTAATTTTTAATTTTATAATGAATTAAATAATAGACTAAGCAATTCTTATGAAAAATCGTATCCCTAATAATTTCTTAATATGTATTTTATTTTGCGGTTACGGTGAAATCGAAATGGAAAATAGAAAAACGACTGAGGAAAGTAATATGGTTTTATTTTTAAATAAAAAAAAAGATTTAAATTTTGCTTTCAGACAGTTGACAATCATTTTTGGATGTTTACCGGATTCTACGAGGTTTCTGAAGGTCTTGGAAGATTGAAAAGATATTTTAGCATTTTTTGGGATTACAATGAGTTTGAAAATATTTCCAAGAATTTTACATGTTTAATAAAAAAAAAATCAATAAATTTCTTAAAATTTCAAGATATTTCATAATATTTTAGGGGCTTTCAAAACATTCCTAGGGAATCTAAAAAATTTCAAGGGACTCGCCCTCACGAACATTCTCGTTTTCATTGGAAATAAGCAAACTTTGAACTGGACTCTTTTATTTTTTACGTTTAGGTTCCTCGTTGAGAAATTCAATTTCCAAGTAGGCTTAGGTGATGAAGAAAAATTCTATTTCCGTCTTTAATACCATCATTACCTCCCTCAAATATGCTTGACATCTTCCGTCGGTAAAATGTTCTGGCACCCCCGGTTCTCTAAGGGATGATCAAGGTTATCGATTTTCGCAGTGTATATATATAGAACACACCCTACATATACATTCACACATTTGTACATTTCTATGTGTATCTCCACACAATGAAATATGAAAAGCTTGCTTGTGGACTCGTAGGCGTGCAAATCGATATACAACATACAATGTTTCTCTCGACCCGTGAAAATGTCGTCGGAAGAAGATAGTGTCGAACTTACGAAAAACTCATGAAAAAAACCAGGCCGCGAGATCGCTTCGCGACCATAATGCAACGCGCAATTATTAAGAATTAATTTAAAATCAAGCCACGTAACGAGATCGTGTCTGTGAAAATTGACGGGCTTCTTCTTTCTAGAATAGAGTGTATATTCGAGAGAAATCTAAATGAATGATATATAATAAAAATAAAGGTGATAGTTGACTTCGGAGAGGAAGTATTTAAATTTTGGAATCTAGTAAAAAAATGTTAGTCTATTTGTGTACCGGATCGATTTCGAATAAGTAATGAGATTTGTTATCAAATCGGAAAGATTGCTGGCAGTATTTTAAAGAGCTTTCAAGAGTAGAATAAAATACATTGTAATTTTTTCGGATCTTTTTATAATGATCTGATGGTTTGACGATTTGATTATTGTGATGCTTGACTTTAAGTTTATGTCAAACACGCATATCGATTAGGACATTGAGGACTTAAGAATTCATTCAATTCAACCAGGTATGCGAAACTCTAAACTCATATTTCCATCTTTCTGGCCTTCCAAACCGGTTTCCCCCAATATCCACCCTATTATTTTCTATATTCACAATCAGATAAGCTACGGACCTTCCAATTATCTAAAAAATTGGAGACATTACACGATAATGTCTCCCATTTTTAAGAAAATTTCCATTGTTCTCATTTCTTTTATTGACAATTCAATTGTTTTTCATTGAACGTTAATTTTCTTTCTTGAAATTCAACTGTATATTTTCACTTTGAAACATTGTTCACTTTATAAATATAAATACGCATACAGAGCGAAAAAATATGATTTTAATTCTTTTTGCGTAAAATGAATAGATTGAACTTTGAGTTTATATTTGAATTCCTCGTTTTGAGGAAAGAATATTTAGACTAAATTTGTTTTCGCTCTTTAGACACATTCCTATTCTTAAATCTATTTTTTTATGAGGTGTCGTATTACAGTTTTGCATAGGAAATAAAAGGAAATAATTTATAGAGTAATAAGATTTGTTTGTAGATGATTTGTGGCAGTAATGTCCTCGTCAGAGGAAAGCCAGTGGCTTGTGAGCAGTGGAGTTGGTTTAGCCTCCTTAAGAGGCAATCCACCGTCTTCTGGAGCAGGAGAACGGTCCTTGGGCATTAGGGGTGGATTATATACAGAAGAAATGACCACTCAACCAACCAAAGTAGCTACTGCCGGTGTTAGTACAACATCGGTAGATCCGGCAGAACACGACCTTATTGACTCTACCGCTGATGCTACTCTTCTCGCACAATTTCACGAGGATGCTATCAAACAGGTACAAAAGAGTTCAATACAAATTTTAGAAGAAAAAAAAACTTTTCTAATACTAAGGCCAGGGAGTCAATCAATAATGACTTTCAAAATGTTCATGAACTAAAGTTGCTTTCTTGCCTCGCTTGCATGCAGGCAGAAAGTGTACCTTTGTTGCCTTTGTAACATTGGAATTTGTTGGTTTGAAGGAGGCACCAATTACCATGAAAAATTTTGACAAATAGGTATTATTGGACCATATTTTTGTTTGGCTATAACTGGCCATATAGCCTATAATAATAGCCTGCGACGTCTATAATCACTATACCTACCATAAAATTGACAAGGAAGCTTTCCAGATTCATAGTTTGCCTATCAATCTACACTTTTTCTTATTTACAATTTTCCTAATTTGTTTATTCTGAAGTGCGGATTTTTGAATTTGGCGCGGTATTATCGAAAGATATCAAAATTTCATCAAAACAATTCCCCTTATTGCC
>JAUESI010000036.1:4226594-4237789 GCA_032275145.1 Synergus laeviventris
TATATATATATCCTCCAGGGTTATTAACCTCTTAGCGATTTACCCCCATTTAAGCAACTTTTTTCTAATTGGCGATTTATTTTCCGAGGTTTCGCAGCTAGCGAAATAATTTAATATCTTATTTCTGATTAATATTAACTTTGTTATTAGCAGAATTAGTATGGCAGGTATGGCACCATAGTGTTGGCAACTCTGCATATACTACTGTCAAAACCAGACTCTGTCAAAACTGTCAAAAGTCAAACATAACCTAAAACACACGTCCGGTTTGACAGATGTCAGATACTCAGATGTAGTGTTTTGGCGTCGATGGCGTCGATGTTCCGCCAACACGTCTATACAAGTTGCGTGAAAGATAAATGATATTTTTTGTCTAAAATTTCCGGTACTTTTTCGCGCAGTATGGAAGGTCAAGATTATCAAGACGAGTGCATCATTCGAACGAAAAACGTGCCACGAGAAGTACCCGGATACCTCAAAGATTTCCCAGTAAATATTGTTTTGACGTTTGCTATTGTCTTAATACTCTGATTTTGAGTTTTTTACCCTGCGGATTTGGGGCCATGCATGGAAAGCCTTTGTGATGATAAGATCCTTATTTGTAATTTATTTCTACATTGCGCTCTCTAATATTTTATTACATGAAGGTTAAATATTCTTTTTTTATGTGTTTAGAAAGCTTACCGAGAAGAGTTTTTGAAAATTTTGAACTATTTGCGAATTATTATATTTAATTTTGGATATATTTAGGTTTCATTAGACAATTTTAGATCGGTTTCAAGTTGGATAAAATACATTTGATTCTACGATAATGGGTATATTTAATTCCTGAGGTGTTGGATCCTAATTCCATCTCTGCTTAAACTACGATTTCTTCATTTTACTTTACAAATTTTAGAAATAAACATTTTATCACTTTATAAAGCTACTCTTTTTTGAAATAAAAGTTTGTCTATACAGCGAAAAAATATTTAATTTTAGTATAACAATATTTGCGTAAGATAAAAAATGCCAAATCTAACTGAAAAATTCTATTTATTCATTTTACTTAATAAAGATTATAAATTAGTTTTTTTTTGTTCTATAGACAGATTTATATTTGAAAAATGAATACCATTGCAGAGCGAAAAAATACTTAATTATGTTATTTGTGAAATAAAATGAAGAAATATAATTTTGAGATTAAAACTTGAATCCAACGCCCTTAAAGATAAACGATTAAAATATAAATACAAAAATTAAACCAAAAATGACAATCTTCCTGGTAATTATGTGGATTATTTACATAATATTTTTATTTTTCTTGCAGGCTGGTGTTGGCTACTTTCAATTTTTGGCTACACTCTATGCTGGCTTGAGTCTTGCAGCTGACACAGTTGAATTTTTTGTTGTACCTTACATTCTTCCAAGTGCAGAAGTTGAATTGTGTATAGAAGATAGTGAAAAAGGATGGCTAGGTATATAATAATACCCGAAAATTTGTTTGGTTGAAAAATCAACTATTTATTTAACCTATAAAAGATTTTTGACGATTTTAAAAGATTTAAAAAAATAATTTAGAAGATGTAAAGGAAAATTTGAGGAAATTTATACATTTTTTAAGAGAATTTCGAATTTTAATAAAACAGTAAGGAAATTTTTGTAGATTATAAAAGAATTTAAAAGATTTTGAGGAGCTTTAGAATTTTTCAAGTGTTTATGAGATTTCGAAAAAATTCTTGAAAAAATTTAGAAAAGATTCTAAAACTACTCGCACATATTTCATACAATTGATTAGTTTAGTATAAAATAAATCTATAAATTAATTTGTATTTAATGCATGGAATTTTTCTAGGAAACATCACATTATTAGGTCTCGCTCTGGGCGGACTTTGCTGGGGAGGTCTCGGAGATCGTCTTGGAAGGCGGAGAGCCTTAATATCAGCGATGTCGGTGCACGCTATATTCAGTGGCGTTGCAACATTCATGCCAACTTATGGCACTTTCATGACTGCTAGACTTTGCTCTGCTATTGGGTACACATCCTAATTTGTATTTGATCAAATAGGGGTCAAACGTATAACTTTCCCATTTTATCAATTTGCCACTTTTTCATTGTTCCTAAATTCTCGCAACAACACATGTTTCACGTTTTAAACGTGAAATCACATAAAATTTCTTGAATACTCCTAAACTTTCTGAAATTGTGTAAATATCCTTTGAAATTGTATTAACTTAATTGAAATCCCTTTAAAAATAATATAATATAATAATATAATGTCAAATTTTTCAGTGTTGGTGGAGCTTTGCCCCTGGCTTTCGCATATCTGGCTGAATGTTGTCCACGGTCAAGTAGAGGCCGATGGATAGGAGCCCTCGTGTGTGCAGGGGCCCTAGGTGGAGTTTACGCAGCTCTACTAGCTATGGCTATAGTCCCAACTACCGGAGACATGATCGTTCTGGAAAATAAGGAACACTTTAGTGCCTGGCATCGTTTCCTTCTGCTTTGTTGTTTACCAGCACTCAGCTCCACCATAGGTCTCATATTTCTGCCTGAAAGCCCAAGATATCTCGTAGAAGCTGGTCGCGATGTTGAAGCTATGATGGTTTACCAGGTACATATGTAATTTGAAAATCGCGACTGAGAGCCAAAAGGCAGGGCCTAAAATATTGCGTAATGTGACAAATTTTGTGTAGTCCGAATTTTAAATAACTTTTGGCCCTACCAAAACATTTTTTTTTATTTTACAGAGGATATACAAGAAAAACGATAGAAAAAAAGGAGCAGGTGGGGCACAATATCAACTTTCAGAACTGGAACTTCCGAATAAGAGACCTCGCACTTTAGCACCGCCCTCACCACCAAATAACACGAGTGTTTTGGGGGATATTATGTACTCAATTGAGATGGTAATTTACTATTAAAATTTATAATTGACTAATCTTTTATAATTTTAATTAATATTTTCTAATTTACTATTAAAATTGTTTTTTTTAATAGTTTTGGAATTCGTTCCTCGAGCTTTTTTCTGCTCAATATCTGCGAGCGACTGTTGTACTTCTAGTCATTTGGTCAGCGACTGCTTTTGGGTGAGTTGATATACCAGTCTTATAGTTTTACATTATGCTTCAATTTCAAATTTAATTTAAATATATTTGTGCAATTTTTGATTTAGACTTTATGGAGTGATGGTGTGGTGTCCCGAGTACTTGAAACTCTTAAGAGCGTTAGAGTACGAATCTCACACCGAAGTCGTCAAATACCAAGAATATATGAACCGAAGTTTTACCGGTTCTTTGGAAAATCGTCAATTTAAAGACTCGAAATTTATTAATTGCAAGTAAGCAGTAGAACAATTTTAAATACTTTAAAAAAATCCTAATCCCTCAGACAAATTTTTCCTCACAGAAAATTATTTTTTTATTTCAGATTTAATAAAATGATATTCAGTCACATTGATTTTGACAATTGCACCTTCCAGGGTGTGGAGTTTAGCAGTATAAAATCTAGCAAGACACATTTTACAGACAGTATTATCGAAAATTCCAAGTAAGTATTTTATTTTTTAGCGGGTCAGTCATAGAACTTATTCATTGTTCGTAAATTTTCGCAGCATTAAGGATTTTCAAAATATTTCAAAAAACGGAAAAGTTACATGATTGACCTCCCAGCAAATTTCATTTAGATTTTATAAAATTCAAGTTTAACGACAATTTTTTTTAATTTCCTACTAGATTTTTGGACACAGATCTCTCAGCACAGGTTTTTGTGAGATGTAAATTAGAAAACAATACAGAACTAAGTTTAAGTAGTCCTTGTCCAACCTTGGATTTGGATTATAATATTTATATCGAGGAGGCTCTGTATGGTCATCTTGTGGGGCAAATTATGTTCGTTATTTCTGCAGCTTTTTCTGGGTTTATACTCACTAATTTGCAGAGACCAAAGATGATTGGTGCGTGAGATGTTACGTTTCAACAGTTTACTTTTTATTTTATTTTAAAGAATTATGAAGTAGTATTAAACTATTTATTTTTGCAGGTGTCTCTTTATTTCTTTCTTCTATCGTTGCCCTCAGCTTGATTCTGACCGACACAAGCAGAACCGCTGTTCTTAGCTTCGAAGGCGGATTTATCGCTATTTTCGCAGTTGCTTGGACGTCTTTAATTCTCGCTACTGTTGAAAGTTATCCCGTTCATTTAAGGTATTTGAAATTATTAAACATTTTTTTATCTTTAGTTTTTAAATATACATATACATTCCTATCATAAAAGTAGGTTTTGATTATATTGAATAAGCTTCTGGTTCTATGAAAGACGTTTTAACGTATTTGTTTATTTTGAAATTTTCAGGTGTACAGGATTTGGCTTGATGGCAGCTGCAATACGAATATCAGGTTTAATAGGCACGACGACGTACCAATCGCTTGTAGGCGCACCGTTGATCGTGCCCGCACTATTGACTGCGGTGGCTTTACTTTTAGGTAGTATTGCCACCTTTAAATTGCCACAAACTCACTCAGTCTTCTTATAAACAAAGGAAATCACAAGATAGTCTTGAAATTGAAAATTTCAATACAAAAGATCCTCCTTTTGCTGAATACTCCGAATATAAGGAGATAGTGCTCAATTAAGTGTCGTCGAAGGTATAAACGTTTTTCATAATCGAATTCACAACTGATAAAGGTCAGAGAATAAGTATTTGTAAAGGACAAAAGGAGAGTCGACTCTGTTCCCTAATTTCGTGAAAACGTGATCTAAAGTGAGAGAATTTTCGAAAGGGAACAACGTTGCCCTTCGGAAATTTTGTCAAGCGCACAGATTGTTCTCATAGTCTGAAATTTATGATAAAGATAAACAGGCTTTGTAAAATAAAAAGTTATACTGTTGATGCTAAGAAAGCGTAGTTTTCGCGCCAACCAAATCGAGCTCGCGATCTTTATTTTTAAAATACATATTTTTCACCCAATTATCAAAGTTTTTTACAACTCGATAAAGTCTGGGTGGAGATGGATTTATAAAGGCAATGCCAGCTCGATTAGTTAGCGAAAAACGTTGACAAATAAGCAAACTGATAGGAAAAACTCGTGTTCCCACTGAGCTTGTCGGAAAAACCTTGGATCGCTATTGTCCTACGACAGTGCAAATTTTGAAGAGGCTACAGGAGATTTAGATACATATTTATAAGTCTATTTTAGTACCTATCGAGATTGGTTACGAAACGAAAAAATTTTCAAGCGAATTCGAATCTGGCGTGAGACTCGAGAATTCCAGGGCTGAGTTCTCAATGATTTCTAGATATCATAACGGTCAATTCTACAAATAACTCAATTATCGAGGTTTTGCGGATCAAGCAAGGCTCTTAAGGAATAATTTCGTGCACTAGATATTTTCCCTCTACGGGACTGACTCTTATTGTTTCAATTTTAAATTTAAAATAAGCTAAGGCTTATTAGGAAACAGAATAGACTGTCATATAAAAACTGAGACATATCCGATAAAACTTTCCTCCGTCGGTGAATATTGTATCTCGTAGTTTTTTTCCTAAAATAACTTAGCGACTAGATCAGCACCAACGCAGCAATTTTATTATGTAATATTTTTGCTTTCTTACGCGCCAACTTTTCGTCTTTGTCCATTATTGAATTATGATTCTGTCCTGGAAATTTCTATCGATTCTTTTATTTCTTCCAAAGGACTAGAGACATATCAATCATCTTGCACATTTTACAAACCTTAGTTTCATTCTAAAAATGCATTCTTGTAATTAAAATCGCACATGCCAAGAATTTCTAAAGCACTAGGGTAGAAACGTAGAGCCCTGATTTTTAAATAATTTATTTCCTTTTTTCTAAAATTGAATTGAACTCAATTAAAAATAAAACTCAAAAAACTTAGAACTCTTGAAATTAAAATTTTCAAGTAATTGTTTACATTTTCAGCAGCAAAAAATAAATTTTTCATAAAATTAACTTTCAATCAAAAAAGTAAATTCTCAACTAAATATTAAAAAAAGTTTAATTTTCAATAAAAACATGTGAATTTCCAACCACATAGTTTTCTTTTCAATCAAAAACATGGGAAATTGTTTAGAAACAGGGTAAAAAGAGTGAAAAAAGAGGAATAGAGGAAATGAATTAAAAAAAAGTATTGAAAAATCAAGGCTCTAGAAATTATCGGAACCAATTTCTGCATTTACACATCCAAAAAGGCTTTTTGAGGCTATTTATTAGTTATCCAATCCTAGGGCTACCAAAAATCCTTCATTCGAAGCATTTGTCCTTCTTTTTAGTCTTGTCCTTCGAAGTCCTTCGCACAACCGAAATGTCCTTTTTAATCATAATAGAAATTTTATTGTCCTCCAAACTTGCTCTGGTCATATGAGAGTCCTATCAAATCCCTATCTCAGCGGCATTTTTTTCCCTGCAATGCCATTTGTCCATTTCTACATTTATGGAGATATCGATTTGAAAATTTCTAAAACTGAAGGAAATATTATATACTAAGGTACATTTACTTGGTTCTGAATTTTTATTAAAACCAAAAAAAAAACTGGATTGTTTTTTTTATAAATGTACATATTTAGAACTAAATGAACCATATTTAAATGTTTTTACTTTGATTTTAGAAATTTTCAGTGGATGTCTGATACATAGCCTTAATCCTGCAAATTGTTACTAACTCGTATTCATCACATGTAAAAATAAAAATAATATTTTTGTACGAAAGAAAAAAAGTACAAAATACAAATAATTTTGCAACTAGATAACACAAGTTTCTACCTTTTCGCTTTTGATATTGTACTTGGTTTCTTGCTTGTGCTCGTCTCATTTATCTAGTTTCTTTTTTTTCTTTTTTTTTTATATAAAAGAAAACTTGTCGTTTTTAAATGTAGAAAAATGATTGGGTTTATTTTTCTATAAACTAGCAGTTAATTGCACACAATGGGAATAAATAATAGCGACAATTAAATAAATATCAAAAGGAGGAAGGCGAGAGAACCGATGCTTAATGTATAAATTTCTTGTTAGGTAGTTGATTGAAGAACTTGTTACTAGCACAAGCATCCCAGTATGTATAATGATAGTCTGTTGCTAATAATGTATCAAACTTAATCGTTTCCCGTAGATATTAATTTACTCGACATATCACGATACTTATACCCAGGAGTGCGCTGCAGCTCGAGTAAAATTATAAGTAGGATACTCAGACTACACATTGTTAACTGTGATGCGAATTGTCATATTATTACTCAATTTATTTTATAGGCTTTTGTTTTAATTTTAACCAGAGAAGCTACTTCATAATACTCATTTACAGAAACTTGTAACGTAATGCTTTATTTAGTTTTTTTTCGTACGAAAATGTTTGTTACGATTCTTCATTTTGAGAACATTAATTTTTTTAAGGTCATCTATTCGTTATCCGATCCCTACCATTCCTGAATTTTTCCCTGCAATGCCATTTCTACATTTATTGAGATATTGAGTTTAAAATTTCTAAAATTAACGGAAATATACTAAAATACGTTTTTCTGGTCCTAATTTTTTATTAAAATAAAACACATTTTTTTTATAATTGTAAATACTTAAAACCAAATAAACGTACCTCAGTGCAATTAGTCTAATTTGAGACATTTTCAACTCCATATCTTAATAAAAAATGTAGAAATGACATTGCAAGGAAAAAACGTTGGTAAGGTAGAGATCAAATGACCTTAAGGATATTCTAATCTCAAAATTCAAATTCCTCATTTTACTCAACGAATGAAAGAATTGGGTATCTTTTCGCTCTGTAGGCGAACTCTTTTATGAAATAGAAGTATACCTATAGAGCCAAACAACGTTTACTTTGAATACTTTTTGTGTAAGATGAAAAATTCAAAATATATTATCAAAGTTACGTCTTTTTATTTAGAAATAAATATTAAGTCTAGGAATTTTTTCTCTCTGTACTCACAATTATGTTTAAAAAATTAGTGCCGCTGCAGAGTGAAAAAATATTTAATTACAATATTTGTTGAGTAAAATGAAAAAATCTAATTTTGAACTTAGAATATGAATCCAACACCCTTAAATTCATTGCCTAAGAAAATTTAAGTTTAAATGATTAGTAGGCTGTGAAAATCAATATTAAATAGAAGTGGAAATCGTGGCTATTCGCATCGTCTACAAAATATTGTTTCATTTCTGTTACGAATGCTTTATATATATTTAAAAATTCGAATTCTTCATTTCACCTAATAAATATTATAATTAGATACTTTTTAGCTCTGTAGCGCTATTCACATATTCGCATATTTCTATATTTAAAACGTGAATAGCCCTGCAGTCCGAAAATATATTTAATTATAATATTTGTTGAACGAAATGAAGAAATCGGATTTTAGGATTAAGATTGGTTTCAACGCCCTTAAAGGAAATTTAATTTATAAGTGTAGCGAATGCATAATTTAAGGATAATGAATTCGAGAGAGAAATGTGGGTGTTCCAAAAATTGTATATTGTATCCGCCGTGTGATTGTGAGACAGTTTCACCAGGTTTCACAATTGACATCCATAATGTGCTAAGGTCGTATATCTTATCCGATCCCTACATTGCCGATAATTGTTTCTCTGCAATGTCATTTTATTTATAGAAATATCGAGTTTAAAAGCTTAAAAGTTATTTTTTGTTTTAATAAAAATTAAGAACCAGATAGACATACCTTAGTATATTTCCTTTAATTTTATTTTTCAAATAGAGATCTCCATAAATCTATAGAAATGACGCAGCAGGAAAAAAAGACGGTTAGATATGGATCGAATAACTGATAGGTACATGGCCTTAAAAAATCTTAGGATATATTTTCGAAAGCGCTTTACCTCCGATTTCATTGCGGCTATATATATTTACGTATTATGATTCGCTGATTATGAAAATGGCCATGAAATGGCCATCTCTGATATTATATACATTTTTCGAAAATATTATTAATTTTCAAGAAAAAATAAAAAGTTAATTTTATTAATGCAATTGTGAAGTGTGCCTTAACGCTTAATACTTTTAGAGAAAACATGTGTAAGATATAAAAGATGTATTTTTTCAAAGTCTAAAGTTTTTATTTAAAACTTTTTTTCTTCGAACTGTTTTCAAAAAAATAGGTTTTTCGGATTTTGACCATGAAAGTGTTATTTGCGCGAAATTTCACCGTGATATTCGTAACCAAAGTTTTAAAATACGTAAATATATACTTAGCTTCAACGCAATTGAAAGTAACACGCTTTCAGAAACATGTACATCTAAATCTTAATAAGTGTGTCTTTCTACGCGAATCGATTCCTTTGTAAAAAGAAAGTACCATATTAACATGATGGCAGTTCCTGAAAAGATTTCTACTAAGAAATACATTTTTATATATGTAATATATAATATCAAAATTATAGCGGAAAATTTGCCTCACAAATGCACTGAGTGTTGGAGCCTCGTTTTCATAATAGATTTATTTTAATGTGGTACTGTCATTCTGTAAGTGTGGTAATGAAAAGTGAACTCTCTATGTATTATTTGTGATCTGATTTGAATTTTTTGTATGATCGGATCAAAGTAATATAGGTACTCAAGAGTTTTTTAAATCTGCATGTTATACTTTATATCGTATTAAATCGTGGCTCTTATAGAGTCGACTTAAAAATGTTCTAAAAGGACATTCAGAATCGTCTGTTTCCTTTTCACGATCCTTTTCTTGGAACGTTTTATTTTATTTTATTTTATCAGTTTAGTGTGTTGAATCGAAATTCTAATATCGAAATTAGATTTCCTCAGTTTATTCAGCAAAATATTAGAAATAGATATTTTTTCTCTCTGTAGCGCTACTTCCTTTTTAAATAGAAATATGTATATAGAGCGAAAAAAATCATGTAATTATAATATTTGTTAAATAAAATGAGAAAATCGAATTTCACGGTTAGACATTGGTTTCAACGCCCTTAAGATTAAGATTTTATAGTCTATTTCAAACCCTGTTCTCGATTTTATGATACATATATTATTATTTTTATTGTGAATTATATACAATATTATTATTTCATTACATATGAGGCGTCAATCAAAATTGATATATAAGATTAAATTTGAACTATCATTTAATCTTGAATTTTTTTTATTTATTAGGATTATTATTTAAGGTTTTAGTTGTGATTTTGATCGGAAAATGTGAGTCTGAATTTTCTTGAAGTTCTAAAGAAGGGCTTGTGCATACAAAAGTTTATTATTATGGGGTCGTTCATGAACAATCAGCATTACTTTAAAAATTGAAGAATTAAATTAATTTCTGCAGGCAGAATATCATTTTAAATTACATATATGCTTATTATAATCGTTTACAATTTTGTATCACCTTCATCGAAATAAAAGTCTGTCAATAAAGTAAATAATAAAATGCAATTGGAAAGAATTGAATAAAACTTATTTTCGATACGTTTTAAATATATTACAAATACGTTTCAATCAATATAATTTTTAAATATAAATTTTATTCTTGAACGGCCTCCACAATTCACACAAAGCTTCCAAATACCAAAATATTCCGCAAATATAGTTCAAGAAACTATAAAATTACGCTAAAAACTAGAGGTAATATCGATAGAATTAGTTGATTTTGATTCCTAAAAAAATTACAAATACAAAAAAAAATCTCATAAAGCTTTCCTGTGCAACCGAATAAAAATGTCCAAAAATTTGCCTTTATTATTCTTGCCTTTCTGAAAAATCAGGGTTGCCACAAGACTGGGAAGACCTGGGAAATTTTTGGAATTTTGAAAGAATGATTGGAATTTTTTTAGACACCTCTATTCCAAAGTATAATTAATTATTTCCTTCCGTAATCCTAACTTTTACATAAATAGTTGGACTATAATAATTGTTCTTAAAGTTCTCGTTTTTCAATACAAATAAAAATAATGAGATTATAATTAGAATTATTTTTTTATTTTATAAAAATATTATTGAGAGCTTTTAATAAACTTTTTCTTAATAATGTCTTTAGTTAAGATGCCTTAAAATTTTTTAAAACTGTTGAATTCCCATAAAATTCCAAGAAATATTTTAAACATTATCAAGTGAAAATTCCTTTTGAAAAAGTGTGGAAGTAATTCAGAGATTCAAAAAAACCGCCATTACTTATTACTACACACAACTGCACATATATGTCCTACAGGCAGTTCAAATTGTCATTT
>JAUESI010000036.1:4237889-4272137 GCA_032275145.1 Synergus laeviventris
CTGTGCAAAACTTACAAAACGAAGATTTCGAACCTAACCTCAAAACTCAGTCTCTTCATCTTACAAAAAAGTGTTAAAGCCAGCAATTTTTTCATTCAATACCTAAAATTTTATAAAAAATGAGTACCTTTACAGAGCGGAAATGTATCTAATTTCAATATTTGTTGAGTAAACAAATAGGAAGTCGGATTTTGGGGTTCAAATGTGAACTCTTCACCCTCTTAATTCTCTGCATAAAGGGACAAATAACTTATTTGTTTTTTTTTTGCAGTCCCACACAATACTCCTAGTGCAACCAGGAAACAGGCCTGAAACGCGAACCTATTCGGATTACGAAAGTGTCAACGAATGTATGGAAGGTATGTACATTTGTAGAATATATTAAAATTTTTTTAAGGAGATATTCATGTTTCTTTTATATTATAATATATTATCCTTAATATTCATTCGCTGAAAATTAAAAATGTATTTCTGTTATAGGTGTTTGTAAAATTTACGAAGAGCATTTGAAGAGACGGAACCCGAATACTCCAACAATAACCTACGACATTAGTCAGTTATTTGACTTTGTTGACCAGCTGACGGACCTATCATGCTTGGTCTATCAAAAATCGACTAACACTTATGCACCATACAACAAAAACTGGATCAAAGATAAGATATACGTCTTGCTTCGCCGAGCCGCTGGTCACTGCGAGTAATTAAACTTTAAGGGCGCTGGATACAAATTATAATGTTTACTTTGAATACTTTTTATGTAAAATGAAGAGTTCGGAATCTAAATCTCAATTAAGGTTTCAATATTATCACTATATAACAAGTACATATTTTTATTTGCAAATCTTTAATCAATATAGATGTTTGTTTGACCTAGATGAAATTGATCTAACAATGACAAAATCAGCGCAAAATAGACGTTTTCAATAAATCTAAACATTTCTAAAAACATTGAATAGAATATTATTAAAAATTTGATTCGATTGTCAAAATTTTTTAAATATTACCCTCTTAGTAATAACCAATCTACGTGTCAGAGCCTAAAATAGTTCAAATTTTGGACTAGACTTTGTATCTCACCCACATACAAACAAACAAAAAATTAAGAAAAAATATTTTTAATTATTTTGCGGCATATCAACGGACTCTAAGAAATTTCTAACAATCCCAAGGGATTAAAATGAACCTTCAGGAATTTTTTCCAGTCACAAAGAATTTAAACTATTAGAGCGAAAATAGATCGAATTATAACATTTACAAAGTCAAATATAAAGAACGAAGTTTGAAATACGAACTTGGACCCAACACCCGTAAAAACGTTTGCATTGTTTTTAATTCCTATGAATATTTTCAAATTCTGTAGAAACTTTTGAAATTTGTTAAAATCTTTTGAAATCACACTTGAAATTTTTTAGTCTTTCGAAATGTTAAAATTTCTTAAAATCCTTTGAATTCCTTAAAATCACTTAAAATCACACTTGAAATTTGTTAGTCTTTTGAAATCTTTAAAACCCCATTAAATTCTTTAACAACCTTTCAAATTCGTAAAAAAGAACTTTTGAAACCCCTTAAATTGTTTTTAAAAATTTCGGAGTCCCTTCAAAACGTTTCACGAAATCCTTCAACATATACTAAAATCCATTTAATTGTATGATAACCTTTCTAATTTGAAAAGAAACTTTTTAAATTCAATAAAAATTAATTTTTAGATAATTGAAATGCTCATTTAAGGAGTTTCAAGAGAATTACTTTCAATTGCTTACAAATTTTAAGAGAATTACTTTAAAAGTAATGAAAATTTTTGAAAATCCTTTAAATTCCACGACAAACCTTTCAATTCGTAAAAAAAAACTATCCTTTTAAAACTTTCCATGTTGATTCATACTTAAATTTGGGCAATTTCGAGCTTTTTCATTGGAAAGTAGTAAATTTTTCACTACACAGTTTTTGATTTTGGACTGCACACTAATTTCAGATCCTGTCAATTGGTCCAAACGGACTGTTGTCATACTCATGATGTGGGAATAAATAAATGAGAATGCAGATTGAAAATAGTTTAATGAATTTATTCATTACATATGATCAGCATGTGTCTGATTTTTCTGAAAAACTCATGATAAACAAGCAAAAACTTGTAAGAGAGTCGCAACTTAATAATAAAAAAAAGAGAAACTTTAAAGGAACATATAAAATTAAGGCCTTATATGTCGTATGTTACTTAATAAGTATAAAGAGAATGTCCGTGCGATGCGTACCAGTCTCTTGGTAACCTCGTCTTTGAAACATCATACGTCAAGAAATCTATTTCATTCAGCTACGAATTGGTAAACCGGTTTGTTGAAAAAAGAGAAGACTGCGTTATTTTTTCTAAGGTTATTGAAAAATTATCGAAGCTCAACAAACAACATTAATGACACAACAGCTACTGGTAATTTGTTTTTTTTTCAATATAAACATATATTTCTTTACATTTATAAGCGTTTTAGTAATTTAAATTTGTATCATTTTTTTAAGCGGTTCAAAAGTATCACTTACGAGAAAAAGTGGTACATTTTTTTTAGAAAAGTGTTCTAATAATACGGATACTAAATAGAATTATAAACTAGGTAATCTATCATTTTTATCTATAAATAGGAATATTCTAATCAGTACTATCTACTCATTGTACAAATAGCTGAGATGGAAAAGATCACATGAAAATCACTACAATCTTTTACATTTTAAATGTTCGTGTGGGATCTAAAGTGGCCTAATTTCAAAATGCTGTGCAAATTGAATATTAACCATTTTACGTAATTCCTAGTTGAATTAAATGCAGGTTTCCGAGATTCTAAGAAGATTACTTTTAAAAAATCACTGGAAATTCCATACTTTTGTATGAATCCTTTGCAGAGAGTGACTCATCGTTTTAATTGCAGAATTTTAAAGGACTTTTTAAACATTGTTCTTTAAAGTGGAAGTTATAAACTTTAAAAAGCATCAGTTGTAAATGTAAACTTAATTCAATCTCATCGTGAGACTTACGCTCCGTGCTTGATATTTGCTTAAAGCGTTTTAAAAAAATGTTGTATTCAATTATTCATAGGTTGCCAAAAATGTGGTTTAAACACTATTCTACATTCCTGAGTTTGCAGATACTATGGCAATTATTCCTCCTAAAAGGTTAGTTCTTTCGTATTACTCATCTCTACTCAATCTGTTCGAAAGAAAAATAGAATATATGTACCAAAAAAGTTACAAATTGTCACAAAATAACAGAACCTACATTGTCAGAAAAATGTGTATGAAATTTAATATACAATAAGATATAATGTATCTGAAAATGACTTCATATATATATTTAAATGAAAATGCATACATGAAAACGTATTTGTATTAAAATTAACATACGCACGTAAATTAAAAAGTATGGCTTATTCGCATTCTCGAAGTATCATCAAGAATCCTGTTTTAGGACAACTCGTATTGACACGCAAGCCAATAATTTTTAATGCGAGAGTTCGCATTCCTTTAAATACGATTAAATACATTTGAATATGTTTAATATGCACGAATTGTGTGTGAGACCACTTGTTTCTCGGTGACCGTTTAAGTTCTTTTAAACTTAAGTAAATCAAAGATTACATTTTATTTTAAGCAAGTTAAAAGCTATAAAAATTCTGCTTAAAATGAGCCCAAAACGAAGTCACTTTGTTAATTTTTTAAGAAGATATTTTTTAAAAAAACGTCAAATCTCATTGTTTTATAAAAATATCAATAAGTTTTTAAATAATGACCATTCTTTAAATTTCTTGGGCTCTTTTTAGAGGTAAATTTCTATAGAATTTGACAAACTTATTGTATAAAATTATTGTCCTGCATTGTGCGAGGACCTAAAGTTAGCGTGAACTAGTTTGACTTATTTGGATATTTTTCCTTTGAAAAGAATATTTTTATTAAATAAAAGAAATAATAAATCAGTGAGTTTCTGAAAAAATAATAAAAAATATTTCACATATTTTTAATCCCTTATATAATGCAGAGAAATAATCGTATAATTATTTCAATATGTCTATCAGATTTTGTATATTAATGACTTACCTAACCGTGTATAAGCACCAAAAAAGTCCAAAAACAGTCTCAAAACATAAAACGAGTACTTTAAAAAAGTTGCAAACAAATTCCAGAAGCTTCTGCAGAATCCTGCTTAACACCTATACAAGAACCTGGTGAATGTATAAATATAAAACTTTGCACAAGTTTGCTCAATATTCTGCGCAAAGAAGGGCAAAGGGCTGGAGAATTTTTGCGTAACTCTGTCTGCAGATATGAAGGAAAACAGCCAATAGTTTGCTGCCCTACAATCATCAACAGAAATGAAAAGGATAATGTAAATAACAACATTCAAATAAATAAAGTGCCGATCAATCAACCTAATGCATTCGGTCCTTTGTCTTCACCACAATGTGGTTTTAGTAACGTCAGTTATTCAAGAGTAGTAGGTGGAGTACCTGCAGATCTAGGTAAATATTAAATAACTTATTTTACTTAAAGGCAAGATTTAGATAGAATAATAAATAAAGTTCTAGGTCTTTTTCAGGAGATTGGCCTTGGATAGCTGCTCTTGGATATGGCATACAAAGATCTAATAAACTTGTGTCAATTAAATGGCTTTGTGGGGGCACATTAATTTCTTCACGCCACGTGATCACAGCAGGTCACTGCGCCTACAATCGACGGGATTTATTAGTAATTCGTCTAGGAGATTTAGATCTCTTTACAGATAAGGACAATGCTATGCCCGTTGATGTTTTGATAGATAAACCTATTATACATCCTAATTATAGTGCTACAACCTATACTAATGATATTGCTATTCTAAGGCTAAAAGAAAATGTTCCCTTTTCAGGTAAGAGCAGGTTCCTATACATATAGCAGGTACCTAATAAAAATGAGAACCACTGCAGAGTTTAAAAGTATCTAATTACAATATTTTTTAAGTAAAATGATTTTTTTTGGCTGAGTTATTCCAAGTTTTATTCAGGGACAAACATTTAATGAACAGATAGTATAAGTGCAGGTACTCTTCAGGTAAAATGTAACCAAAACATTGAAGTTTTCTGTTAAAACAAAATATTTCAATTCTGACCACTAAGGTGTGCTCCTCGTACTATAAATAATAATAATAATAATAATATAAAAATGAAATTGATTAAAATAAATTTAAAAAATTTTTGTTTAATGCTAAGAGAATGATATGAAAAATATTTTGTTGTATAATTTCTATGAGTTTAAACAATTTAAAATTTAGAATTGCATTCTAATATTGAAATAATTTTTGGAAGCAAAATATCTTCTAAAGACCCAAACTGGGAATGAGTAACAGTTTCTTGAAGAAAAAAAAAAAGGTTTCAAGTATCAAAGGGCGTCACCTGTAAAGAGAATATAGTTACAGGGTTGAATGCTACAGTAATAAACATAAAAGCCTTCACACTATTCGAAATGAACCTTAAGGCAACCCTACAGTTTCTTTACTTTTAGTACTAAAAATAATTTTTTTTTTAATAAAAAAATATGTATATTTCTTTTTTCTTGTAAAGAACAATTTGATAAAGTCGCCCATTAAAAATTCCAAAATGTAAATTTTTGGGCTACTCTAATGCTAATATATACAATAATGCTAATGTATACAATATAAGTACTAGAGCTATCCCAGATTCAGGAAAAACTACTACTCAACTGTAAATTGTAGAAAACTATTGCACAATTTTTTAAACAATTTAAAAACAACTTGAGTTTCAGTCTTGACCTAATTTTAACTATTTTTCAGCCCTTATTCACCCCATATGCCTTCCAATAACTGATGAAATTCGCAACCGAAATTTCGCCCGCTCGTTTCCATTCATTGCAGGATGGGGCTCAATTTATTTCAGTAAGTTTTAAAATTCTCGAAAAAGAAAAATAGGAGAGTATATATTTCCAAAAACTCTTCTAAAATATATGGGAATGATTTTAAATTATATGTTTTAGATGGACCCTCAAGCAGTCATCTGCAAGAACTTCAGATTCCAGTCGTTGAAACGTCTCAATGTCAAAGAGCATTCCAACAATTTAAAACGGCAGTTATAAATGAACGTGTAATTTGTGCTGGATACGCCAGAGGTGGAAAAGACGCTTGTCAAGTGAGTTATTATTATCGTAGATACATATATAACTAATTTTATATACAGAAATATTTTCAAAATAAAATTTCCCATTTTACTTGATATCTATTAGAACTAAATATCTTTTTACTCTGTAGATATATTCTGTTTCAAAATAGAAATATGTCTACTAAGCGAAAAAAGGTTTATTTTAAATATTTTTTGCGTAAAAAGAGGAATTCAAAATTCACCTAAAAATGGTCTCTTTTCATTTTCAAGTAGATATTAAAATAACAGATTTTTTCGCTCTGCATCCATAATTCTATTTAAAAAATAGATAAATATAAAAAGCGAAAAAAATATAATTATAATACTTATCAAGTAAAATGAAGAAATCGAATTTGGAAATTAGAACTTTGATCCAACACCCGTAATTAGAGCATTAGGAATATGAATATTTTTCAGGGTGACAGTGGAGGACCCTTAATGTTTCCTAAGGACACAACATTTTATCTCATTGGAATTGTATCGTATGGTTTTCGATGTGCAGAACCTGGATTTCCTGGTGTGTATACCAGAGTAACAGCCTTCCTCGATTTCATACAAGACAATTTAAATTAAAATAATCTTAATCAGAGGAAACCTTTCGATTCATTAATTTAGGAAACCCAGTAACGCGTTACTATCAAAAAGAAAAAAGAAAAGGTTACATCTTTTTACTTGTGGTAACAATATACAATTTTTTGATGACAGTTGTTTTCTAACTTAGTTCTTTTTTTGTGACTTGCTGATTTTGTGATAAAATGAAATTATGGCCAACTGAAATGATGAACAAACATACATTTTTCGAAAACTTATATTTCAACGAAAACATTTTTCCACCATACCAAAAAAACTAATTTTTTTTTTTCATTTTTTTGTGGAGTGCATTCGTTTATCGGCTAATAACCTAATAATGAGTAATTTTCTCGAAATATTAAATAACCAATTTTAAGTAAACCTACATATCTTCAGATGGAAAACTTGTCTTTAGGAACAATAAATGCATCAAATTATTTATGTACCATAAGTCTATGATCGTAAACTTGTATTTGGTGTAAAAGTTGAATTACCACAAATACTATACATGCGAAAATGTTAGAATTTTATGACATTTGCATAGTTGAGACCAGATTCATTCCTAGTCTTTCCGATACTTTTAGTTGCGTCTTAGCAGCATCTTTCAAACTGAATATGTGCGTGACTTCCATTGTTGTTCGTCCTAACATGAGAGCTTTCTCGAAGAGTTGAATGGCTTCCTTTAGATTACCTCTGTTAAGAAAAAATATTTCAAGATTTAAATTCATGCAGTTCAAAAGCAGAACTAGGTACAACCTATTCCAACTACATTCACCTTTTTTTTCTTTATATTTCTAACTTTTTTACCTATTTCATTTATTCTCAGAATTTGTCGCCTTTTCAGCTTTTTTAGTTTATAAAATATAATTATTATAAGAATTGTATAATAAATAAGTAAGATTTAGAGTGGGTAGATTTAAAATTAGAATTTAATTTCAGAATTATGAATTTCAGCGACTTTTAAATTTCTTCTAAATATATAAACAAAAAAGAGACAAAACTCCAAATATTTACATAATTGTAAAATTAATTTTCAAGAATAACAGTTTTTATTTTATTATACCTTTGTACTTCAATGCTTCCTAGGGTTTCATAGCCAAATTCGCATTTATCATCCAATTCTAAAGCATTTTTAATATGTTCCACGGCTTTCTCTATATTCGTGTTCCAATGCAATTGTAGCAAACCTCTGTGCACATGGATTGTGGCATTCTTTGGATCTTTTTCTATTGCTTTACTAAAGTAATAATCTGCCTTCTCATATTCTTGGGAGTCACATAGCATCTGCAAAAAAAAATAATAATTAAAAAATATTGTAGTTGAAAATTATATATAAAAAAGTACATATGTGTGTGTGAAATAACCATACCTGTGCATATAATGTATAACATTCTGAACAGTCAGGAAACTTTTCAAACGCGGTTTGAAAATCCGACATAGCCGCTGCCATTAAACCAATATCCTTTTTAGATGCTCCATAGCGATAATCTGCATAACATTTCTGGACGTATATGAGTCCGTAGTCTGGATAGAGTTTAGCAGCCTTTTCAAAATCTTCTTTAGCTTCCTCTATCCTTTCCAGCAGGAGGTTGACCTAAAATGAAAAGTTCAATTTTTTATGTTAGAATCTGGATTCAACACCCATAACAAAACGATAACGATTATTTGTATATTTGTCTACAATGTACATACTTGCGCTCTATTGTGATAAATATCTACACAGTTTGGATCAATAAATTTCGCCAGTTCAAAGTCACAGAAACTTTTTTCTGGACATTCAATCTGTACGTACATACTGGCTCGTTTAATTAAGGCATTGACTCTAAGTTCTTTAGCGACAGACTCATTTGTTATGATCATATGAAGATCAGTTATAGCCCTATCGTGTTCTCCGAGTAGAAGGTAGAAGGTCCCTCTAAGCAGATGAAGTTTATAATTTAAAGGATTGTCTGCTTGCAGTTTATCGATTTCTTCTGTACAATACGAAATAACATTCTCGTAATCTTGATTCTTTAGTGCTTCTAGTGCCTTTGAGAAACCTCTGGAATATATCAAAGAAAGACATCAGATTTCAAGTAATTAGGCCAAAAAAATGTAATTATTTAATTATTTTAAATTTATTGAATTCTAACACATTATTGTTGACTAGCTAGCATAAATACACGCGTGCTACTAAATCTTTTTTACTTACGGTGTGATATTTTCCGATGGTGAGACGGAATCCAAAAGGATTGGATCATTCCGGAAAGCCTCAAAATAAGTTTTAATAAAATGCTTGCTAGGCATGACAGATTTTTTTGTGGCCATAAACTCTTGTGCATGTTGTTTGCCTGAGACGAAAAAATATATATTTTAGAGTGCAGTAGTAGATTATTAAATCCTATAATTAGTTATATATCTATTATCTTTACAAGTATGTAAATATATATGTTTTATTCTTAATGCTCACCAAGTTGCTTCAATAATTTATCAGCTAAAATCAACGATGCATCATGTGTAAATTGCTCAAGTATACAAGCTGCGGTGATATCTTCCAAGGCAGTTTCCAATTTGTCGCATCGTTCTAAAGCGCGTGCTCTACGTATTAGAGCTTTTACGTACCGTGGATTCAACTTCAAAGCACTAGTGCAATCAGCCGTCACCATTTCATAATTGTCCTAAAAAAAAAAAATAAACAAATTCGTCGAACTATTCGATGTCGCTTAAATTTTATGGGTGTTGTGTCTAATTTCTAACTTCAAAATTCGAATTCTTCATTTGACTTAATGAATTTTACGAAAAATATAACACTTGAATCATTTTTGTGTAAAATAAAAAGCTTGAATTTTGAGATTAGAACACTAGAAAGTTTAACAATGAAATAATAATTCGAAAGTATTCAATAGAAATAATTAAATATACCTATGTTGGAAACATACCAGTTTTTCATATGCTGCTGCTCGATTCTGGTAGAAGACAGAGAGAGTTGAAGGAGATGCATCAATGCAAGTTTCAATTGCTTTATTGTAATATGAAATAGCTTCATCATATTTCCCATCATTAAAATATTTATTTCCTGCTTGCTTAAATCTTTGGGCTTTTTCCAGCGCAGTCTAAAATTAATTAAATAATTAATTAATTATACAATAAAAAATATAACAATGAAGGCTCGGAAAAATTGTCTAATTAATTAAAAAATCTCCTGATATTCCACTAGAAATTCCTAGAAATTGAAAGTTTACAAAAATTGAATTTCTATTCTCAAAATTTTAATTCTTCATTTAAGTTAAAAAATATTTCACTGAGCTACAGAGCTTTTCATATTTGTTTAGTAAAATGAGTAAAATGAGGAAATGTTATTTTGAGGTTAGAAAATATACCTCGTCCGGACGTTCTGTGGCACACGAAGAAACATCTCCGTCTATTGATACTTGTGTGCCGGTTTTGGTGCCGTTTTTCTTAACAGTGTCCTTGGATTGACCACGACCAGGTTTTAAAGATGGTTTTGAGCTACTTCTGTAATAGACATAACCCAGTCCCAGGGCAACGGGAGCTCCAACTACAAGAGCAAGTTGCCATTTCGGAATCGGGCTGTTGATACTGCTGATAAAACTACTCGAACTACCACCAACCGATGTCATCCTCACGAAATTAAAGAGAAAATCTTTTTAAAAAATCTTTCAAATTCTGACTATCACCTTTCTTTTAAGTTCATAGATTAAGTTTAGCAAAAAAGATAAATCTTGTTCAACGTTCAATCCATAATGGATCAGGGATACTTTATGTATTTATATATATTCAATAATATAACGTGTAGTAATTCCGCTCTAATAAATTTTTCGAACTCTTGCACATTTCAATTTTGTCAAGTTTTCGATAAAAAAAACTGCCGATAAAAAATTTTAAAATCGCCAAATTATAAACATACTAGAAATATAATCTGAAATCATGACGTCAGAAGGGGAGAGGTAAACAAGATGGCCGGCCTGAAGGGGGTCTAGTCTAGTCTTGTCAGTCTTGTACTCTTGTGGTTTGTGACGACCCGATTTCAGGGTCGTCTGTGATTCGAGTAATAGAAAAGGCGCGAAAAGTTAATTTATTTAAACTGCCTATCGGTCGAGACGAGCTTGAAAGAGAACGAACTTCTCAAAATCTCAAGTCCAAAGCCAAGTAGTAACTCTCTGTCTGCTTTTCCACTCCGAGCTTCCGGGTCCTCACGGACTTACAAAGCGTGGGGGTTTCAAAATACAGTTTTTGCAATGGTGGGACAATTACATTTTATGGTGTACTGTCCTAAGCTGTGACAGCAGGTATGCGAGTGTGCGCTCGATTCGCCTACTTTCAAGGTTTATGATCCCTGCAGTTCATTGAACTTAAATTTTCGTACTTTATTGTTTTCGAAATTCTAGTTCGGAAACAGTAAACATCTTAGGCTGTTAATATAGTCTCATAAACTAAAATATCCTACTTAGTTAGTCTAAAATTATTTTAGTATAATTTTCTAAAGGATGGTTCATGGAGAATTCTGATGGTAAAATCCCTAGGTTACAGTTTCTGGGGAAAACCCATACTTTTTCTATACAACCTTATTTTTAACGTGCAGATCTTATAATTACTTATTTTTATAGTCTCCTTAGCGGATCTAAAATTCTGCCATTTATATTTTAAATTTGAATTTTATTAGGTTTATCACGTGATTATAAACCAATGATTTGCGAGTCTGTAACGACCGTAACGACGGTTCGTGAATGCACCTTTACTTTCAGTAATTAAGACCAGAGTGCACGTGTGTACTCATCTTTAATATTCAAAATAAAGGTTTATTCACAAACCGTTGTGGCATCCAAAGTCGATCATTAGTTTATAATGATCACGTGATCAGCCACAAAAGAATATGAATTTAAATTTAAATTAACTAAATAATTAAATAGCGTAGCAGAATTGTAGATTAATTTAGGAGACTTTAGATTAAGATTTATTATAAGAATAATAGATATATATCTTTCTCACGGAGTATTCAAAAATTCCCGAACATAAAGCTTGTTTTTTATACAGTCTCATAAATAATAATCTCTGACCGTAGATAATTATTTATGTGCGGGCAAGTCACGTCTGATGTTTTTATAAACACATGCAGAAATGTAAACTCGTCGAGAGTTTTTTCAGAAACTAAAACTATTTTCCAAATACTAAAATGTTAAAAAATTATTTTTATGAAGATATTTTTAAAAAAAGTTCTGTCCCATGAATTTGGTGCCAATCGTGCCAATGTTTATGCAACAGCGGCAACATAGCGAATGGCCATTTTGGATAATTACGTCCCAACGTGAAGGACGTGAAGTCCACTTTCAAGTTTCATCTGCTTATACCCGGGTTTCGGACTTTCGGAATTCGGAATTTCGGATCAGTTCGTTCGTTCGGAACTTCGGAACTGGTTTCTGGTTGACGTTGATTATAAAGGTTAAAGGCAAAGCATTTCCAGAATTTAGTACAAGTAAGTATACTTACAATATATGTAAAATAACGAGTAAAACGGGACTTTCATATTGAATATTAAATTGTTTAGTTTATTGTAATCATTTATAACGAATTGATGAAATTTGATGTTGTTTAAAGGTGTTCTTCCTTTTGCGTATAAGTGGTGTCATCGTGGCTTTTTGTTATTCTGTTCAACCGCCAACACTCCAAAATTGATTTGGGATTCCTTAGGGTTATTAACTGCAAAGATAATAAGTGGTATGTGTTGTATATGGTCTCTGGTATAGTTTTATGAAGCAAAAACTAATATTTTATGTATTTATAGCATAAACAAAACACCTTTTTTGACTAAAAAGGTTGTATAAATAATTTTTTGACACTCCGTGTGCAAAGCTCCGTTTTGAACACGCTGGGTCGAAAAAACGGATGCTAAATCAAGCTTCGCACACGTCGTGTCAAAAAATACGTTTCAGTGGTTTCAATACTATAGTGCGATAATGTGATTTCAGCCTTGTGTGAACTTTTCACACACTATTTGCTCGTGTGCAAACATTCACATAAGGTTAAAATCACATTCTCGCACAAATATCGAAATGTACTATTATAGAAGTTCTGTCAATAGCATTTATTAATTTTGGTTGATCATAATTGTTTTCATCGTATATATTTTTTTTATCTCTTTCAGATTGTACCTATCTCAGTCAATCAATACGGATTATCAAGGAATTATGACATTAATTTAACTGCCATTAATTTTCATGTTTTTAAATATTAATACTTCTTTATAACATATTTTTAAAGTTTCTAATTTTAAGAATTTATTCTTATATACGGCATGTTGTAATTGTTCATATTTTAAATGTATCAAATCTCATAGTGACCGCCGATTCTCCAAACAATGTTTAATTATTTGACGGCGAAATGTATTAATGTATGTAATTATATTATTAAAACTTTTTTTTCTAAAAGTAATAGCATTTTTTGTTATTTTTACAATTTTCAAAATGTTAATCGGATTGATATGTTTTATCATTCTTCTTATCTTTGTTTATGAAATTTATAATACTATTTTGTAGAAAATTAAGGCATCTAATGGTAAGGTAGGAATTTGATATGTATATGTACTTCGTAGCTCTTGCGTTTATGGCAGCGCGTTCATTGGACGCGCTTTTTTGCATTTGGAGCGCGATTTAAAATAAATAATAAATATAATTATCGTAATTAAAATAAATAACCATTTTAATACCATCCACCTAAATTTATGACATTAGGAACATTTCTGTGCAATCTCGAATGATTATTTATTTTAATTATGACAGTTCTTTTATTATCATCATAATTCTACTGATTATCAAATTATCAATTTTGAATCGCACATCAAATGTAAAAAATTACGACCAACGAGCGCGCTGCCCTAACGCACGCGCAGCAGTTTAGGATGCCACGCATCATCACTATATATTGATACTTTTTACTCTTTTACCATCTTTTACTCATCAACGGCAAAGCACGCCAAAGATCGCGTCAAGGGAATAGAAAATTTACTGTTAGAGTTTTTTTTTTATCGTCAATGAACGGGTCACAATAAAACCGAAGATTACTCGCGCATCCAAATGTTTCAAGTACGGTACACTCGTAATTTATTCCTGCGGGGATTATGTATTATTTACCTCTTCGCCTATCTGAGTTTTTACATCCAGATTCCGGGTGAGTACTTATTTTGCCGGGGAATCGACCGGTTTTCTTGTCGTTTTGATTCTCAATCAGCTCATTCGAATTTTAAAAAATTCATCTTGATCTCAAATATCTGGTGTCGTCGAAAGCTATAAGTTTCAATATCGAATTTTTTCGCTGAATATGCTTTTCAAGCCTATTTCAATATAGAAAAATGTTCAATCCTGATAAAATCTCATATTACAGCTGACCATTTTTTTATAGCGTTATTCAATTATTCAGTAAAATTATTTTTGTACTCTGAGAGTATTCTAACCTAATATAGATTACCATGACGCGATATTCCATCACATCACTGATATTTCTCTCGTATTTTAGGTTAACTTTTTTATTTAAAAAATATTAATGTAAATTATTATTATAGGCTACTTTAATTTAGGTATGATGAAATGTATTTTTTTTAAATAGGAGATTTAAAAATACTCAACCATCTACATATAGGATTTCTATTTTTAGATTGTTATTCATCGTGATGATTGTGATATTAATTTATTACAAAAATTGCGTGGATATACAAAAAGTGAATAACATTGTAGATTTAGAATTAAATAATATCTAATAAGTTTTTTCCATGATATATTAAAGAACAATTTTTTAACCATTTGAAGTACGTACATAAAAAGATTAAAGCAAAATGAAGGAAGAAATAAAAATGTTGGGCCCTCCTAGACTTTCTTTCTACATAATGTAGAAATGCTGTAAATTTTTAATTATCTCAAACCTTAAAGTATTGCATTGGATGTATTATATGCTGATAGTGTAATCGAAATTATTCTTTAGTGTGAATTTTTACTAAGTTTTATTAATTATTACCTGACTAGTATTTAATTGTATTCATTGGTTAAAAGTATAACATTTTCCGGGAATCTTGCAGATTTTAAGCTTGAAATTATTCGATTTGAACTCTTTTCAATTAAAAATTGAATCAGTTTAATTTTAATCGTTTTCAATTGTAATTTATTCAATGTTTTAATTCTTAATTTACAATTTTCGGCATAGAAAATTGAAGAAAATATATTTATTTCACAAAAAATACTTTTACAGGTCTCTACGGTAACAATGGCATCCTTCCAGCGAAGACTCAAGTGGACCTTAGAATTAAGGCTCCACTATCTCAAAAGTTGATGCAGAAGCCAACGTTGATCTGGTTTGCTCCCTACCTAGGACTGAATGTCGAATACATGCTCGATGTTCTCGCTCTGTTTGGAATCATCTTCTCCTTTTTGGGGTAATTATAGCAAAGAAAAAGAATATTTTATCTCATATACATAGTTCCTTTCTAGATTTTACCCTTCTAATTTCTTATTTTCAGATTCATATCTCAAAAGTTCTGCATTGCTCCAGTTTTTGCTGGATTATGGGCCACCTACTTCTCCTTGTATCAAGTGGGACAAACTTTTATGTGGTTTCAGTGGTGAGTGATTCAATATTATATGAATATTTACTTATGCAGATACATTTTATCAAACGCCCATGCTCTGCTGCATGTATGTATCTTTTAAAACTGGTTCAGCGTAGTCAAGGTGGCTTCATATTTTTTAAAGTCTACCTAATGCCACACCTCCATTATGTAAGTTGCGAATGAAGTTCAGATGTAATAAAGGAACTGATGCCGATAGAAATTATTTGAAGTATCATGTGTATTATGATATTAATTTCGAAAGATAATCATTTCCGCCCCTTATAAGAATAAAATACATTCTCTGATAATGATGTCACTCAATAACTTTAGACCTTTCAAGCGAATTTAACTTCTATATTTTATTTGAAATCCTATCCATTTTGGAAATGGTGGTGAATTCATTTTTTGTTTCACCCAAATTACGTTATTAATATATCAGAGGATGACAAAATATTAATATCGATTAGCCAGGTGGTCAACACAGTTTGTTACGTTAGAGGATGTTTCAAATTGGCCTTATCCGTTGAACTGGAGAGCAGTTTTAGTACTCAAATTATGAGCACTAATTTCCATACAAATTGTACGGTAATTGCAAGATAAAGATAAGCAACAGAACCAGAAACAGTTACAATGTTGTTTTGAAACAGTTTTTATACTGATATTTTTATTGAACCTATGTTAAGTTCATAATATTTTCTACAAAAAATCAACATTTTGCACCTATGGAAAATTTCTTATCTTTATAATTACAGGGATGCCCTTTTACTAGAAACAGGATTCTTGTGTATAATCGTAGCCCCGCTTTGGAACACCCACCAAACAAAAGCAGGAACTCCGAGCGATTCAGTAACATTTTGGACAATTCGCTGGCTCTGTTTCCGCTTGATGTTCTCCAGTGGAGTTGTCAAACTTACTTCTGGTTGTCCAACTTGGTGGAACTTAGAAGGTAGACAATTTAAAGTAGCAATATTAAACCGAGTTCATTAAACAATGATTTTTTATTTTTATTTTATTTTCCAGCGCTAAATGTACACTTTGAGTCTCAGTGTCTTCCAACACCCTTAGCTTGGTACGCTCACCATTTGCCAACTTGGTTCCTCAGACTCTCTACCGTTCATGCAAATGTCTCCGAGCTCGTGATCCCATTCCTTTTCTTCTTCCCTAATAGGAAAGTAAGAATAACTGCGTTTTACCTCCAGGTAAGTGTAAGATTTTAATTTACGCAAAGGTACTTTTGAAATTACAATGTGAGTTTGAATTTATCGTTATTTCTTACAGCTCTTCCTTATGGTTAACATAATAGCAACCGGGAATTACAATTTCTTCAACCTACTCACAATTTGCCTGTCTATAGCGCTTTTGGATGATCAGTTTTTCTACAAAAAAAAATCGAAATCTGGTAATTCAAATATTTTAAATTATTTTACGACTACTGTTTGCATCGCCGTTTATGCGGCAGTTCTTTTCGGAACCTATGTCTACTACAATCTGAAAATCTTGGACAACTGGGCTATCCATTCTGAAATTGGTGTGTATTAATTTAAATTTGTTGTACGGAATTTAAATTTCCTCCTTTCCGAAACAATTTTCTAAAATATAATTTCATCTTCCAGCGTTTACTCAAAAGGAATTCGATGAAGTTCTCGCGAAAGCGATTCCAATTTCTGTTTATATTGCAATGATTTCTCTTGGATTCACGGTTGCTGATGCAATTACCAATTCGATCTTGAATGTCAAAGGGCTTAAAAAGAGAGTGACTACCACACTTATTACTGTATTATATACATTGATCGTAGGTTTTATTTTCGCCATCAGCGTTGTAAGTACAAATTTTATCTATTATTTCATAAAAATTAAGTTAAATTATAATTCACTGTTCTTTAATGACTAACAAAACGAATAAAAAATTTTTTAGGTTCCTTATTCAACGCTGCATGCATCTCATAATCAAACTGTTTCCTTCCAACTTAAAAAACTACATGCAAAAGTCGATCAACTCCAGCTCGTAAATAGTTATGGCCTTTTCCGACGAATGACAGGAGTGGGAGGAAGACCTGAAGTAATTATCGAAGGAAGCAATAGTGTTGATGGACCTTGGAAAGAATATGAATTCCTTTACAAACCAGGAAACGTCAACAATTCGTTGCCCTTTGTTGGTGAGTTTTTATCTTTCTTTTTTACTTTTATCATTATTTAATAAGTTAATGATTAAGTATTATTTTGGATATTTTTTTTTTCTTTTTAGCGCCACATCAACCTCGTCTGGATTGGCAAATGTGGTTTGCTGCATTAGGTACTTATCACCAGAACCCGTGGCTAATGTCCTTTGCTTATCGCCTTTTGAATGGACAAAAGGAAGTCCTGGCTTTGATTAACAACGAGAAAAATCCATTCCGTGATAATCCACCTAAATACGTGAAAGCTAGTCTTTATCATTATCATTATACGCAATGGAGTCAAAGGTAAACAAACTTTTAAAATACTGCTATTTTACTTCAAGTTTTCGAATTTTAAAAATGTTTTCTGACTAATGATATTAATTTAAAGTTTTCTCAATGTAAAGATTTTTTCAAAAATATTTTGAAATTCCTGTAGAAATTCTTGATCCCTTCAAACCCCTCTTAATGCTTCAGGAACAGCCAAGCCTGGTGGACAAGAGAAAAAGTCGGCGAGTACTTCCCAGTTTTTAGTCGCGATCATCCACCACTTCTAGAGTACTTGGCAAAAATGAAGATCGTACAAGACAAACCAGCACCTAAAGTTTCAAATGAACCAGTTAAATTAGTATTAAACAACATTAGGGCCATGGTATCTAAAATTGAAGCTAGCCTTCTCCTATGGGGTGTGTTCACTGCTGGATGTGCAATAATCATGACAGCTTCATCTCCAGTCCCCAAAAAAAAATAATTCGCCAATGATCAATGGCCTGTAAGAAAATGTATGATATTTGACTGTTTAGGGAAACATGAATATCATTTTTTAAATCGGTAGTTTATCTTCAATTTCTTTGAGTCTCAAGACACGTTAGAATTCATGAGATCGTACGCACCAGAGTGTGAATATAATTCGTTTTGTGTATGTATGTATATAATGTTTTGTCTTTCCTCCATTTCGAAAAAGTAAATCAAATTATGGAGTTAAGACCAAACGACGGCCTTTTTTGATAT
The DNA here is from genome assembly GCA_032275145.1 of Synergus laeviventris. Classification (NCBI taxonomy): domain Eukaryota; kingdom Metazoa; phylum Arthropoda; class Insecta; order Hymenoptera; family Cynipidae; genus Synergus; species Synergus laeviventris. The sequence continues at coordinate 4,256,387 of JAUESI010000036.1, forward strand.
ATGAAATTTTCTCGTGATGTAGTTTTTTCATTAGATTTAATTTGTGATTTGTATACGTATTTTTAACAGAAACCACGTGCAGTTACATTATGTGTTGATAATTCTTCCTTATTAATTATTAATAATCTCTGTATATCGTATCTGAAAATTCGAACTCTCCGAATTAAATAATATTTTTTATAATCTTTTCATATATATGTTTTTTAAGCTTATTGTTTATATCGTAGATTGAAATTAGCCGATTGCTGTAATATTAACATCATTAGGATTTTTTAAAAACTGTCTTTCTATTAACGAGACTGTAACAAAATTGGAGGCAAGAATCTTGAATGTGCGGAATCGAAATTTGTCAATTGTAGCGATAAATAATTAAATATCGTTCAATTCAAATCTAAGTAGTTTTTTTTTATTCTATGCAATCAAGAGTTTGTGACACATTTTGCTTTTTTCATTTGTCTCTGAAACTTATTGATATAATTGATTGTGAGTAATGTGACTATACTGTATGTAATTATGCGATTGTATTTTACTGAGCATTTAATATCTCTTTAAAAATCGAGCCATTTGTATAGTTGTTTAATGTGTATGTTAAATTCTAGAACTGAATCGCGAATACTCTCAAAGTATAAATTTTCCTAGGAAGCAGTTAAATAAAATAGTTATACAGTACAAAACATAAACTTCCAGTTATCTAAAGAAACTCTGATATATTTCCTTTTGACGTCTCGTACATTTTAAATAAACTACTTACAAAAAATATGTACCATACATAAATTTTATTATGCTTTTTTTTATTTAAGTTAGATCTTACTACTTATTATTATAAAAGAAAAATTCAAGAATCGTTAACCCCTCTAAAAAATAAAGATTTGCGGGTAAACAATCTAATGTCTGAAAGTGTCACAATAAAGAACAAGCAAATTAAATTGTAAAAACAGAATTAGTAAATAAAGATAATTGAAGACTCAAAAACTCCTCATGTATCACCCTCTTGAATTTTTTTTCCTTTTCCCAGATTTACCAGTCTCACTAGATTCATTTTTTCTTTTAGCGCCCTGATTGAAAATCTCTTCTGCTTCTTGGAAAAACTCCGGCGGCATGACTTGCGACATAATAATAGGATACTTAAATAATTGAATCAAACGCACTTTCAGCATATCTAAAGCTTTTTTTCCCCTCTCGTTCATCTTAGGCATCGGAAAATCGATTAAATTATTCTCCGGATTAATGTCTTTGATTACATCGAGAATTTTTTGATAACCACGTAACGTCCAAAAATCTGGTTTCATCGAAGGGAATTTATTTACTTCGAAATCTTTACTCATAGAGCAGTTTTGATAAGTAGGTAGAATCATGACATCTGAATTGGAAACACTCGAGGTACTTGGTACAGCCTTTTTTCGATTTCCCATTTCTCTCCTTGCCAATTCATCAGGCGTTAATACATAAATACTATTTATAATTTGTTTCTCGAGTTTATAATTCTTTCTGGCAAGTAGCTCGCCAAGTTTGTCAAATTCATAATTTACATATCCACCGATTGGCTGGATGATATTGTAAGGCGTTTTGAAGGTCATTTCTGGTTCTTCAAGAAACTTCTGGTCGTTGAAGGGACTGTCGTTTATCGTGTGATGAATGTTATCCCCCTTCGGAAGGGGGATAAATCCGCCAGAGGGCAAAGGCGGTACAAAATTATTCTCTTGTTCATCATGCCCAAACATAGTAAGTCTCATATGTTCCACATGCCTGGAAAATGATCCATGAGCTGCATTGTGAGGAAGATTTTTTAGCGAATTTAAAAGCTGCTTGTCTTTCTCGGTCAGACATTCATATTCGTCTAAATCGTATGGAATATTCAGTTTTGCATGTAACAGTTCAAGAATGTTGAAAGTTTTCTTGGTGATGATGTCAAGTTCATTTGGATGATAAAACTTTTGCCTGCGACCGACTTTGGAAGGCACAGCATTGGGTTTTTGAAAATATTCGATTATTTCTTTATCTATCTCGCTAACTTGCTGAGGTTGCTTTTGGTTAATGTTTCTCGGCACTTTATGAAAGACAAGAGATTGTTTTATTATTTTGTGTTGAAAATTATTCCGAGGAATTTCAGTGAGTGCAATTCCTCTTTTTTCATAACGAATGATGGAACAATATCGATGACGAAGTTGAACTCTGCTTTTGCCATCAAATAGAGTTGATATCTTGGCCCAGTTGTTTCCGTGTTCATCATACAATTCAAGAAGCCGTGTGTCTTGTTGGATGGTCCAGATATTATTATCCTTGTTGACGATGGTATGGTAGTGATTGTTAAGCTGGGAGGAAGTCCTAGCTGGTAGGACGAAGGTAGATATTCTTTTAAAATTGGTACCGTACTTATCGACAGCTTCTATTAGAAGCTTGTCTTCCTCATCAGTGAATCTGCCCTTTTTTAGGTGAGGGGCAAGACTATACATCCAGCGGAAGTAAATTTGCTGTTTGGTTCGGTTTTCTATGCAGCTTGCAACGTCTCCCCAGTTGATAAAGTCGCCGATTTTGAATTTGTTTACAATGTGTATGAGCTTTTTGTCCTCACTTTTAACCCACGGTTTTTCATTATATTCAGACTTTTTGGTGGTGTTGTATTTCACAAAACATTGGTAGCCGCTTCTCTGAGTACCTAAAATTTAAAAGAGAGCACATAAAATACATATAGGGACGAGGTTTGAAACTCCTTAAACCACCAAATAAAAAAATACTAACCTAAATCCTTAGCAATCATATTCCAATTTTGATATTTATAGTCCTTGGCAAGATTATGCAAATTCGACAGTTCCTTAGTTTTCCACTTGAATTTATTGATATCCGGATGTAAAAAGGCGTTCCACATAACGCGACATTCTTCTGGAGAATGTTTGTTTTGAAAGTCTGTCACAGCAATCTTCATCCAATCAAATTCTCTCTCCCCTAGATGTCCAATGGCATTTAAAATAAAAGCTGGCAAAGAGTGGGTTTTCTTTAAAGTCATTTTTTCAACCTTATCCACCTCTTTTTCATCAAAGTCCTTCAACTTGGAGATCACTTCCAGGTAAATAGCATTCAGAAGAGTCTCTTTATCTTTTAATGTCCAGCGAGAAACACGTCGAAGGTTTATTATTTGCAATTCACCTCTAGCTTTTTTTAATTTTGTGTCCTCATTTTCAGGAGCCATGAAAAAACCTTTATCCTTGAAGTAAGGCATCCCAGCATGAGAAGATAAACCTTTTCTAGATCGTTGCATTCTTAAACGCTGTTTAATTTTTCTGTCGACATCTCCCCTTTTTCTTTTGCATTCATCGAGAATTGTAGCGACTTCACTACGAGTAGCAATTAGATGTTCAATTAGCTTTTGATTAAGTTCTAATGCTTTGACAGAATCGATAGTATGGTCAATAGGGTTTTCGCTGAATTCTTCGTTATTGACTGGAACAGATTCGGAGGTTGGAAAATGATTGTTTGAATAGATTACGACTTCTGGTGGAGGTCGATCGTTGGAAGGAATAATTTCTTTTTTGAGCGAAACTTCACGAATAGGGCGTGGTACATCTGTCCGGGATAAGGCATCGTCCAATGCTCTGATGTCCTCGAGGATGAGTTGGTATTCTGCATCACTCATGATGAAAACCCTTAAGTAAATAAATAATTTGAAAATATGACCCACTAGCAAAATTTAAAAAACGCTGACCTTTTTTCTTATGAAAACCATTAATAAAAATGCTTACTCAATATGTGATAAATATTACTAAATAATCAACAAACATCAATAAATATACATAACCTAAACATGTAAACAAGTTGACGCATACATCAAATTCATCAAATTAAACCTAAAAAATATTTATAAACTTATTTATTAAATTAGCAAAATTCAACATCTATAAGCTTCTAAATATTTATCTTTTTATTTACAAACAGCGTATTAAACAAACAAATTTTTGCATTTATGGCGATTATATATATATATAATACAAACTAACCTCAAAAAATGTTTAGAATCCAAAACGCTGTCTCTTTCTGCTCATTTTCATTTTTTTCTACAGTATACTTTATAAAAAAGTGCATTCGTCACTCAACATAATAACAATCATCATATAAAACAATCCAACAACTCAATAGTCAATAACATTTGAAATTAATGATCGCTGTCATCGCCGAACTCCGAACTGCTCCAAACTCCGAATAACTCCGAATGACTCCGAAGTCCGAAGGCCAAAGCTGTCAAAACTGCCAAAACTGTCAAAGTTTCATGAAACTTTGAGGGGAATGGAGGGAACTTCTAATTGCATATGCGCCGAAATCAGATCAGGCAAATCTTTGTATCAGGTTAGGTAGTCGCATGCCACTTCCGCAAATTTAAACTTGTTTTGATATATTTTTTAGTGTTTCTTTAATAAAACTATGATATTTGTGAATGCGTCGAAGAAAAGTGTTGAATTGTCAGTCAAAATACTTTAAAATTCCGCAGGGAAGGCAGTGTGTGCATAATTTAAATTTTCCCGCCGCCATCTTTGAAACATTGAAATGTTTCACTGGACTTCGAAAGTTTCATGAAACTTTTCATAGGATGAAAGCTTCATGATATTTTACCAGATTTTACTCTACGATTTTACAACCCTATATAGAACTCTTTTGACATTAGAACGGAAATCGTGCACATATGTTTCCGGTGGAGTTTCCTGAAGACGGCGCCTGCGCTTTGCGTGGCAGTATGGGCAGCCTGAAAATGTCGTCTGGCTAATATTTTTCTGTTATCATGATACGATTGATTTCTCTTGATTGTGTTTAAACGCAATTTTCACGGTAATCTGCGCTCCGCGTTGCAGGAAACTCTAGATCACCGATTCGAATATTCTTGAATCGATCAGTCGCATATTACGCGGTCGAAACCGGGCGAGGAGGCCTTATGTCAAGCCAGTTCCGTATTGGGAGGGCCGACGACGTGTGCCAAAATGAAGAAACTTTTTTCGAAGATCGACAACACGTCGAAGGAGCCCAGTGGTTATTTAGGAAAGGTATTCGTTGTTGGGCGACATACCGTCACCGTCGAGGAAGTCCTTGCAGAAGGTACAGTGCTATCTTCAAATTTCTCTTATATTATCCCCCACTTTCCCTCCCACGTCCCTCGTCCATCTTTGATCCTGAAACATCTTTTCCGTTATTAAATAAACGTCAACCCCCTATCCCCCTATCCTATCCGCCACCTTCTCTCAATATTATAACTCTTACTTCAAAATTTCCTTCCCTAGAAAGAGAATATGATTTTTAGGAGTATTTGGATTAATTCTTAAAAACTTAATTTAATAAATTGTTTTCTGGAGCACTTTTCCGACGTTTTGCTTCTGAAACGCCTGATTTGGTCGGTTTTCGTAAATTTGGAAGAATAACTTGCAAATTTTGTATTTCGTTTTATATCTACATAGCTCTGCAGGTTGAATATCTTTTTAAATTAAGTGTGATGAATTTTTTTGATTGTTTATTTTAATATTTTTGATGATAATATTGATAACTCGATCTTAAAAAAGTTGAATGTATCTAGGAAATTCAGTTTTAAGCAAATTTCATTATATTTTTTATATTTTCGTTATATTTATAATTCACTTATACTTTCTATAGATTATCTTTTATTTAATCTTAAATTTAATCTCTCAAATTTATTTTAATCTAAATTTTAAGGACCTAAAACTTAAATAGATCAGTTTTCAAGGTTTTGAAACTAAATACATTAAAATTAATGTTAAATTAGCAGACATGCAATTTCAAGAACAAAGAATTCTGAGATTTATTCTTGTGTATGTTAAAAAAATTGTATTGAGTAATTAGATTATTATCGCCGTTTAAAGATATCCAAAAATATTTCTCAAGTTTCATAAAAATAATGTCTGAAGGTCTATAAATTGGATAAGCATTAAAAATGTATTGTCTATAAACGGAAATGTTTTAATGAGTCAAGTGTTTTATTGATTCGGATTGAATTCCTCGAGTATATACTCCCAAAACCCCTTACCTCCGATTTCTTTGAGGCTATGTATACTTACGTATTTTGATTCACTGATTACCAAAATGACCATGGAAACTAGCGCAAATGACATTTCAAGTCTATAACTTAAAGAAACGTAATTTTAAAACTTTTTTCCTCTTTATCTCGATAAATTTTAGTTTGATAGAAAAACATTTTCAAAAAAAGTTGTAGAACGCAAAAAAAACATCTTTTATATTCTATGCATTTTTATATTATTTTTCGAGAAAAAAGAAAATGTTGATAAATCTGAATAATCTAATTTTTATCGAAAAATAATGCTTTTAGAGGAAAAATTATCAGGCATAAAATATGTATTTTTTAGAACTCAACAACTTTTATTTAAAACTTCTTTTCTTTAGACTAACTATTTTCACCATGATATTCGTAATCAGCGTACAAAAATACGTAAATATGCAGAATTATGTACCTTAACAAAATCGGAGGTATGGGGTTTTCGGAAGTACACCAAATTCCTCAGAGAAAGATTTTTCCCATATAAATAACGCTATTGTCACTACTCCCTTGTTCAAACTGACGAAATCAAAGTCAGGAATTAAATTAACTTTGATGTTTGATATTTCGAGCCTACCGCATTTTCCTAATTGTTTTGTTAATTATATTATATAAATATTCAAGTCTTATGTATAATACATGATAATAATGATGAAGTCTAGAGTCACGAAGTGACACAAGGCACAAGGCTAATATAGTTAATCAGCCAGTGAGTTAATAAGAAGCAATGATGATTGTTTCCAATCGAAGTGAATTGTACATTTTTTTATACTCCAGCCTAGAAGTGATTTCTTTATCTTAATCTCTATTACAACTGGCTCTTGTCTTATCATTTGACATACTTTTTACGTTTACGTGACCGATTATATTTTTAAAAAATACAGAAGAATATTAATTCGATAATTTCGTTCTGTTCATGTTTTCTTATTTTTTATTTACAAGATGATTTTATGTGTATCGCCTATTGAATCGAGTATTAAATGATAATTTGAAAGTTTGGCTATTCTTAAGGTAAATCTACTGTGAGGATGATTCCTCAGATCACTTCTGGTGAAAGTTTTCCAAATTTTTTTCGCTAAATTTGGCACAATTTGAAGAGTAATTTTAATTTTTTTCTCAAATTTCTGTTACAAAAAAAAAATTGATATTTTTTTCTAAGAATGGTAGATAAATAATATGAACTATGCGAAACTTAAAAGGCTAAGTTTAGTCTTTAAACATTTTTTAAAAATCATTAAAAAAAAGGATATCTTTTAAGTTAATATCGATCAGTAATTATAATATTTTGATATTTTAAGGTGGATTTGCTGTAGTCTTCCTAGTCAAATCCTCAGGCGGTCGATATGCTCTTAAACGTATGTACGTAAACAATGAACATGATCTCAATGTTTGTAAAAGAGAAATACAAATCGCGGTAAGTAATAAATTATTCTAAAGAATCTAATATTTGACGTAGACGAATTTTTTCAGAATGTAAAAGTTAAATCTTTTTATATTTTTGTAGAGTAACCTGAGTGGTCACAAGAACATCATAGGATATGTGGACAGCAGTATTACTCATACGGGGGGAGGAGTTCATGAGCTTTTGCTCCTGATGCCGTATTGCAAATCTCAAGTTCTTCAAATGATGAATAGCAGGTCTTATATCCTTTTATGTCTCATTTAAATTTGATCCATTTTCAAATGCGGACAATTTTTAATTATAAAACTTTAAATTAAAAATGTTTAAAATTGCGTTGCTTCTGAAGTCGAAGGCTTTGGATCTACATACTCTAGAATTTTTCAAAATACTGACATAAATAATGTAACAACTTTGTGCTTAGGTTACAAACTGGATTTACTGAGCCAGAAGTTCTTCAAATATTTTGTGATGTTTGCGAGGCAGTGTCTCGATTACATCATTGTCAGACGCCTATCGTGCATAGAGATCTCAAGGTCCGACTCCTTTATAAATTTAAATGCACTGAAACTCTTATAAAAAACCTTGGTGATTTATAAAAGCTCTCATTTTTTATTTTAAATAATTCTTGTAGGTGGAAAATATATTACTCGCCGATTCGGGAAATTACGTTTTGTGTGATTTTGGCTCCGCGACAGGAAAAACCCTGAATCCTAGTCTTCAAGGCTCGTCTGTAGTAGAAGAAGAAATTAAAAAATACACTACGTTAAGTTATCGAGCCCCGGAAATGGTGGACATGTATTGTGGAAAGGCTATTACTGTCAAGGCTGATATTTGGGTAATTATACAGTACATGTAATTCAAATTGAACCGTTTACGCCCACCATTGATTTCTGAAACAATGAAAAAATACTCAAAAATTTCTTTGCAGGCACTAGGCTGTTTGCTCTATAAGTTGTGCTTTTTTGCACTACCTTTTGGTGAAAGCACACTCGCCATACAATCGGGAAATTTCACAATTCCCGATAATTCGAGGTTCGTTATAATCTTTTCTTTTTTTAATTTTTCCCTATTAAATATGTTAATATTTAGAGAATTATTACTTTCTAGTTAGCGACTGCACATAAACTAATTTTCTTTATGTTTTTTTCAGATACAGTAAAGCACTTCATTCTTTAATTCGTTACATGTTGGAACCCGACCCAGATCTTCGACCCGATATATATCAGGTTTCGGTAATCGCCTTCCAGATCCAAGGCAAGGAATGTCCGGTTCAAAATTTACATGTGAGTGGTCTTCAAAATACATAATTGTATAAAAAATATATGAAATTTAATTCAATATTAAATTAATAACTTATTCACCCATCCAAATATTTATTTTCGCAGAAAGTTCCAACTCCTACTGTAGAAATTTTACCTTCTCCTCCGATGGAATCTGAAACTGTGAAGCGCTCCTCCTCTATAAAAATTGCAAAACTCACTCCAGTGACAACAGTGGAAGGAACTTCAGTCACTCCGAGACAAAGACCAAAGGGCCAAGGCGTTGCAACAGGTCCGATAAGTCTAAGTGGGCAAATTGTGGCTCAAATTTCTGGTCAGGGAAACCAATTACCAGCTCAAGGAAATTCTGTCTCTTACGTTCATATTAATCAGCAGATTACACCGATCAATGCACCCCAGGCATATCTTTCTCAGACTGTGCAGAATATTCAGAATATTCCTGTAAACCCGCAGCAAGCACTGCAATTGTCCTCGCAATCATCATTTTCACAAGTATCGCCTCATCTCGTTTCTCCGAGTCAAAATGTTCCTTTTAGCCAGACTCAGATGCAACCATTTAGTCAAACGCACAGTCCGTTGATTTGTCATTCGCCTTTAACGCAACAATCTCCAGTGACGGTCCAAGATAAGAATGCTTTTTATTTTGATGCAAAACCACTTGAAGGAATGGCCATTGACGACAATCTTGAGGCTCTCTTCCCTTCCTCAGGTAAATAAAACAAAGGTTAATTTATTTTGATTAACAAAATTCTGTTGAAGGCTTTGAAAATTGGCTAATTTTTCAAATTTGGAAGAATTTTGAGATATTCATGTTTCTCAGGTTATCCAGATCCGTTTAAAGACGACGCTCGCTCAATGCCACCTCCAGCGAAAATTCCACCTCCTGTCGCACCGAAACCAGGAATAACAAAAATTTCCTTGACGAATACGACAAATGCTGTCCCAATTTCAAAGCTGGGAACTCAATTGCCACCGAAATTAACGCCGAATAAACTAACATCGACGATGACACCTCCTGTTTTACCAAAGCCTGTTTCGGCTAAAACCGAAAGTTTGAGTCAGAATATTAGTTCGAGCAGTTCACCACCCGAAAGTCCAACATTGGCTTCTTCCAGGCACAGAAGGAATGTCAGCGATACAAGTGCATTCAATAAGTACGTTTATCAAGCAATATTTCTTCCTAATTTAATTAATTAAATTTGAAATAACATCAAAAATCATGAAATTAAAAATTAAATTATTCATGTTATATTTGTTATACAGAGTGTTTGCAAATGAAACCTCGCAATTTCTGGCACCTTACGAAGCTTCAGTTAAACCTAGACCAGATGATTGTTCAACTCCTGAGGTTCCAATTGAAATAAAGCCTGGCATTGGTGCTAGTGCGTCACATGTACGTGTTGTAAGTAATAAAGCGCACCATTTTTATTTTGTTACCTTCAATTAATTTCTTAATTGGATTTCAGGAACAACTTCTATTTTTCAAAAAAAGTATTCCTTAAAATTTGTATATATTAGGTTGGCTAAAAAGTTTTGATCGTTTTCAAAATTATCAAAACGTAAAGACTTTTTATCCAACCCTAGTACCTAAATCGTATATAGATAAAAGTTAAAATCATAAAAGATAAATTCACTCTTATATACAATAAAATTAAAGCTGGATAGTCAGAATAGTAAATTCCAGCTGCATACTTCGAAACAGTATGGAATAATTAATTGAAAAGGATGTAGATTATGTAATGATTTAATTTTAAAAGAGGATCTTATTTAAATTCCTTTAGATTATTTTCTTTTAATAATTAAAATTCTTGTCAAAAAGTGTTATTCCGTTTATTTGTCCATTTACGCACTGCACTTAGAATCTAGATTCATCCCTAGAATGTAGTTAGATCTGTAAATGTTTAGAATGTATGTACTAGATACTCAGAGTCTACTGAAATTCACAATTACCTTAGATTTTATAGACCATGATTTAATTGTTACAAATTACAAAGGAATGTCAAAAATCTTTTAATGGATCTATTATATGTCTGAGGTTTAACCATAACAGCTCAGTTGAGTTCGAAATGTTGGATAACAGTTGGAGATATCAATATTGAATACAACATCAATGAAAATTAACTAAATTAAAAAATCACCCTACAGTGCTTATTAATATTTTTTTATTAATTTATTAAAAATAATAAGTTATTAAAAATCCCCCCCCCCTACACCTATTTTGAAGCTTTGAAGATTTGACAGTTATTTTTCCATAAACATGTTTACCTTTAGGGTGAACTTTCAAGTGTAGCAGGAATGGAAAGTCGGTCACTAAGTGCTGATGTGGCAGCGTGGAATCCTTTTGAAGATGCTCAACCCTTTAGTCAACTTACAGAGGATCATATTTTTGGTGCTGAGTTCGATAAAATTAGAAGAGGAAGTAACAGCAGTATTGGTGGTGTAAAAAGCCGAGAAAGTTTAGTAATGTCTTACACGGAAGTGCCAGAGGACCCTTTCGAATCGGCTCCGTTCAGCTTACCTAGTGAGTATAAAAAAGAATTATTGTCATACAAATTTAATACCTTTCAACTTCAATACTTGGAAGTTTCAAACTTGATTAGGTACTAATTTTTTTTTTGCTTTGCTCATTTCAGGTAACAAAAAGAATAAACTAGGATCAAAGGCTACGGCAATCGCTGGAGGTAATGCATGAAATTTTTATTTTACTCTTTACTTCATATACTATTCTCTCTTTTTCTTTGAGTTGCTAAGCGCTACAAGTAATTACCATTTAAAAGATTTTCGGAGACTTAATCAGGGTATGCGCCTAACTTCCGTTGCTTCATAAGCAATGCGAATAACGGTAGGCTAGAAAATCAAAATCTAGTTCCCTAAAAGCATAGATTCTATCTTTTTCATCCCTATTTTGCATTGAAAAGATTTTCAAGAATTTTAAATAAACCCGAATGACTTTTCTATTCAGTAAGTGGTTCATAAGCAACTCTAGCTTCACAAGAGTTAAGAAAAGTACTTTATTAATTGAGTATTTATGTTTCGATGTGAGAGACGATAGTCTGTCGTCTTTGGCTTTTAGCTATAAAAAAAACCTAATTTTAGACCTTTAATCATTCCACTGGTTAAAAAAGACTCGGTCTCAGGATTCTAAAGGAGTATTTCTTTAACGAAGCAATTGATTGATTTTTTTTTTAAAAGTTTTCTCTAACTTGAAAATTAACCAAAGATATTTCTTGATAGTGATGGACACATTCATTTTAATGAATTATGCAATGATAATGCATTAAATTAATGGACGTGTACTGTTTGTTTCCCCGAAATCGTATCATTACGAAGTAGGAATATGATCATTATACGGTCTCTCAAAAGGATTTAGATTTCATGAATTTCTAGTCTTTAGATTTTTAACTACATATACATATTTACATTTGCAGCCATAAAAACATATTATGTCTAACTCTGTGACAAAATAAGTTTATAAGTGTAATTATAGATGTAGGACAGAACTGTCGACGATTATTATTGTATAGTACTTAGTTCCCGAGCTGGAAATTTTATTTTGTTTTTTTCCTTTTCAAAAGATCTTTGTCCTTTGCTTTATGTTTTGAATTTTGGGTAAGGTATTATTCAAATCAAACATACTTGAGTAAGTAGAAAATTCAAAGTGCTGACTGTACCAGACAAAATGTATTCAGAGTTAATTGATAACTATATTTAAAAGTTTGAGGCTTTCAAAGATGGAAAGGTTTCAAAATTGAACTATCAGAACTGATTGTATTCATAAATTTAGAGTGGGTACAAAACGAAACCAAAAATAATAATTAAAGCTTTATTATGAACAAATTAGATAATTATACATTGAAACTAAAAACTTAAGAAACTATTCAAAGAATTTAAACTGAATACTAGAATATAAAATTCTAAGAGTCTGCACTTTGAGATAAAAAGCCGGTTTCAACTCTGAGAAAACACTAAGAGATTGTAATTAAGAGAACAATATTGTAGATTATTGATAAATTGGCACTAAAAGATGAAATAATTTGAGAGTTTTGAGAATATTTCTGTGATCAAATTTTGCTCAGTTACTTTTATGCTCAATCATCCCTTAGAAAGGATTCGTTCTATAAAATATAATTTTCCACCCGTTATGGCAGTTTACTGCGCTAATCATACCAGTACATCGAATTTAAAAATCCAAGTTATACATAATATATAGAATCACTAAATTGCAGTTTTAATTAATCTATAGCTAGATTCTTGAAAGATATTATCGACGCAAAACTAGTGATATGAGTTACTAAATCCAGCAAATGCGAAGATGATTGGTTATTGTAAATAGTCTCAGGTTTGACTGAAAAGATGGAATTGTTTGCTAAATGTGAGAAATTAAAAGGAAGGAGTGGTGCGTTGAGATATTTTGTGTTGATGAGTGTAGTGTGAAATACATTATAGATTTAATTATATAAAGTGAACAATATTGAATATTTGAATAACTGAATAATTGACTTAAATTTTAAGCGACCAGAATTCTCTAACTCTATTACTCAGGCATATACACGTCGGTGCGCAAAATGCGCTTAGTGTAAATATTCTTGATAGATAAAACTACAGAACACAAAAAATGTTACTGTGAACTTTCACAAGTTTAAACTACAATTTAAGCTCAGCTTTTCTACTTGATTTTGCTGAAAGCACAATCACCGATGACACGATCAGTTTATTATTTAAAATTTTCATATTTTCCTCGCAACGATTTCTTCCAAACTTTTCTTGATTGAGCACATCAATTTTTCAATTTCGTGAGGACTTTTATGCACGCGATCGGATAAAAAAATATATAATGATTTAGTTGAATATTTGTTATGTTTGGAAACTTTCTTTTGAAATTAGAAACGCCTCTTTAACTAAAAAGCAAATAAATTTTTTTTAATTATTCAGAATGTATTTTCTAATTTGAATAGATTATAATTACAAAATGGAACCTCATTTTTCTACTTTTGAATTGGTTTGTAATACATGAATATATTTATTTATCCGACCCAAATGCACATTTATGAGTATAATGAATATTGATATATAAATTCTTAGATTTTAAATATAAAAGCTAGTTCTCAGCTTCAATGAAATAATTCTACATTTTTCGTGTTTATCTATCATTCTAAAGTAGTACTGTACTTATTGATGTGTGATCTCCTTTTGTAATTGTGAATGTATCAGCATGACTTTCGGGAAATCGAATCTATTTTTCTTAAAAATGGTTGCCTTTTTCCGCGAATGTGATGTGCATGGTGACTTATCATGGTTTATATACACTTACGGGAATTTCTATAAGAAAAATGAAATTGTACTAATTTAAATTTTACAACAAAACCTTTGCAAAATAACAAATTTTATGTTTTTAACAAGATACTCATAAAGTTTTTAATTATTCAATATAGCTATAGACATTTGTTCTGTTGTGAATATTTTGAAATTTTAGAACTCAGTGGATTGTTTAGGTTTTGGTTGTGAAAAAATTGCAATCTAAAATTTTTCTTTGATTTCTAATCATGCGTGAACAAAATTAAATTAAAGATTGTTAACTATTATAAAATATGTTGCTACATTCGCAAATAATAAAAAAGAATTCAGAAATACAGTTTTCAACCATTTTATATTTCTTTCTGCACAGAAAAATACGTATATACTATAATAATATCTTTATTAGTTGCTCAACAGTTTCTTCATTATTTTATGCAAATTAAAATTGATTATTGCTAAAATATGTGTTCTGTTTACAATTTAATGATAAATGTTTGTATATAATATGTCGGAATAGTTTACAATGAATGAAATTCAAAGGAAAGAAGATAAAATGAAGTTAATTGGGGATGTGAGTTGAGAGAATGCTGTCTTGTTTGCTTGTTTCAATAACTCTGTAAATATCTGATTCTAATTGCAATGACACTAATGTTGATTGGCTCCTTAATAATTTAAAAAAAAGTCAATCGCCTCTAAGAAGCTTTTGGTACTTTAAAAGTAAGTAAGAGTCAGCGAAATGTAAAAAAAACTTCTCGTTGAAACGAACAATCTTAGGAAAAAATTAATATGTCTGTCCACTGTCTGGAACGCCCTAATGAGTTTGGGAGGCTTAACATTCCTAATCTAATGTCAGTCTAATCATATGCAGAATTTGATTATCCTCGTCCCGCATTGCTTCCCACAGATCCGATGTCTCTCTCTCTCTATAATATAAATAACATTATATATTATCCCCGAAGATCAATCCAAAAAAAATTAAACAATGTGAGTAGCTTAGAGTCTCTAAAAACCAGTGGACGAAGCATGCTTATTTCTTCTTCAAATCGTTGTATAAAGTGCAGAAAGAGAAAAAGAATACGCAGAGCAAGTTGTTGTTTTACAGAATATTATGAATAATGCGATGGGTTGAAAATTTCGTACATTGCTGTGTATTACAATAAATTATGTTACAGCAATAAATATCTATATTAGCATACAAAGTCTTGTTTTTTCTGCTCACGGAAATTTCAAAACGCAGCAATCCTTACCGAAATTAGTTTTTAATTTGGTTTCAATTTTTGAGAAACAATCTTCTGTTCCAATTCGAGTAATATTTTTAAAAAGAAGTTTTTTTATGTTCTTAAAGATAAAATACATTTTTAATTAAGGGGATTACTGCGTTTTTTTGAAAATCCTTAACCCTCCAAAATCTGATTAGGACTGTTCCAGACGAGGTGGTGGCGGTACTAACATTAGCTATAAATAGTTTTTTTGCGAAATTGGCGATAATGTTGTGACATGTTTGAGTGTATATAGAAATTTTCGAAATTTAGATTGTGCTTCTTTTTTACATTACATTGATACTGCAACAGACCTAATCAGACACCTCCTGTCCTCTAGGCTTAAATAGTGTTGTTATTTCTATCTTATTGCATACATTCTGTTACTTTAGAATAATTTTTTAAACTGGCAATGGGTCGATTAGTGCAACAGAGAATTTATCTTCTATTTTGAGCACTCATTTCGATG
>JAUESI010000036.1:4281480-4291528 GCA_032275145.1 Synergus laeviventris
TCACTCCTGAATCATCAATTAAGAAAGTCAACAATCCATGAAAAATTTACATTAAATTGATAAGAGCAAATTAATTAAAACTTTTAACTGATTTTGATATTGTTTTTAGAGGCACTATATATGACCGATGGGCTACCTCCAGAGAGGTCCTAAGAGCTAAATTTGAAATGGAAATAATACTGAGCAACATATGTGACGTCGATATTACTGTCGTAAATCAATAAGGATGTTGCAGCAGAATACATCGAGGAGGTACTCTGCACAAAGGTGAGAAAGGAACTGCAGTGGGAGCTCTGAAAAGTTTAGTGATGATCGCCGTAAATCGCATTGCAACTTTTCGTGGTATGATTTAATTAACACATTGTACAATTCAAATCACAAGTTGTATTTTAATTCGCACTTTTTTTTTACAAGAAGCGTCAGATATTTTAGACCTTTCTAATATTGTCTAAATCTGGAGAGTCTTACCATAAAGCAAAACCCACAAAAGATGAAATCACGAAGTTCAAATATTTGTTCGGTGCCAGTACGCGACACACTTATTAATACAACGCAGTGCACGTGAATTTATTATTTCTCTGATGCTATGAGTAAATTTAATTTTTTAAAATTTTTACAAGATTCAAAAATTTAATTTTTGGATTGAAGATCTTTTGTCGCCAGGAAATTCTTTAATTCATTAATTGTAATGTAATATTCATTATTTTTTAGACCCTAAATGATACATTAAAGTTAAAAAATTGGTAAAATTGAAAACAAATTGGAAACTTGGCACTTAGGAATGTTTTTTTAAAGATCTTAATTTAGAATTCTTCTAATGACTAATGCTTAAATTCTAAATATTTGTAGGTACGAATTTAAAATAAATCTTTAGAGGATTTATAAAAATACAGAATAAAATCCTATTTCTGGTATTTTAATCTCTAGTGTGAAATCTCTTAATTTTGTAAAGTTACAAAAGATTTTTAAATGATTTTTTAATTACCATTTTTTATTGCCGTTATAGTCCACAATTCCAAGTGGCTTCCATGAAAATAATTATTATTAGACACTGAATTTAAAATATAAAATATCACTGAACTTAATTACCTACGCCTTAAATTTTTCATTCTTAAAACTTATTGATAAACCTAGCTCATATGAATTTGATTTTGTTCACCAAAGAAATTGATATAGTTTCCATGAATGAAAGTTAAACTTCAGATGCATCAGTTTTCTACTATCAGAAATATGTTAGGGAGAAGATAAACTCTGATAAGATTATGAGACATCTACCTATATATTCCCAGGTGTTTCGACATTTATAGACTCAAGTCCTTCTATAGATGCAATTTTCTTTTTTCTATTCTCGATTCTACGAAGTAAAGTGCAAAAAAAAAGGTTTTGCTTGAAATTAGTTTTCAAAAGTAATGTCTTTAAAAATAGGGGGTCATCAAATTTTTCCTTTCATAAATCCAGAATGAAAATTAATCATTAATGTAAATTAATAACCAGTAACAATTAAATGTTTATTAAAATAGGTTTCAATTTTTAAAATAAATATGTAAAACATACCTAAAAATTGTTTAAATACTTGCAAATAGTAATTAAATGCCCTTATTGATCCACCTTTGTAACAAACGGTTTTAAGTTTTAAAAAAACATTATCCAAGGTTAAGCCAACCCTTTGAACAAATTAAAATTTCAATCGATAGAAAAAAAAACTCAAGGCGCAAGCGTAATATCATGAGAAAATATTTATTTAACCAATTTTTGCAATTTATAATTCTTTTATCTCTTTAAAGATAATTCGATCATTTTTTTGTGACGGTAGTAACAAAACTTATAGACAATACAACTAAAATCATTTATATAATTTATTTATTTTGTTAAATTCCAAATTTAAAAACTTACTCAATTTATTTATCATCTATTCAGTGAGGAACTCGTAAAAAACATAAGATTGTTCATTTTAGGAAGCATAAATTTTACTATTTACATGCATTCATTGTATTATACACTGCATCGATTTTTAACATTTCTTGCAACTCGTGTCAAAATTTTCTATTTACAAGATTGATAGTGAAGAAATTCTTTGTTAATCTCTAGTAGAGCGGGAAGCCAAATTGTTATTTAGATCTGCAAGAGAATAAGAACCATAAGTATAAAATGACCAAATATAAAATAAATTATAAATTACACAAATCAACAGATCAAAATTACATAAATAATTCCAGAACTCTCTGTTTATTAATCCTATTCAAAAAAAAAACAAACAAAATTTCAACAGAGTTATAAGAGATGTTATTTACTTTAACCATAATTAAGCAATAATTTAAGTTATAAAAAAGTAAGGAACAATGTCAAAGGGATGGATAAAATGGAGCCAATTTCTAATGAAGCAATATTTTATTTTTGAACTAATTACATTCATTTTGTTTAAAACAAAATGGTACATTCTCTACTGAAATCTATTTAAATAATTAAATGATTTATTCCTCTATTTAAATCTGAGTTTTGTGGAATAAATATATGATAGCTTGATAGAAATTTGCTAACACTCAGTTCTAAATTAAAATGCGTTCAGATAATCTGCAGTCTGTCTGCTCTAAGTTACATTGTAAAGTGCAATTTTTACTTATGCGAAATACATAAGTGTTACATTTTTAAATTCCTTTGCTGTAGTATTGTTTTAGTTTTAAGTATTTGGTTTAGCATTAAAGTAATTCATTTGGTTCCCCTAAAAATGATAGACTTGTTTTTTGAAAAATCTGATAACGTTTGGACTTTTGACATTGTCAATGACATAGAAACTGAATATATGTGAAATCGAAAAGTTTTTAAGCGATTTTAAATCGCTTTTCAAGATTTTTCCAGAACATACGAAGCTTATAGCACCAGCCCTTAGTATATTTGTGAACCAATCATTTAATTAATGATTGAACTATTTTATAACTATAAGATAACTCTCTCTAGTTTAATCTACTTTAATTTCTCTCTACTTTAATATTATTAATATGGAGCAAATAAGACAGATAATTTTCTCAGATTCATTATTTCTTATGAAATAGGTGTGTAGAAAATTTCCTCTAATTTGCTCCATTCTAATATGATTTATAAAGTGAATTTGTTCTCTTTTCTACTATTTTACCTTCTGACTAAGTTTCAGTACAAATTGGCTCCTAGTAATAAGGAAAACTTACGACTGTTCCTACTGCAGTCTCTAAACACTTAAGATCGTGCTGAGAGTGAAGACTAAATACATTTGAAAGATGTTAAGAAGATGCCTCAGAAATTATCATGTATTTTAAATCCAGCAAATATTTTTCTCCCTTTTAATTTACTTCTATGTATTTAAAAGTAACTTAAATATCAGTATCGGTGCTAATTTAATTTGGAATCAAAAACTTATAGCATGATCAAAATTATAGAAATTATAGATATCGAAAGATTATGAATCTTCGATTATTGATCATGATTAAAGATCGGATACACGAGAATTTGAAAAATTGAATTTAAGAACCTTCAAACATCGAATTTTTAGAAGAAAAAAATGTCCATACAATTGTGAGTAGGAACATTCGTCGCAGGTAAGATTTTTTTAAGGGGGTTGTTGCTACACACAATTCTTACGCCGGATTCATGGATTGGTGCCTGATTTGTGTGAAGGCGTCTCGATTACTCCAGAGGCAGTATAAAGATGCAATTCCTAATCCAACTCCACCACCGACTGCACATTTGCGCATTCCAGCTGAAAAATGTATTAAATATCACTCATGTGAACATAGATGAATCGGAAGGAAAAAATGAGGAACAGATTCTGAACCCTGAAAATGATAATATTAAAAAAAATCAAACAACCTGTAGACTTGAAGAGCATGCCAGTTGCCGTAGCTGCTGCTAATGTGTTTATCGAATCGTCGGTTCCTCTGACATACGATAAGAAAATACCAAAACATGTGTACATCACTGATACAACCCCGAGAGTGTTCGCTAACGACGAGCCATGTTTTACCACATGATTAATTAATCTGTGAAGAAAATGATATTAGAGTTAATTGCATCCCCAAATTATTAGACAATTTATGATTTAAATAAAAATAAAGGAACTATTCCTCGAAAGTGACTAGGATTTCTAATTGAATCTTTATTGAATTAGAAGCAAACTTATTCTTTAGTTTTCCATTCTTAAATAAACTATAGATTCTGCAGTTAATTGAAATCAATTGAGTTTCACTCACTGAGTTCGACGGAGTTTTCCTTGTTGACCTGCGAGAGATGTGGCTCTAAACCCTTTATAAAGTCCCGTTACACCACCAACAGTAGCCCCTGCCATACATGTTGCCCCAATGTGACTAAACGCTAATTCGAAGCGTCCTCGTTGCTTTACAGCTCCCTCAGGAAAAATAAACTCTGGCTGGCTAGGCGGCAGGTATGATGGATCGAAATTTAAGAACGGACTAAGTTGTACCAACCCTCTATTGGCCGTAACTATGAAAAAAAATTATCAAGCATATCATTTTATGTTCATTATTTCACAAGTGTTTTCACTTTCTAAGATTATGTATACTTGTAGAGAATCAAATCTTTCAATTATGAAGGTTTAAGATTTAAGGGCGTGTGATACTTTGCCATAAGAGCAATTTAACTTCGCCAACGATTCTATACACAATACGGAGTTTCTAGTTTTATCAAAACAGGTTTATTTTATTGAGAACCTAAAGTTGGAAAAACTAAATTTGCTCTTATAGTAATTACCAAATGCAGTTAAGGGATATTTTTTAGTATCAACTTCTTTATGTAAAAGACCACATCGTTTCTAACCTTTATTTTGAGGCAGGTCAGAAGTCTTATCAATTTCAAGAAGCCTCTCATTATTTATATCGCCAATAATCGAGGTCATTGGAAAAAGAATCAAAAAGCAAAAAAAATATAAAACAAAATTATTTTAAACACTCAATATAAATAATTTATAAGGTAAATTAATTTTAAAATCATTTTTGTTGTTTATTTTTTGCTGTCATAAGAGTTCACTTGTTTAATTTCGAAAAAATTAGAGTGGCCTATTGAAGGATTAAAAAAATATATATTTTTTAATTTAATTAATTTGGCGTTAAAGAAAAGGATCCTAAAGAGAGAATTTAAAACGTAGGTATGTTACAATCTTCAATGAAACTAAGCCTTTATATTCATAAGATTTTAATTGTTCTACATTGCTTCCCAAGATTCCAATGCAGATTTAAATGGCTAAGTACCCCAGTGGGCAAAAAGACATATTGACATCCTGAGGACGTCAATTTTGCCCACTGGGACAGCGCACTGAATAAAAGATATTTTAACAGAACGAGAATTTTATAAAATGTGTAGTAAACAGCAACTAAGACATTTTCAAAGATCTTGTAAATAAAAAACTATTGGAATAAACAAGATAAAGAATGTCTTTGGTAACGAGTTATAATAGAAAAACGCTGAAACAACATATAACCTAACTTTTAAAAAATGTCGGAATATTGTAAATTCAAACGTTCCTATATATTTTGAACTAACAATGAGTTGGTTCCACAATTTCACGACATTTTACGTCATCTTTTGTCCTGGAATCGCACACGTGTTCGACACTGATCTCAGGCATCTCAAGGAACAATTTTTTTTGTAATCATGATCTATTTTCAAACTTGTCGAAAAATTTGTTGAAGACATTTATAAACAAATAATATGAGATCCAACGATTATTTTATAAAAAGACTTAAGAAGTTACATAATTGTTCATATTCGACTAACAATTTCGACTTATTATAATAGAAACAAGAAACTCAAGTAGAGGTTAGAATCGATAATTCCTTGAATTTTTCTCAAATCTCAAGGAAGATTGCTTAAAGTGTTTACTTACCTGGTATTTTTGAAAGATCCTCTGGTGTATTTTTTGAAGCTTCAGTATTTTGGTCATTTTTTTCGCGTAAATCTATCATTTTGCAAGATTTGGCCTAACCGCAAGAAACGTACGCTCTGAACGTTGCAAGAAGACACTGGAAAAGTAAAATTCGTAAAATTTAAGAAGATGAAGAAGACAGGCAACAGAGCGGCCTGAAGTCAGTGGTCAAATCACTGGTCAAACTTTTAGGCGCGTGATTTAAAATCTAATTAATTTATACTCCTTGAAATAAAATAAATTAACAATTCGCAATTGCATGAATTTGTTTTAATTTGAGTAATTTCAGATTTTATATAATTATTTTTTTCAATTAAGCGAATATTTGACTGATTATAAATTAATTCGATTTTGAATCGCGCACCTAAAGGATTGACCAATGGTCACTAGAAAAAATGTTTGAAATAATCTTATGTAATTTAAACATTTTATAATTATATATTATATATATAATTATATATTCTTGACTAACGTCTATTATAATGAAATTCAGAGACCTTCGTTTACGTAATAAGTGTATTTAACAACGTATTGTCTATATAATGTACACAAATAATTAGACATGTGGTCCTAAATCAATTTTGTTCGTTGGTTTTGGTAATATTGCTGAATCTTTAATTTCAATGGCGCCAAGTTCTGATAGCATCTCTCGTTTATCGCCAAAGTAATCTTTGTACCACATTATATGTTCGAATTTTTCTTGGACGGTCATGTATGGATTTTTAGAAAGACCGACACATACCAACTCCATAAAGTGTCGTATAGGACCTGTTTTGGGACACCACCCTTTCAAGTGACGCTCCATAAATACGTGTTCAGAAAAGTGGACATTTTGCTCTTCTTCCATTCCTTAAAGATTAAAAATTTTTATTTTAGACAATTCAACAAAGTAGAAAAGATACAGATATACAGTAAAAAAATAAATATTAAATTAAATAATTATAAATAACTACCTTGTTCATTGTCAATTGGGAAGCGCCAAACTTTTCCCTTTTCGGTCCACTGAATCATTTCTTGGAAATAATTTTGGGGTGGATGATAAAAATAGGATTTTAACTCTTTTTTTTCTAATTCGGCCCACGTAGATAATTCTGCAACCTTTGGCTCGGCAGTTTGTTCAGCTTTAAAAATCCCATAGTTTTTGTTATGGAATCTGAAACTTTGAAACCTACAAGGAAAAAGGAATTTGTTAAACAACATTCTGCAATATTTGGTATTAGAATTAGAATTATAAGAACATTACTTGTTGAATTTTCCTTTAGGGCCTGCGCTCCTGTAAAATAAAAATTAATAAGTTTTGGTAGTCTTTAAAATAGTTTTTTAAATTATTGAAAGATTTCAAATAAGGTGTAGTGAATAAATTATTTCGACTTATAAATATTGAAAAATACCCTTCTTTTTCGCGATACAGATTCCAAAGTGTTGAATCAATGTATTGAGGCCGTTCAGAAATACCAGGTGATTCTCCTTGAGATGGCTTAAATT
Source organism: Synergus laeviventris (assembly GCA_032275145.1). Lineage (NCBI taxonomy): Eukaryota > Metazoa > Arthropoda > Insecta > Hymenoptera > Cynipidae > Synergus > Synergus laeviventris. The sequence goes on from JAUESI010000036.1 coordinate 4,288,874, forward strand.
CCTTTTGAGGAGCTTCAGATCTGCAAGAAACAAATATTTAAAGAATAAAATACTATACCCCAGTTTAAAATTTCTTTTATACGTATAGCATTTCCTGTGCTTTCGGTTTGCTAAATGTTTGTCGTTTAGCCTCAAATGATTGGTACTTTAGTTCCGAAAAGTCAGCTCTGTTAGAAAGAAATGAATACCTTTCAGAACTAATCAAAATTGTTAAGAATAACAAACTAGCACTATTTTATAATATTGATATAAATTCTATTCTATTTTCATTGACATTTTGTATAGAGAATTTTCAATACATTTTGTACGAAATAAAATGAAACTCACAATTAATGTTAATAATTTTCAATTAAACCTTGGACTTCGCTGAATAGTTTGATACCTAACATGAACTTTATATGTACTCTTAGCGAAGATTACAAAACCGCTAGCCTTAATTTTATAATATTATTATTTTTATTTTTACTTAAAAATTTCTTTTATACGTACCGCATTTGATATGCTTTCTGTTCACGAAATGTTGTTCTAGATGTTTGTCGTTCAGACTCATTGAATTCTTCACTTCCAGATGATTGGTTCTTTTGTTTAGAAAATTGAGCTCTGTAAGAAAGAAATTAATAGATTTAAAAAACAACCAAAATTGTTGAGAATGAAAAACCAGTTCTATTTGATAACGTTGATAGAAATTCAATTCCTTTTCCATTGAAATTTTGTACGTGAATTTACAATACATTTTTTACGAAATAAAATACAATAAAAAATATCAAAATATAAACTCTATACTCTTGGCGAGGATTACAAAAAAGCTAGCTAAAAATTCAAAATAGCAATTTTAATGTTGACTAATGCTGGAATGATGTGCCCTGTCCCATATTCGTATCAGCTCGAGTCAAAAGGTTAAAAAGATATTTTCTTCGAGTAAACTTTGAAAAACTTACCTTTTTTGCTGCTCATTTAAATCTCGCAGAATAGAACTGAAAAAAATCTGCATTTAAAAATTGATTTTATTACAATACAAAGCTACGAAAATAGCTTATAATATTTTCATATGTTTTAATAATATATTTAATATGATTAATGATTACCGTTGGTCCTTAACTCGTACTTGAAAATTATCAATCTTTTTAGTTGTTTTCCGAATGTGATTTATTCTTCCCTTCTGAATATCCACTTCCCTATGAAGTTTTTGATCACCAACAATTTTACATCCCTTCAAAATATCACTGAAATAAAAAATTCCCGATAAAAAATTATAGTTAAGCTCTTTTAAATAACAACGTTAAGAAGTACTCGCTGGAAAAAATAAAAACCTTGGATTTAAAGGTTCTGGTGCAGCTACAGCATTAAACTTTTCATCAACATCACTCTTAATTTGTTTCTTCAGTAGCCTATCTAATAAATCGATTTCTGTCTTCTTAACATCTCCGCCAATTTTTTCTGCCACAGTTTTCGCTGCGCTTGTAAGTTTCGCCTCTAAAATACAAAAAAAATCAATAATATATAATTAATAATTACTGGGCTAGAAATGATGTTTTTTATAAACTTCACTAACCAAATTTTGATTGTTCTGTAACTTCAGCTTCTTGTATTTTTGGAGGTCTTGGAGCTTTTTTAGGAATGGCTACGTTGATTTTTGATGAAGCTGTTTTCTGCAAATGCGGAATTAAATCATGATTATAATTTTATGAAAAATAAATATTTTTTATTTTATCACTTTTTATATAAACGAAAATAAATTTTTTAGGAAAATGTCACTAACTTTATTTAAGTCATCAATTAAACTACTTAAAACGTCTCTGCGTCCTCGACTTGTCAAATCTTTATCCAATTCCTTCTTGAGTTTTGAAGTTATTGATTCTTTATCGGAATCAGAGCCAGAAGAATCAGAAGATTCGGACGAAGATGCTAAGAGCAATTTAATGGAAGTGTGTAATTGATGTCTTGCTGCTCCCGAATAAGGAGTGATGCTCCTAAAAACATTAAGGGAAATCATATATTTTCAAATATTGTTATAGCGCTGTTCTTTTGGTTTTAGTTCCATAAATTGGTTAAATATATCTTACTCGTACCAAATGTTTCTAGATATACAGACATAGAATTCCAGATTAGAATTGAATCGGAATTTAAGGAATCATTAATTTTGTCAGTCCTAAATTATAAATTTCTTACATAATATAAATTACACAAAAAATAATTAGTGCGTGCCATTGAAGAAAAATGGTTTTTCTTGGCTTTTTAAACCCTTCCCACCCATGGAATATTTAGGAATTTAATAATTGTGATAATAAATATATATGTTTTAAAAAGTCGACAATAGTTAATTACTAAATATAAATATAAATATAAAAGGCTACTTACAGATAAAACGTATATAAATAATGCAGTAATTTTTCAGATTTTACAAATATTATTAACATCAGAATTAAATTTAGAGGTTAGGTTTCAAGTTACTTAATAAATTAAATTATAAATACCTGGAAATTGTTTGCAATGACAACATTCTTTTAGTTAGCATTTTAATTTATAATTGTAAGGGCCGATTCGACCAAACTCGGTTAAATCATTGGTTAAAGTGACAGAGCGTTAAAGTCGTGGACGTGGTTAAAGTTAACGCCGTAGTTAATCGTCGTTTATCTAGCTGCGCTGCGCGTTCTA
>JAUESI010000036.1:4314666-4353889 GCA_032275145.1 Synergus laeviventris
TCAAAAATATCAAAAATGATGTAGAAAATGAATAAAAATTGAGGGCTAAAGAACAACACAGCGTTAAAAAAGTGATTCATTATCATTTTTATTACGAACTAAAACTATTTAAACCCTAATTTCAACTAAAGCAATGAATATTAACCAATAAATCAGTTATGCGTTAAGGTTAGTTCAAAAATAGAAAGGATATATAGTTTTAAACATAAAGAATTCTACCTGAAATATTAGAAGACACTTGATGAAATAATAATTTCATAAAATGAATTAATTTCTATAATTTTTCTGAAAAAAAATTATCAAGAGATTGTTTAAAATGTATTTATTACAAAAGAAGTGCGCAATGTTCAAATTTTCAATGAGAGTTTTGAAGTCTTCAAGGCAAAGGTAAGTGATTTATTAATACATAATTTTATTTAAATATTATAATTTCAGTAATCACGTCTTTCTCCACTTTTGTTGGTAAATATTATTTTTTCTAAAACTGTATTCACCATCATATAAAGTTGGAAAATTAAAATTTTAAATTATACTCTTGGAGTTTTAAATAAAAGTCTCAATCAATTATCAATTTTTGCAGAAACATTTCCTGCCTGCTCTGTACTTTCAACAAGAATTTTTCCACCGACCCAAGTTTTAAAAATCAACAGACAGAAATTGAGCTTTGTGGTCAAAAATACGAAATCGACAATTGGACGAACGTTACCCCAAAAATAATATCCAGAATAGGTATAAATTTGCATCGAAATGAAAAACATCCATTGGGTTTAATGAAGCGTCGCATAACAAATTACTTTTACAAAGCCTACTGTAATCGCGTTGGAAATCCGATTTTCAGCGTCTTTGATAATTTAAGCCCAATCGTCACCACTACTCAGAATTTTGATTCCTTGCTGATTCCAAAGGATCACGTGAGTCGAAGTAAAACTGATTGTTACTACATTAATCAGGGGACTTTACTCAGAGCTCACACCACTGCTCATCAAGCTGAACTCGTTTCGATGGGCCTTAATAATTTTCTGATCGTGGGGGACGTTTATCGAAGAGATCAAATTGATTCTACACATTATCCAGTTTTTCATCAGGTGGATGGAGTTAGGATTTGCACTTGCAATGAAGTTTTCGAGAACGTGAAGGGCACTAATGGATTAAAACTATTTGAACATGGAAGAAACGACACACCGGATAAACAAGGATGTCATACTTTGGAGGCGGTTAAAATTATGGAATTTGATTTGAAAAATGCCCTTATTGGTCTTGCTAAAACACTTTTTGGAGAAGGTATTACATTAAGTTCGAAGCTCTTAAAACATTGAAACCTGTATATTTTTTTGTTTTTGCTTGCAGATGTTCAGTACCGTTGGGTAGATGAATACTTCCCCTTTACTCATCCTTCTTGGGAGTTGGAGGTATTTTACAATGGCAAGTGGATAGAAATATTAGGATGTGGAATTGTGCGACAAGAGATTTTAACAAAAGTGGGCGCTTCCGAACGAATGGGTTGGGCTTTTGGCTTAGGCCTCGAACGACTGGCAATGCGTTTGCATAGTATTCCAGATATCAGAATTTTTTGGAGTACGGACACTGGATTTCTACACCAGTTTGAAGATGACAATGAAACTTCTCCTGTACAATATAAAGTAAGTCTTTAATTTAAATCTAAAAAATGGCGAATGTTTTCTCAATTTTCAAATATTTACCGCAATCATTCGAATGTTAAAATTAATTTTCAATTAATTGCAGCCTGTTAGTACCCATCCACAATGTATAAGTGACGTGAGCTTCTGGTTACCTCAAGGTGGCCCTTATTTTTCTCAAGATTTTTACGACATCGTACGAGAAATTGGAGGAGAAATAGTGGAACAAATATCTTTAATAGATCAGTTTACACATCCCAAAACAAAGAAGACTTCTCATTGTTATAGAATTATTTACAGACACCTGGAACGCGTTCTTTATCAAAAAGAAGTGAATGAAATTCATGAAGAAATAAAAAAAGCTCTTACAGGTCGCTTAGGAGTCGAGCTCAGATAATATTGTAAGTAGTATTCCTTTGACTCTTTTAACACTAAAAGTTAAAATATTCTTCTATCAATTTTGTTTTAAAAATTGAATCTAAAATTTATTTACTCTTCTAATAATATATTCTGCAATTCTTAAAAAGAATATGAACTCCCGGGCTTTGCAAAAAATATTGTAATAAAAAAAAAGTATCTTTACTAGGAAATACTTCATTGTTATTATTTGCCTATATAAATAACTTACAGTTTTATAAACATATTTCATATGAATAAACCTAGAATATGCAATACCAAAAGCTATAAATTTGTACAAATGCTAGAGCACGAAATTGATTAATGTAATACAACTCATTGTTAAAATTAAAAATGCCAGCTTAAAAGCTTGTTTATGTTACATAATAAACTGGTAAATAATTCTTTCACATAGAAATATTATCCAACAGTCGTTTTCTTTCTTCTCGATTCAGACATAATTATAAAATTGTAAATACAAACAAATAAAATGCATTTTTTGATGAAAACAATCAATAAGAAACTTCATAGTCAAATTTAAATTTATCATCCTTAGTAATAGAAAAATAAAGATTCATCTCACTTTCGTTAATTTCAAGTCAGAAATATCTCTTCTCTCATATATTTAAGATAACTTTGTGTAACTGGGTGGAGAGAACTTCTTCCTCAAGAATTTTAGAATGTACAATGGCAGGCACGATACCAGCGTTATAACACACACTTTCCAAAGAAAATCTTCTGTTCGAATGAATTCGGCATCTAAAAGAGAAAAGATACAAATAAATAACGTATAGTTTTTAATGCTTTCGAGGGCTGAAATATTAAAAAGAAATAATTTGGAAACTTACCAAAATAATCTTTAAGCACAACTAAAGATAAGAGGTATAAAGCAAGAGAAAAGACTTCAGCGATAATCATCAGATGATGCCAGGTTCTGATCGTCAGTGCCACCATAATTAATTCTGTGAGAACTAGGGCTGAGAAACTAATTGCCACGATATGGATGAACTCGTCCTCGAACATTATAAGAGCTCCGTACATTATTACTCCGCCTGAGAATTGATATAATTTTGTTATCAATTGATATAAACTATTTTTAATGCATTTTAGAGCTTAATTTGTTTAAATATTTTCTAATCTATAAAAAGAGAAAAATATTAAATTACCTTGATATATACTGATTAGAACCCACATGAAGAATGTTTTATAGGATAAAGAACGACCTTTGCTCAATTCTTTATAAAGTTCTGGATACGTAAGTGCAATTTTTCCTGATACATCCTTGTCCAGGACAAGAGAAAATACGGGGAACATTGTGTACAAAGTTCCGTACCTGGAAAAAATTCACAAAAAATAAAGATGACTATGATTTTCAATTTCTTTTTAATTCTTATTAAAAATCAATTTTTCTAAAATTTAAAGGAACGTACTTACCCAACCATTAAAAAACCCTGATACAGAGGAACCGACGAGAAGTAAAAGACCGCGGAGAAGACAGCTTGCATTGTGGAAATAATAAGTCCTCGATGAATAACAAATTGGCTGAGAGCTGCAGATCTTTTGTAGCTACGTCTTCCATGGACCAACAACAAATTCGCTAAATTACTAAACTGAGGGATAGAAAAGTCAGCAGCCAATGACGCTTGTCTTCCCTCCAAACCTTCAAGTCCAATACCTAAAAATTTTAATGAAATATAAAATTTTTACAAAATTAGTAACCTTCTACCTTAAAAGAATTAAATTTTTACTAAACTTAATCAACTTACCAGCATCGGCAGCTTGAATCATTGAAACGTCGTTTCCTCCGTCGCCAATTGCCGCTGTTCTTTTCCCAGTGTGTCTTTGAATGAGACTTACGACTTCTGCTTTTTGAGTTGGAGAACATCTACAGCAAACCACTGCCGGAGAACCACAAGCCAATTCTAAAAATTCTTGTTCATAGTACTGCAAACATACTTCTAACGAATCGCCGCTTATTATCAGAGCACAGTCTTGCTTTTTCCGGAACGTATTTAGTTCTAAATGTGCATCGGTTCTTGTGATTACAGACTTAAAAATGTGAAGACTCTGTGAACGGGAAACTAGACGAGATGATTTTGCTATGCAGGTCGCGGTTTCGAGTTTGTCCCCAGTCAACATCCATATCTAAAAAAGAAATTTAATTCAAAGAAATGTGTGTTAGCACGGATTTAAATTTAGGCAATTTTTCAGTTTTGAAGCGAGGATTCAAATTGAAATAAACCTTTATTCCAGCATTTCTTAACAATTCCAACGTTGATCTGACTCTGTCTTGTAATTTATCTTCTACCCCAGTGAGACACAACAGTTCCATTTCTCTTTCGAGACTTTCCACAACTGCTGCGACTCTCGAAACTCGATCACTGACACATAGTTTTGCTGCATTATATCTGAAAATTATACAAAAAAAAAACACTTTTTATTAATAGGTCTAGGAGAAATTGAAAAAAGTTTCAATTTTCTAGTTTTAAAGGAATATTATATTTATACCCAAAATTTAGTAAATTTAAAATTGATTGATTCTAATTTGGAGCGATCAAAAATGTACATTGTACATATATTGTATACGCATTTCAAAATATTTAAAATTCGAAATTTGATTTCTTAATTACCTCGCTTCGAAGTCTAAATATTGTTCTTCCGTCAAATGTTTTTTAGCTACAACCAAGGTTCTCAAACCTTCTCTAGCCATGTTTCCACACTCCTCTTCCAGCCAATCATTGTATTGAACAATTCCAGCCATCACAATATCTGCACCTTTCAAATAAAAAGTAATTTCGCCAGTAGATTCTTCCTTAACTATAATTCCCATCCTTTTTGTTTCTGACGTGAATGGGAAAATTTGAAGAATAATGTAGGTAAGTATTTTTCCTTTTGGTGTTTTTAGTTGCATGGAATTCAAATCTCGTTTTATGAGAGCTAAGCCAATTTCTTCGGTCCATTTTACTAAAGCGACTTCATCTGGACTTGAAGCTTGATAATTTCGACTTTGCTCTGAAGGGTAGTAGTGTTGATCTGCTTCAGTTTGGCTGAAAAAAAAATTAATCACATAAAATAGAATAAAAATACGTAATTTTCATTCTAACTTTTTGTTAGTTTATTTGAAAAAATTTCTGGTTGTACCTACTCAACTGAATTTTGTTGGATACGGGATTCAGATCGGGTTTTTAGGGGTAAACTGAAAAAAAAGGAAAATAATAGTAAAATAATAGAATAGAAGATTCACTTGCTCGACAGTTTCTTTTATAAACTATTATAGCTCGTTCAGCTGGTCACTAAAGATAAAGACAGCAGTCCATTCACCGGATAAGATGAGAATTTAAAATTGTAGAAAGTTAATTTTATTGTTGGCTACGAAAATAACGGCAACTTTATTTGGTTATCGAAACTGGAATATTAGGTAAACCAAAAAAAATTGTTATTCTAAGATGAAATAAGGTTCCCTTCTTTAAAATTTGTAGACAATTTTATAGAATTTCTTAATGGCTATGATACAAGTTTCAGGTAGGTTATTAAATTATTAAAACTATCTATGCATTGCTGTAAATATATTATGAGATATATTATATTATAAATAAGGTTCCTAATTTTTTTTATAGTACATAAGTTTCAAGTGCATTCTTCCAGAGTTCATATTTTTTTCAGAGCAAAACTTAAACCTGTACAATGAGAAAAAAATTAGTGATTATAAAATGTGATGTTACAATATTTTTTTTTTTGTAACAAAATATTTTAAATCTTGTTAATATAATGATCAGACTATGACAAACAAATTTAATTTCTTTTGAAAATAGTTTTTGATTTATAATAAATAATCTTAAAAATATTTTCGATTTAATTAACCAAAATAAATTGATAATTAAAAATTAAAATTACATAATTTTTAAAAATAGATACGTCATTGGTATCAATATGGATAGATAGTTTTCAAAGGACCCTCACAGGTCTGTTATGATCATTATGATCGAGTCTGTTGCAAATAGAGTTGAAATCTGAGGTTATATTCTCGCTATGTTCTCCAATCTGTTCTTTCATCCGCTCCATCTCTCTTGTCATGTGATTGCAAGAGAGATAGGGCAATATGATAGAAAAGGACAGAACGACCTTCGGGTCCAGCTTATAGGTTTAGGTTCAGTTCACGATTGTGCTCAGGTCTTTACACTTGGTTATACTTCGTTTGTTTGAAAACAGCAGCAGATGATACGACACGCTTAACGCTTATGGTGCTTTTGGTTTTGTCCGCTTAGCTTTTTGTTTTTAGCCAGGATTTAAGAGTCCTGCTCAGTGTTATGTGAGCAATAACTTTGTAGATTAATTTCTTTACCAGTGAAAGTTTTAACAGTAAAACTAAACATTTCCCAGGGAGTTATTCATCCAAGGTAAGCAATATTATAATATTATGTTAAAGATTTTATTTGTGTGGAATTTTTTAACTCTAAATTATTGAGATTAACAAATTGCCAATCAGAATTTGCAAATGCTGTTTAGATTTGTTGATTCAAATTCAGGTATTTAAATTTTAGATCAACTAAAAAACATCAATATCTATTAAGTATTTATTTTAATGGAAACTTTCTTTTCATTTGAAATTTTATTATTACCCACCCACCTGTGTATGAAATTAATTTTGTAATACATTTTTTTGCTTAATTTAAATTAATTTCTTAATTTTGAGAATAGAAAAGAGATTGTTTATAGTTTTGTATTTACTAATTTAAACATGTAAATTAAAAATATTTTTATAAATAATAAAAATAGATTCGAAATAATAATACAAACTAAAATAAACACAATAAATTTATACACTTATACTTCTAATTTAAAACACATATTCCAATTGAATGGATTTGCTGAAAAAAGTTTATGGCTGACAACAGATGAGAATTTCCTAGAAAAATCCCTTGACGCCCTACTGAGACTATCAACCTGTCAACCATTTTCATCTGATTTACTGCTTTAGTATGCTTTTAGAAATAAAACCAAGGGTTCTCAAAATTCTCAAAACATGAATCACTTTTTCTGTATTCTAAAATTCACCTTGGTGATACAATTGCAGACGAAATAATATGAGACGCTTATAAATGCTTATAAACATATGTAAACATCATCTGAAAGATAACATTGTTCTTCTATGAGTCTTGAAAATTCGCTCTGATTATTCAGAGAAATGGAAACTAAAAGATTTTTAATTAAAATTTTAAGAGTCAACTTAGAAATTGAGAAAAATGTACGAAAATGACAGTTATTTGTTCTACAAATTTCGCAAAACAGTCCAGTATTGCCAACAATCTTTCAAATTTGATTGGCTAAATTTTAATTTCAAGTTTTTAAACACTTTCTCACCTGAGGACTTTAAATTTAAGGTGTGTTAGCTGTTGAAAAAATGTTCATATTAGTAACATTTCATTATAATTGCTGCGTATTAAAACAATAATATCTCAAACAATTGATTCATTGACGAAGGAAAATAAATTCTAGTTAATTTAAATCTTTTCAAAAAAGCCCTATAAAGTTAATTTTGACTGTATATAACCTCAAATTGGAAAATGTTATTTGTTTTGTAAATAATACTTATTTACAAACATTTAATTTTCTTTTTTTTTAATTATTGCATAGTTGAATATGTCAGCGCAGTGTGAAAACAAATTGAACGAAAATAATGAAGATATATTTACGCGAGTAAAAGAATACATGAGATCAAATTTTTATTCATTTAACGAAACTTGGTTAAGAGGATGTGTTCAATATTGCACCGATAGTCATTCGCAGGTAAGTTTTTTTATAAGATTTATTTAAATTATTTATAAAATATTCATCAAAGGTGTTGGATTCATATTCTGATCTCAAAATTCAATTCCCTCATTTTACTTAACAAATACTACAATTAGAATATTTTTCGCTCGGCAGCAGTACTAATTTTTTAAATAGAATTGTGGAAACAAACTAGAAAACTTCCTGGTCTTAATACTTAATACTTTTTTTTTGTAAAATGAAGAGACGGAAGTTTGAGGCCGAATTGATCATTTTACGCCTGCACAACAAAAAGATAACTAATTCTTTTATTTAATATAGATATCTATATGTAAATTTTGATTGAAAACTTATTGTAGAGAATTTTAATATCACTATAATTTTCAACAAAAAATTTCTAATAAGAATTTGTAGCAATATTTTCAGCGATTGTTAGTAAGATTGGGGATAATGGTAGGTAAAAAAGGAAAGGCTAAATAATGTGTACTGAGGTTTGGGAAAGTCCCGGGACTCAAGGATGCCGCGCGGACTTTTTATTACTTATTGGAGAAAACCCAAGGGTAATAAAAAAATAATAGGGAGGTCCTGGTATGTCTTAGAGGAGGCTAGGTGAACTCTGTACCTCTTCTGAATCGAGAGATTTTTGACCGCCACTGAGCAAGCATCTCGTCGTAGCTTGATAAGTGTGCGTGTAATTGTAAACTTTATCCGTGTTGCCCTTGTTTTAAGTATTGTTGAACAAAGTTAAGTTATTGTAAATAAAAATCCTGACGTGTTTGAAGATTATTAAAAAAATTTTTAAAAGTAAATCAGAATCAAGATACCCACTAATTATTTACAAATAAAAAAATTATAAAAAAAAAACAATGAGAATGTAAAAATCTATTATTCCAGCTATCAGTTCAGGGAATTCAATCTTTTGCTGAAGAGCAATGGCTTTTGAGTAATTTGCGCGAAATCAACAATGAAAACGGGTCACTCCCTAAAAACCTTTCTGAGCAAAAATGTACAACACTTCACGGTAGATACATTCTTCAGGTAATAATAAAATCCAAAATAATAGATAAAACAAGTACAGAAATCTCTATTAAAACTTTACGCATTAATAATATTCCGGTTATATATTTTTTTTAAATTCCTATCGCAGATCGAAAAGTTGTATGACGTTTCAACTTCCAAGTACAAACAATTGGAAAAAATTAGAAAGGTTGACGATGTAAACTTACAAGCCACCAAGTATATAGAGTCCAACTCTTGGGAACCAAAGGGAAAAAGAATGTATCAATTATTTCTCACAGATGGTCTACAAGAAGTTCAAGCTATAGAGTACAGACCTATCAGCTTTTTAAATGTTAGCATTGTAATGTGTCTTTGTCTTTTATTTGTATTACTATTTAAATTTGAAAAAAATGTAATTCAATTAAATAAGATCGTTTTAAGTGTAAATTGTTTTCCTTAGGAAACTTTATTGCCAGGCTACAAATTGATGATTGTAGGACCTGTTACATGCAGACGTGGGATAATAATGCTCGAGGAAAAACACGTTTCCGGCATTGGTGGTGAAATAGAAGATTTATTAATTTCTAATGCAATAGAAAACGTTTTAGCTAGAAGCTTGTAAGAAATATAACATATATATTTAAATTCTAATTCTCTGTTTTAATCACTGTAGTTTAATTAAATTGATTCAATCTCTTAATGTTTTTTTGCAGAAATCTGAAAGAAAATCCTGACCCCTATAACGACACTAAACGAAAAGAAAAAAGCCCAAATTCGAATTCAGATGGAGAGTTTGAAAAAAATTTAAGTAATTTGGAGAATCTTCTTCAAAATAAAAGAACAAAAGAAAACGGAAAACCAAGTTCAAATCTAAATTCTTCAGTATCAACTCTTCAATCGAATTCTACAATTACTGATCTTCAAAAAATTTCATCAGAACAAAATGTTGATGAACTGTTCACTGACGATGAATTACAAGCCTTGTTTAACGACCCAGACATCCTAGATGAATTTCCTCCACTAAAATGTACTTCAAATCGTGTCAATCTTGAAAAACTAGGTCAGAAAATTACTTTCAAATTTCCTAGTTTACCTTCTGCAAAAACCAGAAACGAAACGCATCAGAAACGAAAATTCATCTCTGAGAATTTAAGTGCAATTTCCCGACCAGATAAGAAACTAAAATTTCAAGATGATAGTATTCCTTCTGATAATAAAAATGAGGAATCGAGTGGATTATGGGATAATCTTAATGAAATGAAGTTCGGTAATTCTAAAATGTCATTAAAAAAGTCCCCTAATGTAGAAATCAGCAAAAAAGTTCCAAAATCAGAAGCTTCTGCAATTTCAGAATTCCAAGATGATGATTTAATTTTGAATGACGAGGATTTGATAGTTTTTGATTCATGGGATAATCCTAAAATAGAAACTTCAAATTTTTGCAAACAAAAATCGGAAATTGAAGAGTCTTTGGTCAGAAAAGATATTGACTCAAAAATAAATTCTACTTCTTCTCAGTCTAACAAACCGCTTTTTTCAAAATCAAGATCTGATACTGATTTAGAAATTAAAAAGTTGGGGACCGATTCCAAGAGCTGGAAAATTATTTCCAATGAAGTACCTACTGCGAAATTAGAACTGCTTGCAAAGTCAAAATCGATTGTTATTAATGCAGATTTCGAAAATAAGAAATCTTCTAAAGCGAATATCTTGAAAACGGAAAAAAGTTCTGGAATTTCTAAGCTTTACAAACAACTTTTTCCAGAAGAAAAAAAGAGTCTATCTCAGGAAAAATTGATGAATGATAATTTGATAATGGAAACATCAACAATTGAAGATAAACATAAATTGCGATTGAAGAAGTTGTTAAATGAATCTACAAAAAATGTGCAAGAGAGTTCGAATAATTCAGCGGATCTGACTTCCAGAGAAAAAAATCAGAAGAAATCAGAAAAAATCACAATAGGATCTATGGTAAATAATGAGACGACAAAAATATTTTTAGTTGGGTTATAAAAAAATATTTTAATAATTTTTAGAGTACGGCTTTCCCTTCTCCAAATAAGACCAATATTTACTGTAGATCGGATTGCGTAAAGGAAAAAATTACTTGTAATGAAGAAGTACCTCCGAAGATTTGTGACCTTATTTGTGATTTGAATAAAGAGGCACTGACTGAAGAAATAATTCGTAAAACGATTAGAGGAAAAGTAACAAAAAAGGGACAATTATCGCATAAAAGTAATAGTTGGAATTTGGATGGCTTAATTTCGGACGGCACTGCAATTATAGAAGTAGAATTTTCCTCCGAGGTTTGTCGTAAAATTTAATTGTTTAAGACATACGTTTCAATATTTTGTGATTGTTTTCTGTAATAAAAAATGTAACTACTATGAACCTAATTCTGTTCAGTTTATGGACAGTGTTATAGGATATACTGCTTTGGAGTTTTTGCTGAGCAGAAAAAAAGCAAGGGGGGATTCAAAATTAATGGAGCATCTAGGCATGGTATAAAAAAATCCTGAACTGAAAAAATGTAAATAAATTAACGAAAAAAATGCTTGTTCTAATTCTTGCTTTCTTTTGAAAATTTGTTCAGGTTATGAGAAATGCACAACACAAATTGGAACATTCAGATTGGTTAATGCAAGTGGAACTTGCTCCAAACAAAACTCCTATAGTAGTCAGTGGTACTGAATTAACTGAGGAACAACGAAAAGTTTTCGAAAAAAGGCTTCAGATTCTCAAACCGCAATATGCTTAAGTTAATTTTAAAGAAATAAGTAAATATTGTACACTTTTATAAGAATAAATTGAATTATTTAAAAGTTTAGGTTTCCTTCTAGTTTCCTTTCCTTATCATTAAAGAAATTAATTGATTTTGACCTTGATGATTAAAGTACATATTAAAAGTTGAAAATCTTAAAATTTGAAAAAATTCAACGATTATTTGTATGAATTTAATCTCTACCTAAGTTCAGTTTAATGTTAAGATAAATTTAACTCTTTTCACACAAGATATTTAATTTAAAAATTAAATTTTCTCAACAGAAAATGGTGGGAAAAAGACAGAGAAAGAGTCGTCGCAGAAAGTTGCTGGAACAGGATTCAGAGGAGAAATTAATGCAGAGGATTGCTAAAATCAAAAAGATGCTGAATCAAGAAGAGAGCGAAGAAAGATATCATTTTACTGATTCTTCGAATGAGGAAAACAGCGAAGTTGAGAAAAATAAAAGAACGAGACTAGGATCTCCATATCCAACTGCTTGCTCATTATCACCCGAGAATGAAGACTACAATGAAGTTAATGAAGCGGGTAAGTATGACAATCGGAGAAATAAACATGGTTATCGTGGCCATTGGGGAAATCAACCCTTTTACTGTTTGTCGGTCAACAAAAAACGTACTTTACCTACTCGACTTTATACACAAAGAGAAACTAGAAAAGATTCCGATCTATTTAAAAATCGTAGAAGACCAACTGAAAGAAATCTTTCAGCTGAAACCTCGAATGATGCGTGGGTACCACTAACGCTTTTGGATTCATCTAGAAAACATTTAGGAAGCAATCTTGCAGATCCGACATCTGTAACGAGGCCTAAAATTCTAGACCTGCGGCGCCGGGTGATGGAAATCGAAAAACCATTAGAAGAGGATACTTTCGAGCAACAAGAAATAAAGATCAAAAGTGAAAAGAAAAAAATGAGGAAGAAAAAGATTCAGCATTCTAAAAAATCAAAAAGTTCTGCAGGTTCGAGTTCTCGTTTACGTTCTGGAAATTTAGAAACAGAATTTTTCGGATCTTTGGAAGAAGAAATAAAGATCGAAAATTCACCGGAAGTAATTATAAAAAGAGAAACTGATTATTACAGAAGATATGCTGTTGATGCTATAGAACTTCCTGAACAAGAATTAATGATAAAAAATTCGTCAGAAGAAAATACCAGCTCTTGTATAAAATTGGAAGTTCCTGGAGACAATTCTGGCTCGCAATCTGTAATTTCAGAACCAGAAGTTTGGGAATCAGCGCAACAAAAAATAAAAGTTGAAAATATTTCTGAAACAATTCAAACATCAGATACTAATAACTTTAAATCCTTGGGCCTAATTCCGACGAATTTACTATTTAATATGTGTGTTTCAATTGCAGCAGAAATCCCTGAAGAAGCTTTGTTACCTCTGAAAAATCTGCAGATTCCTAAATTGGGAGTGAAGGTTGAAGAATCGGAAGTAGAGGTTGAAGAACCAGAAGTAGAGGTTGAAGAAGCGGAAGTGGTAGTTGTAGAACCGGAAATGGAGGCTAAAGAATCGAAAGTGATAACAATTGACTATAATGATTTCGAAAATTCAAGCCCGATTTCAAGGGAAACATCAAATGGAAACGTGGATGCAAAAAGTATTGAAAATACGGAATCAGTTTCGAGTAAGGAAAATCTTTTCGAGGCTACTGTTAAATCTATGATTGAAGAAAAACTTAAGGAGGAAGAGAACAAGTCAAGAAAGTCTTCAATGGAGAAATCTGAGAAAGTTGTAAAGAAGAAAATCGATTTCTGTGAAGAAATCGAGAAATTTTTAGCAAGACTGAAAATAATAAAAAATCTAGAAGAAAAGATGAAAGAGTTTTAGGTTAAATTATACTTACAGATTTTGCTTTATGAAATATTCAGTATGTGAAACTCTTAAGAGGCCAAAAAAAGAAAAGACTGTTTAAATGTTTAAAAAGTGATTCGTTTTGTCAAGTGATGTGATTTTCAAATACCGCCATAACATTTGCTTAATAAAACGAAGTTTGATTACTTTTATTATAAACGTTAATATAGTTGACATAGTCTAGTAGTAAAATAAGATTACGTTATTGTAAAGTGTTGATATCATTTTTTGGAGATAAGTAGTTTAGTTGAGATACTTCAAATGACTGATGTTAGGGTCGATTTGCCAAGATTATAACATCTAATATCATGTAATACGTTAAAGATTCTTATAAGACAAGATTTAAGTCAAAAAACAGTATTGTCATGAATCTTTCATTTTGATTAAAAGAATTCCGAATTTATCTAACTCTACTTTTAAAATTAAAGCATAAAATTTGTAATTTTTGTGTTAAAATAATTAGACTTCAAAATCTTGAATGGTTGATTTCATTTATGTATAAGATTGTAATTTTCATGACTTTTCTAATAATAAATTAAAAGAACTCACCTTTCAATAGAATTGAAGTCCACCGTCTCGACAGTCTCCACACTATCAGAATCTGCGTTATTGGTATTGATATTGGTATCATCATAAACAGGAGTGACATTGTGACAAAGAGCCAGTGCATTAACCGCATCAAAAATTCTCGTGCTTTCAGATCTCCTAACTTTTCCAGAATGGGCCGTAGAAGATTTACCAGGCGAGCTCCCCGAATCCATCAGCGTATAATAATGTTTCAGTACTGTCGTGATTTCATCAAACGTTTCCTGACCGTAGGAAATCGTCCCTAGGTGCAATTTCTTAAACACCATCTTGTTTTGTGTCAAAGTGCCAGTTTTATCACTCAATAAATAGGAAATTCGACCCAGTTCTTCAGGAATAGTGGTGGTCCTAACTACTGTTCCAGTTATTTCCTTGTCTCTCTGAATACACCAGGCATAGAAGGTTTTTCCCATGTCTAGATTCACTCTCAAACTGATTGGAATTATATAAGAAAAGAGCAAAACAAACCGGAACATATAACGATACCAAGGCCCACTAAATCCTTTCAAGCACATCATCACTAGAGCCAAACCAATCATCGCGCAAAACAATACCTACGAAAAAAATCGTCCTGATTTAAAATCCTTCAAATTCAAACCCTATAATTTCAACTATTAAATTATTGTTGAACTCATTCTAAATGTTCAGATGAAAAATTATTTTATTTTATTGTTAGCTCACTTTTGTCAGTTGGTTAATTTCCTGATCCAATAAGCCAACTTTTGATCTTGGAGTGGAGTGATTCATTAAAGATCTTGTTTCTTGACCCGTATACACCACTACGCCGAGAGCAGATCCTGAAGCTATCGCTGTATTTGCCCACAAAGTGTTGTCTACTCCGAGACTTTCTTCGCTGCTGAATCCATCGTATTGCTGAAAAATGAAAAAAACATAAATTAAGAGAAAATAAAAATTGTAATCTAAAAATGTTCTAAAAATATCTAATGAAGAAAACTTACTCCCGTAATTAAAGTAAAGGTTCCAATGAAACTATGAATGTCTTTTTGTGGCTTCTCAACATACAAGCTGGCCTTAATATCGAACAATTGAGAATCATTGTCGAGCTTTTGCGTAGCCGGAATCGCTAACCGTAATTTCCAGTCAGTTTCTCCATCCAATTGATCCGTTCTAACAAAACAGGCTCCAGCTTTTTCGGTTGTGCGTAAGAGAACAAGATCTGCTGGTACTCTCTGCCCTTTTTCTACAATGACCTGAGAAGAATAGTACGAGTTAGTCATATGTTTGTTTATGAATATTGGAATCTATTAATTGTCTATAGAATAGAAAAAAAAAACTTACCAAGTCACCAACTCGCAATTTTGAGCTTGGAACTAGTTCTGGTGCGTTAAAACCTTTTACAAGTCTATAATATTTTTGGTTATTGACTTCTTTGTCTCGTTTGTATCTTCTGAAATCATCCACCGCTTCTCGACATACTGTTACCATTAAGACAAAAGCCAAAGGTCCCCAGTATGTGTATAAATATCCTATTCTTATGTCTGGTATAAACTGGGACAATGCCATGATGAGGAAGTACAAGTTTAAGAAAAATTTGAACTGCTGGTATAGTACCTAAAAAATAAGAAAAATAGTAGCGATTAGTATATGTAAAAAAATTTACAATTTAAAAACCTACCGCAACAAATACAAAAACAATTATTAAAACTTTAAAAGAGATGCCAATAAAAAATTCTGTGACTTTTTCAGGTTCTGTAGCAAGTATGAATATCAGAGGTTAGATATATCAAGAATTATAAATGATATTATAAAATGATTATAAATATCTTAAGGCCATGTATTACATTACTTATTCGATCCCTATACTTTACCGCAATTTTTTTCTCTGCAATGTTACTTCTTTTATTGAGATAACAAATCGAAAGTTTCTAAAATTAAAGAAAATATGCTAAGGTACGTTTATCTGATCCTAAATTTTTAAAACATTTTTTTTCTATATGTAAATATTTAGGATCAAATAAACGTACCTTAATGCTTTCACTTTAGTTTTAGAAATTTTCAATTTGATATCTCAATAAACTCAGGGTGGCCACCGACCCGGGAGAGAGATATTATACCGGAAGATTTCCTGCATTTCTCATATGTCGCGCGTTTCGTAGCGCTGTGTGTCCGAAGTCCAAACAACCAATCACGAAATCGCGTGGTTACTCGGAATTGGTTGACGGCCCACATTTTGTCGCGTGTGCAAAAAATATATGCTAACTCACAAGCCGTCATGGCATCCTAAGTTAATCATTGGCGTAGGATCACGTGATATAATTTAAATTGCGGGAAATCCCCATAGTTAAAAGAATTAGGGCGTACCCCAGGGCCCAGACCCAGAGTCCCAAACCGTCTGAAGTCTGAAGAGCTGAACCTAACCTCTGATCGCGCATTAGTGAAAATATTGTAAAAGCTGTTTTCTAAGTTTCTTTTTAGAAATTTGTTGGCATTTGTGACTGAGCTGAGGAAATCTAAGGGATCCGAAAATATCGAGAAGATACAAATATATTTTAAAGGTTATACTTTTTTCGTATATAGAAGATACAAAAGCGACAAAAACGATAAAAATGTATATATAACTTCAAGCTACTTTATTGATACAAGCTGAAATTGCTGAAATTTTGTTAAGAACTATAAGAAGCAATAAGGCAATACTGAATGAAAATTCCCTTCAATATTTTTAAAAATAAGTTCCTATCAATTTATTTTTTCAGAAAAAGAGACATTTTTTCAAAGCAATGTCCAGCATAGGATCATGTGAAGAAACTGTTGAAGGAAGTGGTATACACTTAACCACAAGAATAATTCAATCCACACAAATTTGTACTTGGGAGATACAAGAATTTGCATCTTACAAAGACATTTTTCAATTAAATCCTGCGCAGTCTGAAGAATTTACTTCAAACTTCGATTATAACACGAAATTCCAATTAACAATGTTCCTTTCAACTTCAACTTCAAGGCAATCAACATCCGGTTACCATCACGAGCGTTCGGAGAGAAATTTCGTAAAGTTAAAGATTATGCCAAGCGCCAATCTTCAAAAATGTACAATCGAAACATTTCTGGAGACTGGAAGTCAAAATGTCAAAAAAGTAAGATACAATTGGATAAACAATAAAGAAAATAATGATATCAAAGCACTAGGAATCGATGACTCATCGTTTCAGTCTATGGAATTAACCGATTCATTACTTATAAAATGCATTATTAATGAATTTTACATATCAAATGAAGAAAATCCTGATTTTCACAGTTTCAAATTGTCATCTGATTTTGAGAAACTTTTGGAGAAGAAAATATTGACGGATTTTACTTTTAATGTTGGAAATGAAAGTTTCCATGTTCACAAGTGTATTCTCGCAGCTCGCAGTCGAGTATTTTATGCAATGTTTAATCAGGATGTACTGGAAAATAGTGAAAACGTAGTCAATATTCCTGATATTAATCCAACAGTTTTCAAAGAGATGTTGAGATTTATCTACACGGGGATGGTTGAAAATATCAATCCAGTGGCAATTGATCTTTTAAGAGCAGCAGATAAATATGAGATTGAAGAACTTAAAACTCATTGTGAAAAAGTTTTTTGTAATGTTAGCATTAGAGAAGCGCCAAGTATACTTATACTTGCAGATAGACATAATGCGAGAGTTTTGAAAGAAAAAACTTTAAAATTCATTAAACAAAATATAAAACAAGTATTAGAAACTGAAGAGTTTCTTCAAGTCTATACGCATAAAGATCTTATTCAAGAAATCTTCAAATCAGTTGTCAGCAAATGATGTTTACTTGTATACGACATAAATGTTCAATTTCAAAAAAAGTTCACTACATAGAGTTTAAATATAAATAAATAAAAATCAAATTATATGCAACTTCAAGAGTTTCCTTTTTACTTACCAGGGGAAGAAATGTGATGACATTATATTTCTGATTTCGAATGACATTGGTAGGGAATTTATGTTGAATTGGTTGGCCGATGTGTATTGTTCTTGCTCGAAGCTCCCGTTCTCTGCAACATCGCCGCCACATCCAAGTGCAACATCTAAAAAATATCGCGACACCTTTATTGTTTTTTAAATTCGAATCAAAATATTTAAGCTACTAAAGAATAAGTGGTCCAGATCGTTTTTTCAAAACATATTTTATATATTAAATTTTAACCAGATATTAATTTCATATTTCTGAGTAGTACGCATAATTTATATATTATATATTTATATTTATATATTTATTTTATTTCGCATTTTATCAAAAACCATCTAGGCTACTTTTATTAAGAAGCATTTACTAATAGATTTTGTTCCATTGAGAGGAGGGTGTGGAAGCATTTCAAGCAGTATCAATTTACACCAGACATAGATTGTATGAAAGTTGAGAGAATTAGAAATCCTCTTAAAAGCGAATATAACAAAATTCTCCGTTACTCAACTTTCTTACCTTCTTGATGAAAAGGTTCAGCAAGAGAGGGGTGCATCCCATAAATTTCGAAAAAAAGTCGATCAATCCACCTCTTGCCAAAATTCAATACAAATGTTTTATTATTATTAGCAAATTAAGCAAACCCACTACGACATTATGAGTTCCTCAATGGGATATTAATTTTGAAATTGAAAGAAAAAAAGCCCCACTATACCTAATAATTTCCAATATTCTAAAACAAGCTTAAAAATTATTATTAACGATCTTTTACCAGAATACATTCTATTTATTTACTTCGTCATTTTGCCTCTTTGTTCTGTTTCAACGATTTTTGGTACAGCTCCCTCTCTCATTGTTACACTTGTAATTTAAATTATGCAACGCAGCTGCTTCCCTTAATTATAAAATATTACACTGCAATTCTGAAATAAAGGTTAGAGAAACGAAAGCTGCAATTAATTAAATACGTAATTAGTGTTTTCTTATATGGATTAAAAATTGTTATTAAGAGTTTTTGCATATCTTCTCAAAAAGTGAACGAACGTTATCCTTTAAGTAAATTATTCATTTCGTTAATAATAATTCAATATTCGTATTATATTTAAATACATTTTTTTACTTACTACATGGAATATTTATTAATATTTATTAGTTATATTTTAATTCGTGAAATTTATTTATTTTTTTAACTATACCTAAATAAAAAATATAACCTCTTGAACTATCTATAGGTTTATCACAAGGAAAACTTTTTATTTCAATATTTTGTGGAAAAAAATCTTGAAATTCGACTAAAAATTGATATCTAATTTAAAACATTATTAAAATGCTCTTACGTTATTTATACTTTTAAATTTAGAATTCACACATAACTTGTAAATTTGACCATTGTGCCATTGTATGATTTTAATTTACCATTTTAAAAACGTTGCAGAACAAAACTCATAAGTTAAAAAAGCAGTTTTATACAAAAGTAAGCGTCACTGTCTCAAAAATTTGTACGATAATTAATTAATTAGCAAATTTACATTATTTACAGAAACAGACGACTAAATATAAATAACAGCTATAATAATACATGTTTTATATTGTTTGATTTTGAAAAATAACCTATAAATAACAGATGTAAACACAAGTTTTTTGAAAATCTTATACAACTTTGATAACTTCAAGGAATTTTAGTTTGATTTCCCAGAATGATGTTTCAACCTTTGAAAGTTAGCATGAAAAGATATGAATAAAAAATTCATTAGAAAGGATTGATTTTTATGGTCTAAATGTGTCACCTAGAGAATGATCCTTGCAAACGAGGTTTGGATATCAGTGGAATGTCTTCTTTCGAAAGCCTTAGTGTCACGCTGCTTGTCCCTTCCATTTAAACTTTTTTGTGAATCATAAGGACTTTAAAATTTTTACTGAAGATTCGAATTTATCGTATATTCACAATATAAACACGGGAAAACACAAAATTTGCATTTGACGTTTCGCCCAGCTGATCAATCAACCATAGATAAAAGCAGATGAAATGAAAGGAAATGTAAGCAAAACATATCAATATATCTGCTGGAAATACCCTGTGACGCCGTCTGACGACGTTACGTGTAATTGTTACGGATCAAGCCTCAGATTTAAAAATTGAAAAATGTTTACAAACAATTATTTCTCATTTTACATGCAAATTGTAAATCAAACAAGTAATTACTATATTAATTTATATAAACAAATCATGTTATTAATTAATCAAATTAAAATTAAGCTTAAGAATATAAAAAATTGACAAATGAAGAATTTTAATTGAAGATCTTGCATGAATTTAAAAGCACAGCAATTTTCGTCATCTGACATGTCTGTAAGTGCTGTGGGTATAGCAAAATTATAGATTATAGATGTGTGCCATGTGTATTATATGCATAGCTACTAAGCAAACTGCGTGTTTAAACTTGATAACTGCAAACATATAAATGTGTGTAAATTACTCACCCACACAGGCCGCAAAACAGGCGTCGCGTCGAATTGAAGCAATTGGAATATTTTCGATTTCTGGCTGTCATGAGTCGAATATTATTTTCTGATGTTTGTAAAAGATAATCAGTCTCTTCGTCCATTTCAAACACCTGCTCCTCGGAATTGATCCGCAATGGCCTTTCTTCCAAACGTTCCAACCTCATTCTCTGCATTTTGTTTCACAAATGCATTAAACATTTTACTTATACTTAGCAGCTTTTACCATTTCAACTATCACGTAAACAAGTCTGTATTCTAATTATTATGATGGTTAAGCATTATTAGGACGATATATACGAACTTAAACATTGCTCGTGTCATTTTAGAATTAAAACTTCACCGTCTTATGAATTTTATTCTTACTCGATTTTCACATTTATTGTCGTACTTGTCAAGAAAATTAATGATTTTTATTTACTGTGTTCGTTCGGTTCGTGAACCAGCAATTTCGGAAGAAATCTATTATCTCTCTTTAACCAATGCTGAGATCACTGCGCACACTCGAGTCCGCGTTTGTAATTTTCTAAAAGAATTATGGATTGAAAAAAATATTATAAACTTTTTTTAAAAATTTAATTAAAGTGAATTAAAACAACAATTAACTTGATCACATAACTTATTATTAGTATTATATCACAAGTATGTATTTATTAATTTAAAATAAACGCGCGTTTTCTAATACATGCGCAGATGATATTTGTTGTTTTCCTGTTTTTGCCTTTTACAAAAAAATATGAAGAATCAAGAATCATTTCATTGTTTCTTTTCAGTTACACAAATTTATTAAGACGTCGTGCTTTTACTTCAAAGGGGAGATTAAATTATACTTTTCCTTGTCAAATATATATTTCATAATTAAATAATGTTGCAACGCATGTTTGTAAGAAAAACACGAAGAATGTAATCACAGAAAAGGTTCAATATTTATTTCTAATACTGAACACGGGAGATTCAGTTCAAATTTAGACAAAACGCTCGGATGAAGAACCCCCATCTTTCCAATAGTTTTACCATGCGCTATGATTTCTGCACAGCGTTGAGGGAAGAAAGTTGGATCTAAAACAAAATATATATATATATATATCAATATTTTGCTAAAGTTTCATTTTTCAAAGAAAATTTTTTAATTCTATTAAGTATATAAAATCTCTTGGGAATTTTCTATTTATATTCAAGCGAGTAATTGCTCGCAATAAATCGCTGACTTGTTTTTCTGGAAATTGTTCTTACCGTCAGCTGCTCGCAGGTAGTAACCGTTCTTATCTTTATTAACACTCCAGGGAACTTCAAGCTGCTTCATCACTCTATCAAGAAGTCCGTGGATGATTTCAAATCCAGCAGACTTGTTACAATAGAGAGCACAAAGGTGTCTCTCGTTGCGAGCTCCAACTTCTACTTCAGGGTCACGCAACACGACGTCCGAAACTTCGAACAATTTATGCGGCAAAGGCATTTTTTTATTTGCAGCCACAGTCTTTAAAAGACCAGATACAAGAGTGGTCCGCACCACCTATTGTGCAAAAACATTAACAAAATGATTTTTTAATTAGTCAATGTAATTTAATTCAAACATATTTTTAATTCTACACTATTTTTGTAGCAAAATTTACCTGAAATTCTAAGGTTTTAGGGTTCGATATATGGACAGCCGGAATATTCTTTATATTATGACCCAACTTTTCAGAAATATCATCACAAGAACACTGCAAAAGAGGGAATTTAATTAGTAATTAGTGTATTATGATAATATAATAATTGATTTTTTTAAAGTGCATACCAAGGAAAAAGTTAGAGCCTCGGTGAATCCAGAGTAGGCTAACTCATTTCGGATTTGGTCCGACAATTTATTCAGTGGGAACTAAAATGCATTAATAAATATGTCAATGGACATTGGACATCTTTAAAACAGAATTCTAAGTAAAAAGATTAATAATTCATAAGAAAAATATACTTCTTTTGCGATAGTTATTGTTCCAGGGAGTGTCTTCTCTATTTTGTTATAGCCATAAGCGATTGCGATATCTTCGTAAATATCGCAATGATGGATAACATCGTGTCTGGTGGGTGGCACCTCAACTAATAAATCGTTACCCTTTTGAACCTCTGTCCTTAGATACATTTTTGATAGTAATTTCGCAACTTCATCTGGACTTTGTCTAATTTTAGAGAGGAAAGTATATGATAGATTTCATTTAGAAAATTAAAAATAATATTTTCAATTGTCTACTTACTTTACACCTACGTATCGGGTTGCTTTTTCGCTATCAATTTTTTCTGTCCGATACTTCAAGTCGGGATAATAGAAAATTTGATTATCTGGATAAACCACTTCTACAATCTCTGCAGTATATTTTTCAGAACAATAGTTGCTAAAAGCACATACTAAAGTGTCAACTGTGATTCTTGCCTGTAGATAATTGCACGATTATTTCAATTATTATATTTCACTCACACATGAATATATTATTTTGATCCAATATTTAACATAAATAGGAGGACAAAGTGAAATTCACCTTAGTGAGATCCGTGGCAGTGCACTCGATGAAAATATTTTTCGTATTGAGAGTAATTTTACTGTGGTCGCCGTTAATAATAGGCGGTAAGGATAATACTATGCCGTTGCTATCGTAAATTACCGGATAGACTGGACTATCCTTAATGATTGGTAAATATTGTTTCAACTGTGCGTGGTTCTGCAAACAATAATTTATTAATGAGTATCATTATATTGTATTATTGTATTTTTTTTAACTATTTGAAAAATTTTCATAACGAAAGCATTATGAAATTGTCTTACAGCGTATAATTCCATAACACCACTTCCGGTATATTCCTTCTCCGCATTGAGTGGCTTGAATAAAATTTCTTCTGGAGGTTTTGCATCGTACGTAAAAGGCCCCTGAATCGTGTCCAAGTCGTGTGTGCCGATGGAAACGAGTGTGCGCTTTCGGCCGATGTTTTGATGTAATTTATCTTGCAAGTCAATGAAACTATTGTAAGCATCTTGAGTCAAAGTTACGTTTCTTAAAATTGCAGCCACTAAATGCCCTCTTACTTGCAAACACTAGAAATATTTTCAACGAAAAAATTCTTCAGAATAAGATTATGAATTTTATTAATAGACGAAAAGCGTAAAAACTTACTGATTCTTTCATAACGATTCTTTGATGGCCATTTTTTGGACTAATGCTTTTGTAACGGGGTAAAGGTATTCTGAAAAGAATTCAGCTTTATACTCGATTTCTCTGGATATTATTTTCAAAGATTGAGGAGCAAGGAATTGGTTTAAAAATACTTACCTTTGCAAAAATACCAGAAGACCTGTCACTAGACCTTCTAAACATAATAAATCATAACGATTGGCAGGAATATCAATTTTATAAATTATTTCCTCTGATGCACCAGCGCTTTGCTCTGAGCCTTGTTCTTTTGTAATTATTTGCTTTTCGGTAGTCTAAAAAAAGATAGATAAGTTATTTCATTTAAAAACATTTGTAGTCATGGTAGGTTTCACAATTTAAAGATTTTTACCACTTCATCTAGCTCCAAACCAAATTGGAAGCAAAGAATTTGAAATTCGTCATCCGCTGAAAACAAAAAGAAAAGTTTCAGTTATTTAATTCTCAATAATAAAAAACGTGAATGAAACTCAAATATCAGAAACAATAAAGTTTGGTTTTCAAGGTTTTTATCATTTGTTAATATTGTGAAACAATCTGGAATTCAAACACCGATTTTTATTTAAATCACATGTTTAAAATAGTCATAAGACCAACTCTCATTGGCGAGAATTTGAACATCAGGAAAACCCCTAAAATTAATAAATATCAGTGGCGAATAGAAAATTCACATAATTGTACATCTAATTAATTTTGTACAAAACTAGTTAAAAACTGCAAGTGAATAAAATTAGCAAAAATAATTAAACCTACTGTAAGTTTGTCCCAGTGCTTGGAAGAGAACATCTCGCTTTACGCCGATAGTAGGCATTTCGACTTATCAAATTAAAATCACCAAATTTAATTGTTTTTTCTCATAAGTTGAGATAATGTAATAAAATAGACGAGACAGGTGGAGAAAATGAGGTTAGGAACACAGTATCAATTTTTTTTCCTTTTCGCACGTGCGCTACCTGATTCGTTAATATGAAAACACGAGGACAGACGTGATTGGGCAGATTAGAACCGGTTAGTCGCTTCATGAAAACCAATGAAAACTGAGCGCTGCCGCCTGCCGCTGCCATCATGGAGTGTACTATGACTGTATGGTATGGACTATGGTTATGTGGGTTATGGTATGAAAGTGGTGAATGGTGGTCAATGAACACAAATGAACAATTGTGAAATGATTTTCACAGACTTTTGCGAATTCTATGGTGTTTTTTAACGTTTGTCAAAGCTAAGAAGTTGAAAACTAAAATGTCAGGTCCAGAAGTAGCTCTACCTCAGCCTCCACAAGCGGAAGCCGAAGAGTCTGCACCTTCTTCTCAGCCAATTGTTGGCATAATCTATCCACCACCGGAGGTTAGAAGTATCCTTTCATCAATTAATATGCAATGCAAAAGTTTTTAGAGTTTTTAGTCGTAACTTCTTTTGACTCGCAAACTCGTATGATACATTTAAAATGATTTCGTTTTTAAATCTACTACTACCCCGCAAGAAGAAACAATTTAACAATTGCTTTAGTGAATTGAATTTTTTTTAAGAATGCGGATTCAGCAGTTGTTTTTCTGAATAGGAATAATGTTTTTCAATCGTTCTCCAAAATTTAGATGATTTTATTATAAAACTCCGATTGAACAGAAATTTTTTCATTGTTCAGTCATTTTTCAATCAGACCGAAATTCTTGGAATTATATTGTCATATTTCATACTAAATTTTCAATTTTTTCAAATTGGTTTTTTGTTCCTGGGTAAATACTTATATATTTCCTAATCAAATTTGAACAGATATCGTGGACAAAACTGCGTGTTTTGTCGCCAGAAATGGCCCCGAGTTTGAATCTAGGATTCGACAAAATGAACTAGGCAATCCAAAGTTTAATTTCTTGAACTTCGGTGATCCCTACCATGCTTACTATCAGCATAAAGTTCAGGATTTCAAAGAAGGCAAAGGTGGCCAAGAACCGACCATTGGGGTGGGACTTCCGAAAGGCGTGAATCTTATTGCTCATCAGAAGCAACAAGAAATACTTAAACAAGTCGAACAGCCATTCGTCCCCAAAGATCCTCCACTAGAGTTCGAATTCATCGCTGATCCACCTTCGATTTCAGCTCTGGATCTGTAAATATCAACCCTAAAATAATTATACTCTCAATAAATGCATTTAAATTTCCATCATTTATTTATTTGTTTCAGGGATATTGTGAAACTTACTGCACAATTCGTTGCTCGTAATGGACGTCAGTTCTTGACAAATTTGATGAACCGCGAACAGAGGAATTTTCAGTTTGATTTTCTACGCCCGCAACATTCTTTGTTTCAGTACTTCACAAAATTACTTGAACAATATACAAAAATTTTAATTCCACCCAAAGATTTGCTGTCACGTTTAAGGGCTGAAGCAATGAATCCTGATCTAGTTCTCGAGCAAGTGAAATATCGGGCCGAATGGATTAAGTACCAAGAGGCACAAAAACGAAAGGAAGAAGAGGAGTTAGAACGAGAACGCGTTGCGTATGCTCAAATCGATTGGCATGATTTCGTCGTCGTTGAAACTGTCGATTATCAGCAGTTCGAAGTTGGTAATTTCCCAGCGCCAACAACACCAGATGAAGTCGGAGCCCGAGTTCTCATGCAGGAACGTATAGAAGATGGAGACGATGTTGAAATGCAAATAGAAAGCGATGGAGACGATGAGATGCCACATCGACCTGATGGTGAAAAGGACAGAGCAAAGGACAATAACCAAGTGCAAGACATGGAGGAAGAGTCGAGTGATGAGGAAATTATGGCTCCACCCGGAGAATCACAGAGAGGGAAGGATAACAAAAGTCGTGAAAACAACATGCAACCTCCGCCTCTGCCTCCGAGTCACGGTCACGTGCTCATCAAAAAGGATTACAATCCGAAGCAAAATGCTGCTCGGAATCGTCCTGCTGCTCTTGAGGAATATCTCATATCTCCACTTACCCAAGAAAGAATCCCTGCCAGTAAAGTACACGAACATATGCGAATTGGTTTGTTAGATCCTCGTTGGGTGGAACAACGTGACAAACATCTGGACAAACAATCCCAAGAGACGGTCTTTGCCCCAGGAACTGCGATCGAAGACAGTCTGAAGCAACTGGCAGAGAGACGTACTGATATTTTCGGTGTGGGTGACGAGGAAACCACAATTGGTAAGAAGATTGGCGAGGAAGATAAAAAGAAGGATGATAAAGTTACTTGGGATGGACACACGTCGAGTGTGGAAGCAGCTACAAGAGCAGCAAGGGCAAATATCACTCTTGAGGAGCAGATTCATCAAATACACAAGGTGAAGGGTTTACTGCCGGATGAGGAGAAAGAGAAAATAGGGCCTAAACCTGTCACACGAGCTTCGGAGTTGTCGCACATGGCAGCCGCTGCGTCGAAGCCTCAGGCTACTTTGAAGGCACCTCCGAAGCCCCCTGCACCGAAGCCGATGCAGGTTCCTGTGCAACCTCCTCCCCCGATGGCTATGCCATCGATGGGTATTCCACAACCAATGTTGCCACAGCCACCGATGATGATGATGGCCCCTATGCCACCCATCAGACCTCCACCACTTTTAAGTAAGTTTTAGGTTTAATGAATAAGTTTTCATAAATCGTTTGGGTATTTTTAAAAACTAGGAAACGTTCGTGCAATATAGATATACTAGAAATGTTGCAGTACTTAATTTTCAATTATATCTAATGACTTATTAATTGCTTTGTTTTCAGCGCCGGCGATTTCGCCATTCATGCCGACTCCACCACCGTTGCAACCTCCCATGTCAGCTGGTGTAAGTATCAATTTTATATTAATTCAAATATAAGATAAGATTAAATTTTAAACTCCAAGCTTTCAAGTGGATACCAAAGTAGATAATTATCAAATTACACTTTAAAATGTTATTTTCTACAGATCGGTATGAAGCATCCATCCGAGCCGATGGAAGAAGAACCTCCATCCAAGAAATTACGTACCGAAGATTCCTTGGTTCCTGAACAGCAGTTCTTGTCCAGAAATAAGGTAAACATGAAAGACTCTTTTTTAAATATCATTACTGTTTTCAATGTTCCAATTTTATGAGGCAAATTTCTTATAATTCTTTCTATTTACAGAGTCCAGTACAGCTTAGCATTGCTGTACCATTGATGGCTGAAAAGACCGAGTGGAAATTGAATGGACAGACCTTGACCATAACATTGCAACCAAGTGATACCGTAGCAGTTATGAAAGCTCGAATTCACGAACAAACTGGAATGCCTCCTGGAAAGCAAAAGCTTCAGTATGAGGTTAGTTCACTCACAGGCAATTTACTCTAATCTTGACTTTACTGGACCCATGATTAAATTTCTAATTTTTTTTTTTTTTCAGGGAATGTTCTTTAAGGATAACAATTCACTTGCCTATTATAACCTTTCATCAGGTAATGTTATAAACCTTCAACAGAAAGAACGTGGAGGTCGTAAAAAGTAAGGATGTATGAAGGCGTTATAATTCTTGATAGGTGATTTATTTTCACGAAATAAATATTAGATAAAAGTACATAACATTTTTATAAAATCTACACTAGCGTTTTTGCGTGGTCTCACATTATCATAGCAACGGATATTGTACGTCAAGCAGTTTGTGCGTGTGCCGATTAAAACTCGATACTGGCATTGATATCTGCTTCTTACATTGTAAAATGTAAATAGTTCTAGCTTTTCACATCGTAAAATGTAAATGGTTCTACCATACTCTTTAGGAAAATAGAAAAATGCTTCCGTGTACGAGGCTTCACATGACAGCATCGTTTTAACGAGACTCGAATAAAGAAAGATAACTGATTAAAGTTTGCAGATACATTTCCTGCAAAGACGGAGGTAAATGGCCTAGTTTTAGTAAAAAATATTAATTTTGGCGAGGGTAAAGTCGGAGAAACTAAATTGCTCTTATGGTGAAGTGTCACATGTCCTTAATAAGTATTCGTTGTGCGTGATCACATTTAATTAGACATACTTCTTGAACGAAGGCGAGAATATAAGGCATTGGTCTACATCCTTCGTTATTTTTTCAGCATTATTGGAATGTAGAAATCACAAAGTTATTTTTTAAGGTTTATCTACTAACTGCTCGATTATATTTTTATATCGCAGGACCATTGGTTTGTATATCTAAAATTCAAAGGAATTAGGAAATTTTTTATGATCTTTTTTAAGCAAAAGCACTTTATATTTTTACTTACAGTATCTGCATCGTCGTAAGGTTCACACTCTATCGTTGGCTCTGGTAGAACTTTCAATATCTCCTCGTAAGAAGACTCATTTTTTATCAAGGCGAATTTTGCACGGTAGGCTGCCCCTATCATTGCTGAATTGCATACTTCCTGTTAAATTGAAAGCAAGTTTTGACATTTTATTATTGTAATAAGTTATGATTTTTACTATTCGCTATTATTTACTCACTGAAATATAAACGGGAGAATTGAAAACGTCGGCAACAACTTGTAATATCGCTTTGTTAACTGAGGTACCACCTGTGGCAATGATTCGTGTCTTTGGACCTAAGATTAAATAACGGTAATAATAGGAGAGGTAAAAATGTTTAACAATTGAAGTATTCACATAATCCTACCAATAGAAAATCCAAAATCTTCGGCATGTGCCCTTCTAGCTATGAACTGTCCTTCAATAAGTGCTCTTACTTCAACTTCTTTAGAGTTATAACGACTAATCTTGTCGTTCGCTTTATTGAACTTGTGATCCCCAACAAGGACTGGCAGAATTTCCTTGGCATCAAAATACAATCCTAAATTTCCAAAATTCCCTCTGGGTGTACTTTCTAACAGTTCGTTGAAAATAGGCCATGAACCTTGCGCTGCAGTCTCACATATTCTTTTCCGCGTCAAGGATCCATTTTTGAAACTGAAGAAATATCAAGTTTTAATATGGTTCTGAGGAAAGAATAGAATTTATATATTTTTAGAGTGATCTACCAAAGCAAAGCCATGTAAGCCTGTTCGTCTATGGGATTGCAGAAAACATGTCCCTCGGTGACGGTTTTTGGTTCATTTAACCAGAGGAAGAGAGTGTCACTTGTACCTAAACTACAAGCGATGTCGCCTTCTTTCAGTCCCATACCTAGGAATGAAAAATATAACAACTTCAGATATTAAAGCTTCAGTTTTGCAGTTTCTAGTTTTTACAAGTAGTCAATGTTTTAAAGCCTACCAGCCAAAGAAGATGAATTGTCCCCTGTAAATGCAATTATTCTACACATTTCATTGAATCCAAATCTTTCTACAAAATAGTTTGACACTGGACCGATATCACTCGTCGACGAAACAGGTTTCCCTAATTTTTCTGTTAGAGATGATCCACATACCTAAAATTTAAAAGTAGTTTAATATTATTCGAGATTAGAGAAGGTTAATTCAAAATTATATTCAGGTTGCTTACTTCTAATAATTTGTCGCACCATTTTTTAGATCGAATATCCAACAGATTCATCCCAGAACCATCGGACCAGTCGATAGGAGCATAATCTCCCAAAAATAAGGAGGCGAGGAAACTGCTGACCAAGGAAATTCTCTAAAATGAAGAAAACATCAGTTGGTTTTTTTTTTTTTTTTTGACATAACAATTAAGGGAATTTTTAATCTATTTCGTTACACTCTCATGGAAACCATCACTACGTTCTACTGAGGAACTTTTAAGTTTGGAACAAGGGAGCAGAACATCGAAGAACGGAGTGGATTAACTCACTACGCAGGCGGATTTTTCATTCCCTTAAATCTTAAAATGTGCTTAAAGTTTAGAAATATTATTGGCATCTCTTTTAAATTTTAAATATTTTTTTAGTACTCTTTGCTGCAAATTTTGACATTTCGATTTGTATTCTTTATTTTAATATAGATTTGAATCTGTCCCACAAGTATAAAGTTTTGTTTCTATAACAACCCTGAATAGAAACAAGCAGCAGTTTTACTGATGAAAGGTTTTAGATAAATATATGCAATTTCAGTTGTTTTTATAGTTTTTTATGTCCCCATCTAAATAGAAACACAAATCATGCTCTGAAAAACTGATTGAATCATTACCTACAACCAGTAACAAACAAACAATTAATTTTATAATAAAAAAAATACTGACTGCTCTAAAATCAAGCCAAGCAAATTCTTCTCATTAATGCTAAGCCGGTCACAAACTAAAGTTAACACATTTCTTGACTCTACTGTATTTTCATACCCAACCGTCGCGAGTACCTCCATTAATTGTGTCGTTCTCTTTATTTTTTCAAGGAATCCGCAAATGTTTTGCGGGTAATACCTCTGTGCTGCTGTAGGCTTCTGGTCTCTTGCGTGAAACTTTGGCAATTTGGGGACCTGAGAATCTTTCATAGGCTCGGGATCCTGTTATTTCGGCCAATTTCTGAAGAGAACAAAATGAATTTCTTTTATTTCTTGAAAGCAAGATTCTTGTTTTGTACAAATATTTTTTCTTACTTCAGGACTGCCAGCAGCCTCTTCAAGTAACTTGCACTCTTCACTAGTGCTAGAATCCATCCAGACAGGTGATGCAGTTAGAGAGAAAGCCATAGCTAATTGTTCATGCAAAAATTTTTCAGGATTTAACTGTTTTAGACTATCTCTGCTACCTTTTGTCCAGTAAACGGTTCCATGTTGCTAAAATAATTTAGTTAGATTATTTACAGTAGAGTAATTATTGATCGATGTGTTTGTTACCCGGATAATATTTTTTACCTGTGCACAACCAGATATTGATGCAACTTTACTGAAGTCGACACCACAAACTCTTAGTTTATCCAGGATCATGTCCAGAGCCTTTATCCACATTAAAGTTGGAACAGTCACTACATGAGGCTCTTCTTTCCTCTGCAATACGCCTCCGTAGGTTCTGTTATAAATTTTAGAAAGTATGTAAATGCAATTTTCTATCTAAAATTTATTAAAATCAAGAATTTTTTAGAAAGCGTTTAATCTACCTGAATTCTGGTAAATCATTGTCGAACTGTACGCTCGTCTCGTGGAGGACTTCAAGATCATCATTGACTACGACTGCTTTCAACTGAAAATATAAAGTAAAATTTTGTTATTTACTCATTTAAATTAAGCTCTTCGCTTAATTTTTTGCTTTATTAATAATTAAATTCTCACATAAAAAACGCAATTATAAATAAATGAACATAGCGTGAATATAAACTCTAATTTTCACAGTATTTCAGATATTGTATATTATCACTAAATGAGATAATAGTGACCCACGTCTGGGACGTCATAAGACTTGACAGTGGCTCTTTAGATTGAAAACTTTAGCAGAAAAGTTACTTTATATTTTATTTTCATATGGAAATTAATCGCGTTCATTTTTTTTTCAAATTCAAAGACTAAAGACACCGACATATCACTTTTCTTTTTCCTGAAATAATTTTCTTCTGCTGATTAGTGAGAATTTTTCACCTTTTGAGTTGATAAAGGAAAATCAGAAAGAATAAATTGAATGGAAGTGTAGAAATTATCAAGAATTCATAATTCAATTTCGAGGTCAAAATGACAAGATTTTTATATCTCCGGGTTATCGCTGTGATATTCTATGTTTCATTCTTGTCTATATTGTCCTCGAGAATCAAGAGTCGAGGACGAATCTATTGTCCACTCGATCCCAAGTAAACGTTTCAAATTTTCAATGTTTCTATTATAAATCCTTGACCTTTAAATTCTGTGATTTTGAAGGCCAGTTTGAATTTTGATGGCTTCTACTTTGTAATTCTACAACTTTAAATGCAGTAATTTTAAATGTTCGAATGACGATTATCTCATTTTCATGGGTATTGATTTGGACGAAAATTTGACTTATTCCATTTAGAAGATATCTAATTCGAAACTCTATAATATTGAATGTTTGAATTTGAAAACCTAGAATTTTTTGAGATTCCCATAAAAAAACATTAATATTCGAATCTCGCGGTTGAGTATTAAGAAATACGCGTGGCGCGTGCGCGATGTCATGAAAAGGAAAATCCCAACGACGCTGGACGTCGAGACGTATTATTTTCTGCTCTTCTGAAAATAGTCAACAGACAGGAACTCAAAACCATTATGTTTTATGACAACATTTTTTTGGTCATGATCACTTTTACTTTCAAGCTCACTACAAAACTGTTATAATCATAGTGTTATTATATTGTTATGAAACTATAGACCATTTGTAATAAATTAACACCATGATTAATGTTTCCAGTCATCAACCTGCAAAGCGGGACCCGAATTTCTCAGAAATTAAAAATTGAAGTAGAAGGAAATTCCGGAAAAATCGGCAACTTTTGAATTTTTTTTTTGAAATTTACCTGCTGGGTGCTGAGATCTAGACCTAAGTATGTTGAATTCGAAGGTTCGCCCATATCTGGTCGTCGAAGGTGGAAGTCACGGAACGGACAAAATGAAACCGGTTTCTAGACAAACTTGAAACTTGGACGAAGGAACGATGAGGAAACGTGGAATTCTCGCGGGTTGGTGAGTTGGCGGATATCCTCTTCGAGCGTGTCTAGAGTGTTTAGACGGTCTAGACTCTGTGTAGCAGTTGAAGTTAAGACTAACGACTAATGACTAACGGAAGAAATCATGACCACTTGACGATACATTCTCAAGTTCTAAACACATTATTAGGCTTGAATATATGCAAAGTTCATGACATCAGCTTCTAATCTTATCGATTTAGTGTTTTTATGAAATAATCGTAGTTTGTTACGTAAGTTCAAAAGCAGTCAATTCAGTTCAATTTCAAGCATTATACTGAAATGTTAATGAATCTTAAACTCGAAACTTTCAAATTGGAGAGTAAAGTATGTAACTGTCCCAGTCTTGACCACTTGAGGTAGCAGTCGTGGCCGTTATTACTTATAATCGTTTAAATGAACGGTTTTTTTACTGGTGTGAAGATTAAATAATTAAAATCGCTTCTTAAATGATAAATGAATTATTTGAGCTCTTCGCCAAAATTAAAATGGGACAGTTCTATATCTTTTGAAATCTTTTCAATCTGAAAATCTGGTGTATAATCAAAATTCAAGTGATCAACCTATGAATTATGCGATAATGTCTCCAAAGATTATAAAACTAGGCTCACTAGTTTTTTGTAAAATTTAAGTAATAAGTTGATTTAATTAGCATGACCTAAAATAATATAAATTTTGGAATGGCGCCACATGAGGTCTGGTGGAAAAAAAAGTCCCATATTACCCATTTGAAAATTCTATATGCGTCATTTTAGGGTTCCTGATTTGCAGATGCTGTCATATAATGAAATCAAGTCGCAAATGTTTACTAACTTGGCACAAGGGAATGAAGAGAAATGGGTCCATTGATGCAAATTGAAACTCTGGATGGAAAGACATGGGGAGTATTCAGTAATTCAGTATTCATGGTGGCGTTCTGTTTGAGATAAATAGAAGGGTAAGGAGAATTTGGAGAGGCAAAGAAGAGTTCTAGCAAGAGGATTTATAAAGGGAACCAGAAGATCTGAAGAGAACGGGGGAAGAAATTGGCTAATATAGGAATGGGGATTATTGGTTACGCGTAGTCTCGATTCGGGATT
Organism: Synergus laeviventris; assembly: GCA_032275145.1. Classification (NCBI taxonomy): domain Eukaryota; kingdom Metazoa; phylum Arthropoda; class Insecta; order Hymenoptera; family Cynipidae; genus Synergus; species Synergus laeviventris. The sequence goes on from JAUESI010000036.1 coordinate 4,348,895, forward strand.
TTGTTTGTGTAGTCTGGATTCAGAAACTGGTTGGGGATATCGGATGCTTGGATGAGAAAAAGGATGAGGCTAAGGGTGCCAGCCAGGGGGTCTAGCCATCGACTCTGCTCGACTGTTTGTCGATCCTGTTGCCCTATAATCGCAGTATACGGATAATGGTTTGGGTTGAGAGACGCGTAGCCGCGACAGAGCGGCTATGTTATCCGTCGCCGACGAACGATTCAGAAATGGTTCCCGACGCCTGATTTTCGACGACTATGAGTAGCAGAGTCGTGCAGGGTAGTCAGTAGTATGAGACGAGCAGCGACAACGACGCCCATCGGCCCCATCGCCCATTGCCAATCGAGCGAAACGACTAACGTGGGGCAGACAAGTCTCTTTGGCTCCGTCTCGTAAAGAGGTTTGGCAAGAATCTCTTCTAAATTGAAATCTTTTTCCGATCAGAGTCTCCCACCAATTTCACGAGTTATAGGCCGCAGCTATCAACGCGATGGGTATAAGAACGAAATAGGGCATCAGCGCCAGATCCACCAGCATCCACTTACATTGGACTATTTTGAGGAAATAAACGTGATGTTGGATTTATTATATTTTCTACCTTATAGTTAAGTTTGGGACTAGACAATAAATTTAAAATTTTGTTCCACGTTGTAATGATACTTGCAGATAATTGCAGGAATCTTGAAGATATAAAAAATTGGAGGAAGTGGTTCTTCTGGTATCAAGGAAGCAAGACGCTGACAGGAATATATATGATAGCAGTCTCGGAGGAAGGTGTATTAACGATGTTTGCAATTTTCCAATGGAAATATTTTCCAATCGTCATATAAGATTTGTGTGGGCGACGATTACAGTATGTGGCAAAGAGTAAAGGGGATGCGAAAAGAGAAGGGTCGCGGGCGATGCGACCAAGTCAGCCAAGTCAGTGTCAGTCGACAGAGTCCCATCCTCAACAATCCTCGATGAGTACGAGGGATGAACCGATGGATGGACGCATCGAACCGGCGACTGCCAGGCAGTGAGGCAGTCAGGCCGCCAGGCGCCGATTTGGCCAGGCGGCGCTCACTTCGACGCCAACCAAAGCGTCGGCGATGTCGACGACGGCGACGACGAATGCAAGAATACTTCTTCTACCGCTGGCACCAACGTGCACGGGGTTCGGTGGGGCGCGGGCGTTCGACGGACGCCAAGCTGGAGGGCGCCCTGCTTCCATCCCAACGACAGACCCAACCCCTATACTCTTTCTTTCACTTCTCCACCCTTCTTTCCCCATTTCCAGTTTCTACCTCTTTTTCCCTCTTCTGTGCCATACTTCCTGGTCCACGTATGTGCGCGCAAAACGGCAAAATGCTCTTCGTCCTCGTGTAACTACGCTTCATTTGATGTGAGACAGTGGTGCCCAGTCAGGTTCCAAAATTCCATATCTAAGCTTTATATACCTAAAATTAGGATAAATATGAACATCTATTAAAAAATGTTCAACCATTTTCCAGTTTTTTAGAGTATCGTAAGAAATTTTTCGTAACAATTTTGTTTAAAGTAAATATTTTTACCTCCTACTCGACTTGTTTTGAATATGAATTATACGAGTGATTGCAAATAGGAGTTTGTAAATTTCAAATGGAATCATGGCTGCAATAAAAACCAATTTTAGTCTCGACAATATGCGTTTCTCGCAATGAGCTTGCTTTTGCTAACGAATTCGTGAACTTTTCTGCATCAATTGTATATTTGTACATGCGGGAGCCTATTTTCGTTGAATCGTACCATAAGCACTGCTAGTTTTTTTTCGATTTTATTTTACGTTTTAATTCTTGCAAGAACTAATTTTTCGCTATTCCTTGTCAAATTTTCTGAAATTTATGTATCCAAATTGCATACGGTGATTCATATATAACTAGAAAAATTGTGAACCACTGTATAGGGTCGAGACGCATCCTCAGTTCTGTTTCTATCTTCTTTCCTTAACTCTTTCCCATATCATCATCTATTTTTCTGTCCTTTCTTCTATCAATTTAGCAGCCTTCACAGTCTTAGCCTGGAGCGAGGGCGACGACGGACGACGATGGCTCCAGCATGGGGCGCCAAGTGTTTTGATGCTGGTTATACTACGAGGGGGAGCTTGATAAACAACAGAATAGAGATACATTTCACACGGGGACTACCCTTCAAGCAAACTGCGACCCACGTATCATTTGCTAGCGAATTGATACTTCGACACTTTTTAGGCGACCACTTTTTTGAAACCACAATTTGGATGTTCGTCTTGGAGACAGTGATTCAAATCAAAGCTGAGAAAAAAAGCCACACAAGGTGGCCATTAAAATTGAATACAAAAATTTCCAACCATTAACAATGAAACAATCCATAAATGAGAATCACTTGAAATGGCTGTGAATATAAAATAGTTCTACTTTAAAAAATTATATTTATGAAATTACTAGGAACTGAAATTTAAATGAGAAGGAAAATAATTCCATCGAAGAGTCTATTGTTGCTTATTTATGGTAAATTGGTTCTGAAAGGAGAGGACTTAGGTAAATAATGCAAATTTGCGTTTATCAAAAGTACCATTTAAAGAAGCTTAAATTATACTTCAGAAACTATCATTTATTCCGAAATTATTAATAACGTAAAGAAGGGTAAAATAAGTTTATGAAGACTTTTACTACTGATTTTCACTATTAAAAATCACAGAATCCTGCAAAAATTGAAAAGGTTTTGGAGAACTATAAACGTCAACATTCCAAAAGATCTTTTTTGACCAATTTATGTACCAACTTTCTAGGGCTTGATTTGAATCGCATGATTGTTCCGTCTATTTTTTCAATACTTATTAAAATAAGCTAACATGAAAAATAAAAAAACGAGAAAGGAGAACGGTAAACTAGTTTGAGAATATTTTCAGAGTGCTTCAACAATCAAAAGAAATGAGACTCGAATGTCCTGCAGAATGTTTATTAATTATATTAAGAAGATCAAAATAATGCAAATAAGGGACACGGTGTAATAATATTTGAGGTTAGGAAGATTTCTGAATATTGTATAAAATTGTGTTTATAATTTTCTCGACGGATAGTGCCAATCCGACATTAACAAAAAGATAACCTCCAATATCTTAAGAATGCCTTTTAGACACGAACGATTAAGGTTGGTAACGTTGGTAAACACAAAATTGCAGGACCTGGCGACCATTTAATCATTTATCCCATTGGTGATTTACTTTCCAGAAGTGAAATGATCCAATTTTCACTAAACTGAACGTTTTTTTTATATAACGAAACACTCGCAAATTTGAAAAAGTACACAATTAGCACAGGGGCGATTTCAAAAACTCAGGACACTCCCAAAGTGAAAGACATATTCCAACACACCGACATTATTCTGCAAATTTTCAATCTACACCGAATTAGATCATTTCAGCCAATCGGCAGCAGGACTTTGACTACGAAAGTCAAATCTGTCTGCTTGAGTCAAAGACGCATTCAACGTCTAACTAAACGAAGTCCACGAAGTGAATCGTATTGACTCTAGTTGACTTTCGTAGTCAAGGTCTCGTCGCTGATTGGCTGTGATTATCTAATTCGTATGGTTTGAAAATATTTCCTGATGGAAAAGTTCGGTGTTTCGTGACTTCGTGGAATGAAATTGGAGAATACGCGAATACATCTTCCATCTTTGCGAGTGACATGAGTTTCGGGAGTCGCGTCCATAATAATTATGCAAGTTTTTAGGTTCGCGAGTGCTCAGGAGATCAAAAACTTTTGCTTTCGTAAAAATTATACATATTATATTTTCTAAACATCAAGTAGACCATGTCAAATGGTGGCCAAGTCGTAATTAGTGATCACTTGCGACTTTGTTTACCAACGTTGGAATTTTTCGGCCATCTTTGTAAAGTGTTGTTCATTTTTAGCATTGGGTGCGCCATATTTGTTACATTTTTTAACTCCCGTGAGTTTCTGTATATACAACAAACTTTCGATTTTGTAAGGTTTATTTACTTCTGAAAGTAAATAAACATAGTAATATGGTTGCCATAGTTTTTTTATAGGTTTACGTCAATGGTGTTGAATCGGTTTGTTTGTTAAAAATGTTAAAATCTGGTTTCGTATATCGGTTGTCGGAAGCAGTCGGAAGTGGTCAAGTGGTGACAAAATGTCTGACGAATTGAGATTGTTGGAGATTGTTTTTTTCTTCAATGTCGTTGGTGTTGATTTTTTGTGCGGTGATTTTGTTGATCGTTTGAACGACTAGAATAAAGCACTGCGCATTTACTAGAATACTTTTCGCACTATTCAAACACGTAAATTAATCGACTGGAAATTACTTCATTCTGTCCGAGGAATGAAAGGTAAATACATTTTATATGATATATTCAGTTTTATTAATTGAAATAAAAAAGTAATATAATTTTAATCCAGCAGAGCCTCCAACGAAATCTTCCTAATTTCAAATCTTACACATTGTCTTAATTGCCTTACTTAGTTACTTACCTCTTTCAAAGATAGGTAATAATGAAAGTTTACGAAAATCTTCGAAAGCTTCTTTTACAAGGCCTTTTCCGATCCTTACCTTACCGACATTTTATTCTATGCGACGTAGAAAAAATGTCTTTTCATCATATTAGATGAAAAGTACTATTGTGTTATATTTATAATTTTTTATCTTTTTCGTATGCAATAATGATCAAAAATGGATTGTAAAACTGTTAAGAATGCAAAATTGCAATCAAAAGGGTGGAGGTAAACTAATATTTGAAAATAAAGGTGATTTGCACCTATAAGCTAGTTTTAGTTTTAGTTTTAGTTTCTTTCCTTTTCAGATAGAATCTTCTTTGTACAATGGATTTTCTACAGGCCATAGATTTTATTGACGAAGGATTTTCTACAGATTGTGGATATTTCTGACGATGGATTTTCTTTTTATGGTAGATTTAATCGACGATGGATTTTATCGAGAACGACAATGTTTATATGGATCGACTCTCTCGAG